>JBBHKE010003529.1:13739-82244 GCA_037447655.1 Zygnema cylindricum | reverse complement strand
CTATCCTACGTATAAATGTTTAAGTAATTATCAAACCATATAGTACATAACACTACTCCTAGACTTAACGGCTAAGGCTACCGGCTACCGGTTGTCTGCCGGCCGGCAGGTACCAGGATCAAATCCTATCGCCGGCACATATCTTTTAGTAAATTAAACCCCTAACTAAAATGTATTTTCTCGTAAACCTCTGGATAGCCTAGGTAGCCATGGCTCTACCTCCTTCTCCAATTTCTTAGTGACTGCGACAAGTTTGAGAAGTTGGAGAGAGAAGTTAGAGGTAGACTGCCTCGGCTTCTTTCTTATTTCTATTCAGACCTAGAAAATACTTTAAAAGACAATTAATTTCTACACTCTTCCCTTTCTTCCTCCTCATTCACATACCAACTTTTAAGTTCTTCCAAGTAAGGGCATTCCTCGATATAATGACCCGATTCCCTACAACAGAAGCAAACCCCTTTTTCCAAATCTCCCATTTCTTTTCCTCTCACTCTCTTTCCAGCGAAGTTTTGATAAGGTTTACCTTTGTCTTTCTTCCTCTCATCACACTTTCGCTCGTCACCGCCGTTCTTCTCATCACGCTTGTGCTCGTCACTGCCATTCTTCTCATCACGCTTTCGCCAGTCACCACCATCTGTAAATGCATTCACCTTGTTACTTCCCCTACGAAACTCCAAAGTGCTTTCCCTCACAAGAATTATCCACAAGGTAATGCTCTAAGTCCACGAGGAGCCATTCATTCCCTGCATACGTTAAACGATGTCTTCGTACTCATATGGGAGTTTTATGATTAGTTTATTAATATTTCTCTCCTCAAATTCCACATATCGCACACTAGCAAGCTCAACATATAACGTAGCAATATCATTGCAAAACTCTATCATGCTACCGCCTATAAAAACATAGGCCTCTATTTACTGTTTTACTAACTGCTGCCTTCATATAGTCTCACTCTTTTAAATTTGAATTAATGTTTCCCAGATTTTCGAAGTCTAGGTTAGATTTAAAAGAGTGATAGCTATGGACCTAGACACATTTCTAAGTAAAAGATGTTTTGCTATAGTGTTTTTCACTCCCAAATTTTTCTGTCATTTTCTTCAATTTTTGGTTGAGTTATAATCCCCACAAGTGGAATCATAGCCGAGAGCTTAGCCCCATTCACCATCAATGTCCCTTTATCCTTCTCCCCTTTTCCCCCTTCTATGGTTATAATTTTCCCTTCACCTTCCGATGCATCCTTATTCCGGTTGGTTTTCTAGAAAGCCCTAGATGATTCTCTATAGTGAGTTACTCCAAAGCCCGGTGGTGGACACCTCACTTGCCCCAAACAGTTCCCCATAAGTGCTTTTCGAAAAGCAATCCCTCCATCGTGAACTCCCAATATGTGAAGTCTGTTTCATCAAACATAGGCACCCTACATGGTGGGACCATAATCTGTAATTTTATGGGCTCGATTGCCACACAAAATTCGCAGGTCCAAAGAAGCTAATCTAGATTGTGCCGACTCCAAGTATATATAAACCCAAATGATTGACCCCTTGACAATCAGAACCCCATTATAGCTTCACCTCTGTGAAATAATACTTTTTGTGTGCTCAGTTCCACCACAGAATGCAAAGTTAGAATATGAATTTTGGATATCATTCCCCACTTTGACTTTCCCTTAGAAATGCAGCCACCTTGGAAGGCAAACACTCTGACTGACTATACCCTTATGTAGCTTGGACTCCCCGAGTCCGCAGCTAAAAGAATCACTGAAAATAGGCAACTAATTTGATAGATATGGCTGGACAAAGCTAGCCTTTTATACAAAAGTGCCCTCTGGGAGAGAGGTGGCTACCTACCTAAATATTATAAGTGCTAAAACCCCTCTCTAAACCAACTAGTATTGAGGTACAAACATATCACATGATTGTACCGTACAAAAAAGTACTACGACCGATGTACTTTTTGTACGGCTTGTGTACGTCAATGTCATTGAGTGGACGTGTGTCCGCATTTCACTCGTCCTTAGGTTCCCCATAATTCTCGCAACCAAATGTTATCTCTCCACGTGTCGCCACGTCTTAAAATGTCAAGGCGGCCATCTCGGAATTCCAGCTCGTACCACGGTCATCGATGAAGACCGACATTAAATAATAACCGTCGAAATAAAATGTCGTTTTGTTAATTCCGTGCGGTCTAGAATTGGTGCGGTCTAATTCATTTCCGTGTACTGTCCGTCCCGTAATCAGTTGAATGGAGCATATTGTGTTGACAATGTTTATATAGTTATCGTACCTAATATACTCTAGCACAGGTCTTAGTGTATAGGATAAAGCTACTAGTTACCGGCTCGTCTGGCGGACGTTAGGTACCACGATCAATTCTTGGTGCCAACAACCACTTTTTGAGATAGACTAAATCTAGCCTATTCTCTGTCTCCTTTCGACAGGATAGGCTGCTATAGTGTTAGCTCTCTCTCCTGTCTTCAGTGACTGCAACAAGTATGGGGACTGGAGAGTGGAGCGACAAGCAGGTTGCCTTTGCTAACTTTTTCCTTTTTTTTTCTTATTGAAACCTAGAATATACATGATTTTCAACAACCCCTTTATTTTCTAGTCTACTTAAAAAAAAACATCTTTCTTTTTTTCTTTTTTTTCTTTCTTTTCGCTTCATAAAACGTTAAGTGAATACCTTCGTGTTTAAAGAAGTGTATTAAATGAGCTGAAATAAACATTCCATCTTGTTGGTCACACATTATATTTCGCATGCCACTTTTTATAAATCCGAGCTCATGGAGCAAGGATTTTTTCAACCTCATCCCTTTTTCATTGGAGCGACATGTACATTCCCTATTTGCAGTTCAAACAGCTAGTCCCATCCCCAATCTGCAACACGAACCCAGATGCTAACCCTTTAACCCTTTTACAAGCACACCTTCATAGATGGCATCACTCCCACTAGTGATGTCAAAACCATTACCCCCCAAAATTACCGTTAAATCAATAGTCCCCACTAAGTTCTTTATATAATTTACATCTACCGAACTCATATTTTTTTCCATGATATTTACCCCACTTTTTGAACTTTCCTCACTCTCTCCTATGGAATTCTTTCCACTATCACTTTCTATATTTATTCCCAAAATATATTTCTCCTCCCCTAACCCTTTAATCAAATGTTCATCTTCTCCCCTATCATTTGAAACCCCCCTTAGATTTACTTCTCTTCTTTCCTCGGAATCCGTTGAAGTCTCACTTTCCGACCAGTTTTTTGTTTCCAAATTATCTATGAAATTATCCTCACTATTTTTATTTTTCCTCTTTTCAATTATGGATCCTAGATGTGATTTTCTCATTTTTTAGTCATACACTCTACACTCCTTGACATCCTCAAGAACCTCCTCTCTCTTTACTTCCCTTATACCTCCAAAAGCACATTGTTGCATTCGTGGAATTTTTGTGTGCTTTTCTCTCTTCTCCATTCTACCCATGTGAAGAAGCTCCAAAATATCTTCATCCTCTTTCTCCTCTTCCTTTTCTTCTTCCTCATTCAGATACCAACTTCTAAGTTCTTCCAAGCAAGGACATTCCTCGATATAATGACCCGGTTCCCTACAACAGAAGCAAACCCATTTTTCCAAAGCTCCCATTTCTTTTCTTATTTCTCTCTTTCCACCGAATGTCTGATAAGGTTTACCATTGTCTTTCTTCCTCTCATCACGCTTCCGCTCGTCACCGCCGTTCTTCTCATCACGTTTCCGCTCGTCACCGTCGTTCTTCTCATCAGGCTTCCGCCAGTCACCACCTGATGTAAATGCATTCACCTTGTTACTTCCCCTACGTAACTCCAAAGTGTTTTCCCTTACAAGAATTATCCACATGGTAATTCTCTAAGTCCACGAGGAGCCATCCATTCCCTGCATAAGTTAAACAATGTCTTCGTACTCATATGGGAGTTTCATTATTAGTGTATTAATATTTATTTCCTCAAATTCCACGTATCCCGCACTAGGAAGCTCAACATATATGTTAAAATGTGTGTATTTTTTAGGTCTGTATTTGTCTATGTTGAAAAGAAGTAATTAATATTCACTTCTTAATTAAGACTCTAGAGTGAAGAGAGAGGGAGATAGAGTCACCATGGCGGCCGCCATAGTCAGAAACAAACAGGCAGTCAGATTGATAGATTATTAAAAGTTGCCCTGGATAGGATTTGAACTTAGGTCTACGGAATACTTGTAGACGTATGCCTAAGCCATTAATGTGTTAAATAAATGATACCCGTTTGTGGATCGGCAATTACTTAAAGTGTCACGCAATTATCACTTTCACTTAAACAGACCAAAATTGACGAATTGACATCATAGTCAAACAGCGCTCGCGGACGCGAATCTAACCGTGTAAAATACATGATCGGATGGACGACGTCGACCGCGCAAAACTCGAATGAATCTTTGGCGGCTTTTGGTAATAGCCGCGCGCTGTGCCACGTGGCACCACATCATTGGATGCCAGAAAGGATGGGAGGTGAAACGATTGTCTCATGTTGACAAGTGTCAACCAGAAGGCCATGTTGTACAATGGCCGTACAAAAAATACAATCGGCCACTGTACCTTCTTGTACTATACACTCTTTTGATTGGCCAAGGGAAGAGTAGTCGGTAGTTGTGAGTAGGATTTAAGGGACTTAGCGTGTTTGAGGCGCCTCTCTCCAGGTGACCTTTTGTATTTATAGGCCATCTTTGGCTAGCCATAACAAACTACTCAGAGGAGCAAATTCAATGATTGTTTTTGCTACGGACTCAAGGGAGTCCAAGCTACAAACGAATGTAGTCGGTCAAAGTTTTTGCTTGCCACGGTGGCGGCATTTCTAAGGGAAATTCAAAGTGGGGAATGCTGTCCAAAACACATGTTCAAGCTTTACATTCTGTGGTGAAACTAAGCACACAGAAAGTCTTTTTTCACAGGGGTGAAGCTGTATACGAGTTTTGACTGTCAAGGTGTCAATCATTTGGGTTTGTAACTATCTAGATAAGCTTTTTTAGGTGTGCGATTTGTGTGGGGAAATGGAACCCATAGAATTTCAATATAACGCAGCAATATCATTGCAAAACTCTATCATGCTACCGACTCTATAAACACAGGCCTCTATTTCCTTTTTAACTAACTGTTTCCTCTGTATAGTCTCACTCTTATAAATTTGCGTAAGTGTTTCCCAAATTTGCGAAGACTTGGTTAGATTTAAAAGAGTGATAGTTATGGACTTAGACACATTTCTAAGCATGAGATGTTTTGCTATAGTGTTTCTATACTCCCAATTTTTTTTGTCATTTTCTTCAGTTTTTGGTTCATTTATAATCCCTACTAGTGTAACCGTAGCCGAGAGCCTAGCTCCCCTCACTATTGGTGTCCCTTTATCATTCTCCCCTTTTCCCCTTTCCATGGTTATATTTTCCCTTCACCTTCAGTTGCATCGTTACTCTGGTTGGTTTTTTTGAAAGCCCCAGATGATTCTCTATAGTGAGTTCCTCCAAAGCCCAGTGGTGGACACCTCACTTGTCTCGAAACAATTCCCCAAAAGTGCATTTCGAAAAGCAATTCCTCCATCTTGAACTCACAATAAGTGAAGTCTGTTCCATCAAACATAGGCACCCTAGATGGTGGGCCCATAACTTGTAATTCTATGGGCTCCATTGCCACACAAAATTTGCACGTCCAAAGAAGCTAATCTAGATAGTGCCGACTCCAAGTATATATAAACCCAAATGATTGACCGCTTGACAATTAGAACCCCATTATAGCTTCACCCCTGTGAAATAAGATTTTTTGTGTGCTCAGTTCCACCACAGAATGCAATGTAAGAATATGAGTTTTGGATAACATTCCCCAATTTGAATTTCCCTTAGAAATGCAGCCATCGTGGCAGGCAAACAATCTGTCTGGGTACACCCTTGGGTAGCTTAGACTCCCTTGAGTCCGCAGCAAAAATAATCACTAAATATGGTCAACTGATTTGATAGATATGGCTGGTAAAAGTTAGCCTTTTATACAAGAGTGCTCTCTCGGAGAGAGGTGGCAACCTACCAAAATGTTATAAGTCCTAAAACCCCTCTCTAAGCCCCCTAGTATTAAGGTACGAACCAATCACATGACTATACTGTACAAAAAGGTACTACGGCCGATGTAGTTTTTGTACGGCTTGTGTACGTCAAGGCCATTGAGTGGACGCGTGTCCGCATTTCACTCGTCGTTAGATTCTCTAGAATTCTCGCAAACAAATGTAATCTCTCCACGTGTTGCCAGGTTAAGCCACGTTTGAAAACGCCAAGGCCACCATCGCGGAATTCTAGCTCGTACCACGGCCGTCGATGAAGACCGACATTTAATATTGATTGTCGAAATAAAATGTCGTTTTGTTAATTCCGTGCGGTCTGGAATTGGTGCGGTCTAATTCATTTCCGTGTACAGTCCGTCCCGTAATCGGTTGAATGGAGCATATTGTGTTGACAATGTTTATATAGTTATCGTACCTTATATACTCTAGCACTGGTCTTAGTGTATAGGATAAAGCTACTAGTTACCGGCTCGTCTGGCGGACGTTAAGTACCAGGATCAATTCTTGGTGCCGACAGCCACTTTTTGAGATAGACTAAATCTAGCCTATTCTCTGTCTCCTTTGGACAGGATAGGCTGCCATAGTTCTAGCTCTCTCTCCTGTCTTCACTGACTGCAACAAGTATGGGGACTGGAGAGTGGAGCAACAAGTTGGTTGCCTTTGCTGACTTTTTCCTTTTTTTTTTCTTATTGAAACCTAGAATATACATGATTTTCAACACTCCTCTTATTTTCTAGTCTACTTAAAAATTAACAGCTTTCTTCTTTTTTTTTTCTTTTTTCTTTTCCTTTCATAAAACGTTAAGTGAATACATTCGTGTTTAAAGAAGTGTATTAAATGAGCCAAAATATACGTTGTATCTTGTTGGTCACACATTATATTTCGCATGCCACTTTTCATAAATCTGAGCTAATGGAGCAAGGATTTTGGTCTTTTAAAAATGTTTTCTAGGTCTGAATAGAAATATAGAAAGAAGTCGAGGCAGTCTACCTCTAACTTCTCTCTCCAACTCTCAAACTTGTCACAATCACCAAGAAATTTGAGAGGAAGCTAGAGCCATGGCTACCTAGGCTATCTTGAGGTTTACAGGATATAAATATTAGTTTATTTACCATTAGGGGTTTATTTACTAAAAGTATATGTGATACCTCCAGGATTTCATCCTGGTACCTACCGGGCGGTAAGCTGCGGGTAGCCGGTATCCTTATCCGTTAAGTCTAGACTTAGTGCTACGTACTATACGGTTTGATACTTACTTAAACATTAACACGTAGGATAATTCATTTAACTAAAACTGTTTACGGGAGACATAGATCCATTAATGTAAATGTACGGATTACAGTACGGATAAGAAACGAATACCGCGCATGTATTTATTACGGTTACGATTAAATGTGAATTTAATCAGACGGCCAGAGTTAAACGCCGAGATCGCGGAGGAGGATCTCGGCGGTTCTTGGTCATCGCCACATCGGATGACACGTGGCGGAATGACATTGGATCGCGGCATCTCCAGGGATTAAAGGAGCGAATCCGGATATACCACGTGTCGAAATTTAGGCCATGTTGTACAGTGTTCGTACACAAAGTACACCAGCAGCTATACTTTTGTGTACGGAAGTGTAATCTGATTGGCTCCGTACATCAGTAGATAGAGTCTGTGAGAGAGATAGGACTTAGAAAAATTAGGAGATAGGACCCTCTCTCCTAGAGAGCTTCTGTACAAAAGGTCAACTTTGACCCTCCATAACTTACTGCTCAGGGGAGCAAATTCAAAGATTCTTTTGCTATCGACTCAGGAGAGTCTTCTTTTCACAGGTTTGAAGTTGGTCATATTTTTTGTCTGCTAGGGTGGCAGTTGTTCTTGCTGAAACACAAAGGGGTCAGGGTTATCCTAGAGGCTTCTTCGAAGCTGTCCACTCTGAGGACTTATGGAGGTCTCAGAGTTTCAGGTTATGGGCCCACCCTCTAGAGTACCAATCTTTAATGGAACTGCCTTCATATACTAGGAAAGTATGATGATAGGAGCTCTATGAGAAAAAATGTTTTGGGGGATAGTGAGTAGACGATTGGGGCGTCCATCAAGTCTTGGAAATCCTCGAGGGTTTGAAGGAAGCAAATTCATAAAGAAAGCAAGTCCATCTTCAACGGAGGACACAAAAGAAGGAGAGGTGGTGGACAAAAGAGCGGAGAAGGAGACGACCACACCAATAGCAATTGGTTCAACATTAATGTCACCTATTCCGAGGAACGAGGAGAATGATACTCAAACCTGGGATTTCAACAATATGGCGGCAAAGCACTTCATCCTACGCCATCTTACTCAAGGACTTGGATGTCCTCATTTGCAGGTTGAAAGGGCATCCGATCTGTGGATGGCTCTCATAGAGATGTACCGAAGTGGTACGATTCAGCAACAACAATTGGCTGATCTGAAAGTTAAGGAATATGTATACAAATGGGGGAAAATGTTGGATTTTTGCAATGAGCTTGCTACACTCTTCATGGAGCTAGAGAGTGCGGGAAAAGATTTTAGTGAAAAGGAAAAGGTTAAGAGTTTACTGATGAAGTTACCCGATGAGTTTGAGAACATAGTCAACCGTGTGCAGGACTTGCCTGACTCAAGGTGGATATGGAACTCAGTGGTAGGGATGATTCTCGTTCGGGAGAAAACGATTTAGATCCGAACGGAAGGAAAGAGTGGCCAAGCCTTGGCAACTTCGACCGATTGGAGGAACAAGGATTCCCGGAAACCGGTTGGAAACTATGGGGGAAGGGAGCAGAAAAATCAGGCTGACGAGTTTGGGCCAAGGGCTCCCAAAGGTTTATGTCATTTTTGCAAGAAACCGGGGCACAATATGGCAGAGTGCACTAAGCTAACCCAGCTTCGGTTAAAGGAGAGGCAGATTGGTGGTACCCCAAGAGGAAAGAAAAAGGCCCTTGTGACACAGGTACATGAGGCGGAATCGGAGGACGAGGACGATGAGCTCCTTTTAGATAAGGAGTTGGAGGCGAAAAACGAGGTCGAAATTCCACGAAGGCAGAAATGTGCTTACGGTGGATTGAAAGGTGAAGCAAGCTGGATTATAGATTCAAGTGCCTCCATGCACATGTGTAAGAATAGGCACCTGTTCACTAAGATAGGAAATATTCCCACCGTAGAGATAGAGTACGGGGATGGGAGGATAATCACCACTACTCTTGTAGAATCGGTAGATCTGAAAGTGTTAGTAGAAAGAAAGACATCCATAGTAGCATTCTCCGATGTATTGTTTATTCCGGAGTTGAACAAAAACCTCATCTCTACATCTCTATTACATGATAAGGGTTTTTTTACTAGCACTAGGGAAGGAGTCTTTACTGCTAGTTTTGAGGAAGATGTCTATTTCATTGCTGAGAAAGGTAGCCATGGGATGTTTAGGCTAATTTTAAGTAATGAAACGAAGAAACTTTATTATGTTGGTGTTCATGATATTATGATGTGGCATAAGAGGCTTGGGCATGTGAATCTAGATAAGTTAAGAGAGATGAAAAAGATGGGAGTGGTGGAAGGGATTCAGTTCAGTGAGAGTGATAATATAAGTGATTGTTGCAATTCTGTGTCCTCCATTGGACCACAGAATACAGGAAGCCTCTAGATAGTATTTAACTAACCCACTTTAAGCCACAACCACTGCTGCCCAAGAAGGCAAACTGACAATTTGACTACACCTCTGTGTAGCCTGGACTCCCCTGAGTCCGTAGAAAAAAGAAACACTGAAAACGGCCAACCAGGCGATAAGTTATAGGATGGCAAAGATGCCAATTTATACAAACTCTCTGAGAGAGAGGACTATCTACCTAAATTTTCCTAAGTCCTAGTTTTTCCTAATTCCCTCTCACAGCTCCTATCTACTGCCTGTACGAACCAATCACAAAACTGTATAGTACTAGAAAGTACTACTGCCGATGTACCTTCTGTACGGCCTCTGTACGACAAGGCCATAAGTGGACGCGTGTATACTTTCCACTCATCCGTACGTTCCTCGGAATTCCCGCGACCGAATGATGTCTCCCCACGTGGCGCCAGGTGATGCCACGTCACTAAATGCCAAAGTGACCACTCCGGGATTTCGGCGATGATGTGCGCCGTTGGATTATATGCGAAACGTAATCTTGGCCGGAACAAATACTTGCGCGATATTTGTTCCGATGTAGAAATAAAATGCGTGGTATCCGTTTTGAATTAGCGTCGTACGACGTACTTTATAAAACTGTATATATGTACGCCGTAAACAGTTTTAGTTAAATGAACTTTATCCTTTCGAACTAAATATATATCTATCACATACCATAGCACTTAGCATTGGTCCTAGTCTATTAGGATAAAGCTGACCGCTACCGGACGATTTGACGAACCGCAGGTACCGTGATCAAATCTCTGGTCCGTCAAGTATATTTTTAGTAACCTACTAAAAATAGCTGTCTGTTGAACTAAGGCAGCCATGGATCAACCTCTCTCTCTTTCCTTCAGTGACTACAGCAAGTATGGGGGCTAGAGAGCGGAGGTGGAGGCAGGCTGTCCGTCCTTTTCTTTTTCCTTTTATAAAACCATATTTAAACCTAGAAAATACTCTAGAAATCTATAAATTTCAACACTCCCCTTATTTTCTAGTCTAATTTTAATTTTTCTTTCAACCCGCATTTTTCCCGACAATATTTTAGTTTAGGAGAGGGCACAGGTTTGGTCATCATGTCAGCCACCATTTCTTCATCGGGTCTATACACAAGATTTAGAATTTTATTTTCAACTTTTTCTCTTACAAAACTTAATCTTATGTCCATATGATTTGCTTTGAAATGGTGTTTTGGATTGGCTGCAATTGCAATTGCAGCTTGGTTATCGCAAAAGATTTCATGCACTCCCTCCTTCATAAATCCCAGTTCTTGTAACAATGATTTCACCCACATTAGTTCTTTTACAGCAGAACACGACGCCATATACTCAGCCTCCATAGTAGACTGAGCTACCACCTTTTGTTGCTTACTGCTCCAACAGCAAGCACCTTCCCCCACATACAAAACATATCCAGAAGTGCATCTTCTCATAGGTGCATCCCCATAACTGGCGTCACTCCAAGTGGTGATATCAGTATGCTCCCCTCCCAAATGCAACCATAACTCTCTAGTTCACACCAGATATCTCATGACTCTCTTGGCTGCCTCCCAATCTCTCTTCCTAGGATCATTAAGACTCCTACTGAGTACTCCAACTGCTGCCGCTATGTCCGGCCTGGTACAGTTCATAAAATAGATTAAGCTTCCTACGACCTGTCTATAAGGAATAGACTTCATGAACTCTCTCTCCTCTAGACTCATATGATCGTCTAAGATCATCACTCCTCCTTCTACACTCCCATCACTTACTTTTTTCAAGTCCATGGGAGTGGTACAACTGTTAGCATTTTCCATCTGGAATTTCTCAAGCATATTACCTATTGCTTCTTTCTGAGTAAGTCTGATAATCTTCTTCCCTCTATCTCTCTCCATTTGGATCCCCAAAATATATTTTGCCTCCCCTAAATCCTTCATATCAAATCTGCCCCTAAGATCTTTCTTTAGCCTATTGATATTATCTAAAGACTTACTTAACACAAGCAGATCATCCACATAAATTGCAATAAAAATGACACCATTCTCATCTTCAAACATATAGATAGAATGGTCAGAGCTGATCCGGATGTATCCCAGATCGGTGAGAAACTCATCTAGTTTCTTGTTCCACTGTCGGGGAGCCTGTTTCAGTCCATATAAAGACTTTATGAGCCTGCACACTTTGCTCTCTTCTCCTTCTTCCACAAACCCCTCGGGTTGCCTCATAAAAATTTCTTCCTCTAACTCACCATTAAGAAAAGCAGTCTTAATATCCATCTGGTGAATTTCCATGTCTTCCGCTGCGGCCAGACTGAGGAGAATCCTTACCGATGGGAACCGAACAACTGGAGCAAAGGTCTCCTCATAGTCAATCCCCTCTTTTTGGGTGAACCCCTTTGCTACCAATCGAGCCTTATACCTCTCAATTGTATTATCTGGGTTCAGTTTTAGTTTAAATACCCATTTACATCCAATAGGTTTTCTGTCTGGAGGGCAATCTGCTAGTTCCCAAGTATTTGCTTCCATGATAGAAGCCATCTCATCATTTATGGCTCTAATCCATCTTTCTTTCTCTGGACTATTCACTGCCTCTAAGTAAGACTGAGGCTCATCTGGGTGAGATAGCTTAGTTACCTTATGGGCAGCTTGTTTTTCCTGTATCCTTTTGCTGCTCCTCCTTCCTCCCTCAAACTCCGAAGCTGGAATGGATGGAAGTCTTGGATTTCTTCTCACTGTCTCATCGGCTCCCCTGTCCATAAAAACCGTATCTTGTCCCGCTTCTTCCATCTCCTCGAAGTCCATAGGAGTATGTGAGGTTTCCGGTGAGTCTCCTGTATCTTCGATCTCCCCTGAATCTGTAATCACAGTTTCACTCATGTCTTTTTCGGGAACGACTGAGTTCTCCTCACTTTCGGACTCAAATCTGATCCTTATCTTCTTTGTATATTTGAAGGGGTCAAATGACTTCCCTTCATCCATGACAACTAAGTGTTTGACCAGAATGATATCTTTCTTTGCTAAGTCATAGACTCTATATCCCTTAACATCCTCATCATATCCCACAAAGTATCCAGGTTTTCCCTTAGCATCTAGTTTCCAGTTTTTCCTATCCGTGTCAAGACTGTAAACTTGGCTACCAAATACTTTAAGGTGTGAGATATCAGGTTTCCTTCCAACCCATCTCTCATAAGGTGTCACTCCCTTTACAGCTGAGGTAAGGACTCTATTTTTAATATAGTTGGCACAGTTTATTGCCTCTGCCCAAAATCTCTTTCCTATTTTCTTGTCTGCCAACATACTACATGCACTATCTCCTAGTGTTCGATTCAACCTCTCAGCTACCCCATTTTGTTCCGGGTTATATGGTACAGTTTTCTGGTGTTGCACTCCCTCATCTCTCAGATATTCCTCAAACTGGTTAGAGGTATATTCCCCCCCATTATCACTCCTTATCCTCTTAATAGGGGTTTCATGCAACTTCTCACTCCAAGCTTTATATTCTTTGAAGTAAGTGGATGCTTCAGACTTATTTTTCAGAAAGTAGACTCTAGAGTATCTAGACCAGTCATCAGTTATTGTCATCATAAACCTCTTTCCTCCAACCGAAGGTACTTTTGCAGGTCCCCAAATATCTGTGTGGACCAAATCTAACACTTTCTCACCTTTATATGTGGCGGCTTTGGGAAAGGGAAGTCTGTGAGCCTTACCTTGAGCACAACCACTACAATCATCCATTATTTCATTATCCCCAAACTGAATGCCATCTACTACCCCAAGCTTTTTCATTTCCCTTAACCTATCTAAATGCACATGCCCCAAACGCTTATGCCAAATCATCACCTTTGGAACACCAACATAGTAAGCATTCTTCTTTTCATTACTCAAGTTAAGCCTAAACATTCCTTAGCTACCCTTATCTGCTGTGAAGTAAACTTCATTCCCATACTTAGCTGTAAAGACTCCCTTCCTGGTGAAGGTATCAAACTCTTTGTCATCTAACACAGACGTAGAGACAAGATTTTTACTCAACTGAGGAATGTAAAGTACATCTGAGAATGTAAGTATAGAGGTCTTACCCTCCACTAAGACTTTCAGATCTACTGATCCCACTAGATCTGTAGTAACCACTCTCCCATCCCCATACTCTATCTCTACAGTAGGAATCTTTCGTAGCTTAGTGAAGAGTTCTTTATCACGGCACATATGCATGGATGCACCTGAGTCGATGATCCATCCTTCCTGTGGAGCTTCCCGAATTGCTCCAAGGGCACACTTCTGCCTCCGAGGGATCTCCTTCTCCTCCAGACTCTCGTCAAGAAGAAGCTCCCCATCCTCCTCAGATGACTCATCCTCGATTTCTCCTGACACTTTTGTAACCACAAGTGCCTTTTTCTTCCCTCCGGAAGAACCCCCTCCACGGTTTTCTTGGAGCCTCAGCTCTGACAACTTGACACAATCTGCAATAAAGTGTCCCGGCTTTTTGCAATAATGACAAAGACCCTTTGGGAGCCTCTGTCCCCCAGAATTATCTCTTTCCCCTCTATAAGGTTTCTTCGGATCCTTCCCCCATCGGTCCCCTCCTGCTGCTAGAGCTTGAATGCTCTTTCCTCCTCTCCTAATCTCCATTGTGTTTTCCTGCACAAGTATCATCCTGACTACTGTGTTCCATTTCCATGAACTATCAGGCATTCCCTGTACTCGGTACACTATGTTTTCGAACTCATCTGGTAATTTCATAATAAGGGTGTTAACTTTCATTTTCATTGTACCTGTCCACCCGGCACTTTCCATTTCCATATACAAACAAGAAAGATCATTACAGTAATCTAACATCTTTCCTCCTTTGTAAGTGTAACTCAATAGCTTTTGCTCAGCCAACTGGAGCTCCTGAATAGTTCCAGCTCTATAAATCTCCACCAAACTCTCCCACAATTCCTCTGCCTTGTAAATGTGAAGATGAGGAGTGGCCAAACCTTGAGTGAGGTGCCTCAAAATGAAGTTCTTGGCAGCCATGTTTACATCCTCCCACATTTGAGTATCGTTCTCCACGGTCTTCACAATTGCCGCTCCTGATACTGTGGCAATAGGAGTAAGGGGTGTCTCCTTCCCTTTCCCCTTTTCGGACACACTGCTGTCCCCATCATCTGCCTCCTCCGCCGAGGCAGCCGTTGTTGCAGGAAACCTTACTCCCCCAAATCCTGGTGGAGTTCCTGAAGGTGGACGTTTCACTTGTCCACTGACGATACCCCATTATCTTTTTTCACACAAAGCTCCCATCATCATGGCTTCCCAATAGATGAACCCAGATCCATTGAAGGTGGGCACCCTAGAGGGTGGGCCCATAACCTGCAATTCTGTGTCCTCCATTGGACCACAGAATACAGGAAGCCTCTAGATAGTATTTAACTAACCCACTTTAAGCCACAACCACTGCTGCCCAAGAAGGCAAACTGACAATTTGACTGCACCCCTGTGTAGCCTGGACTCCCCTGAGTCCGTAGAAAAAGGAAACACTGAAAACGGCCAACCAGACGATAAGTTATAGGATGGCAAAGATGCCAATTTATACAAACTCTCTGAGAGCGAGGACTATCTACCTAAATTTTCCTAAGTCCTAGTTTTTCCTAATTCCCTCTCACAGCTCCTATCTACTGCCTGTACGAACCAATCACAAAACTGTATAGTACTAGAAAGTACTACTGCCGATGTACCTTCTGTACGGCCTCTGTACGACAAGGCCATAAGTGGACGCGTGTATACTTTCCACTCATCCGTACGTTCCTCGGAATTCCCGCGACCGAATGATGTCTCCCCACGTGGCGCCAGGTGATGCCACGTCACTAAATGCCAAAGTGACCACTCCGGGATTTCGGCGATGATGTGCGCCGTTGGATTATATGCGAAACGTAATCTTGGCCGGAACAAATACTTGCGCGATATTTGTTCCGATGTAGAAATAAAATGCGTGGTATCCGTTTTGAATTAGCGTCGTACGACGTACTTTATAAAACTGTATATATGTACGCCGTAAACAGTTTTAGTTAAATGAACTTTATCCTTTCGAACTAAATATATATCTATCACATACCATAGCACTTAGCATTGGTCCTAGTCTATTAGGATAAAGCTGACCGCTACCGGACGATTTGACGAACCGCAGGTACCGTGATCAAATCTCTGGTCCGTCAAGTATATTTTTAGTAACCTACTAAAAATAGCTGTCTGTTGAACTAAGGCAGCCATGGATCAACCTCTCTCTCTTTCCTTCAGTGACTACAGCAAGTATGGGGGCTAGAGAGCGGAGGTGGAGGCAGGCTGTCCGTCCTTTTCTTTTTCCTTTTATAAAACCATATTTAAACCTAGAAAATACTCTAGAAATCTATAAATTTCAACAATTGTAGTGGATGTGCTCAAGGTAAAGCACACAGATTACCCTTTCGTAAAACAACCACCTATAAGGGAGAAAAAATTATACAACTAGTACACACAGATATTAGGGGACCGGCTAAAGTGCCCTCACCGGGGGAGAAGAGATTTATGATGACTATCACTGATGATTGGTCTCGGTATTCCCGGGTGTATTTTTTGAAAAACAAGTACGAAGCTCGAATTGTTTTAGACAATATAAAGCAAGGAGCGAAAAACTCCATGAAACTCCAATCAAGATAATAAGGAGTGACAATGGTGGAGAGTATACTTCTAACCAGTTTGAGGATTTTCTGAGGGAAGATGGGGTCCAACACCAAAAGACAGTTCCAGAAAACCCAGAACAGAATTGGGTAGCTGGAAGGTTAAATAGAACACTAAGTGATAGTGCTAGAAGTATGTTGTCAGATAAAAAGATAGGAAAAAGATTTTGGGCAGAAGCAATGAACTGTGCTAATTATCTCAAAAATAGAGTTCCTACTTCAGCTATAAAAGATCAAACACCTTATGAGAGATGGACAAGCCGGAACCACACTTATCTCACTTAAAGGTTTTCGGCAGTCAAGTATTCAGTGTAGATACAGATCAGTTTAATTGGAAGCTAGATCCTAAAGGAAAACCAGGATACTTATTAGGATATGATGAGGATGTTAAAGGATATAGAGTTTATGATCTAAAAAGAGAAGATATAATCTTAGTAAAGCATCTAGTAGTTATGGATGAAGGAAAGTCAGTGGATCCCTTCAAATATACAAAGTCGGTAAAAATCAGATTTGAGTCAAAAAATTCCGATGACTTTGAGCTTCCTAACTATCCAGGTTTTAGAGAAGATGACATTCTTGCAGATACAAATCAGACCGAAAACGACTCGGTTGTGGAAACTCCAATGACAACTCTACCCGAAGCGGAAGACGTGGTGGAAATTGATTCAAATTAAGGGATAGGGGAGAAGCCGAGAATGTACGAAAGAACCCACGAGAACCATCTATTCTGGCCTCAAAATTTGAGGGGGAGAGGAAAAGTAGCAAAAGATTGCAAGAAAAACAGGTTAATAACAAGGTAACAAAACTATCTCATCAAGATGAACCTCAGACTTTTGGAGAGGCGATGACTTGTCAAGAAAAAAAACGGTGGAAGACAGCCATCAATGAGGAGATGGCCTCAATTATGGCAGCCGATACTTGGGAGCTGGTGGATTGTCCACCTAACCGAAAACAAATCAGTTGTAAGTGGGTTTTCAAAATAAAACTGAACCCAGATAACACAATCGAGCGCTATAAGGCTAGATTAGTGGCAAAGGGAATACACAAAAGGAGGGAATTGACTACGAGGAAACCTTTGCCCCGGTCGCCAAATTTCCCTCCGTCCGCATACTTCTTAGTGTGGCAGCAGCGGAAGACATGGAATTGCACCAAATGGACATCAATACAACCTTTTTGCATGGAGAATTGAAGAGGAGATCTTCATGCGACAACCCGAAGGGTTTGTGAAGGAAGGAGAGGAGAGTAAGGTATGCCGGCTGATTAAATCTCTTTATGGTTTGAAACAGGCCCCTCGACGGTGGAATAAGAAGCTTCATGAGTTTCTTACCGGTCTAGGATAAATCTGGATCAGCTCATATCACTCATTATGTGTTTTCGAAGATGAGGAAGGTTTTATATTTATTGCAAATTATGTTGATGATTGGCTTGTTTTAAGTAAATCAATGGAAAAAATTAATAAAATGAAAACCGATTTTAAGGGGAGATTTGAAATGAACGATATTGGGGAAGCAAAATATATTTTGGGAATTCAAGTAGAAAGAGACCGAAAAAGAAAAATTATAAGATTGACTCAAAAGGAAGGAATAGGGAACATGCTTGAAAAATTTCAAATGGATAAAGCTAATAGTTGTATAACTCCAATGAAGTTGAAGAAGAGAAGTGAGGGGAGTGAGGAAGAAGGAGTCATAGTCTTAGACGAGGAATTATCTCCTGAAGAACAAAAGAGGCAAGTAGTGGGAAGTCTAATCTATTTTATGAATTGTACCCGGCCGAATTTAGCTGCAGCTGTAGGATTGCTGAGTAGAAGTCTTAATAATCCCACTAAGAGGGATTGAGAGGCTGCTAAGAGAGTCCTTAGATATTTGATAGGAACTAGGGATCTATGGTTGCATTTGGGTGGGGAGAATAATGACATCACTACTTGGAGTGATGCCAGTTATGGTGATGCTCCGATGAGGAGATGCACTTTTGGATATGTATTATATGTGGGTGATGGGGCTTGCTGTTGGAGTAGCAAACAACAAAAGGTTATTGCTCAGTCAACTATGGAGGCTGAGTATATGGCCTCTTGCTCTGCTGTAAAAGAATTGATGTGGGTCAAGTCTTTGCTTGGTGAGCTTGGTCACCTTAAGAGTGGTGTGCAGAAAATATTTTGTGATAATCACGCTGCAATCGCTATTTCTGCCAATCCTAAACATCATTTTAAAGCCAAACACATGGACATCAAACTCAGCTTTGTTAGAGAGAAAGTAGAAAACAAAATTATAAGTTTAGAGTATCGACTAGATAGTGAGATGGTAGTAGAAATGATGACCAAACCTGTGCTTTGCTCTAAGCTAATTTTCTGCAGGGAGAAGTGTGGTCTTAAATTAAAGATTAACTAGATAATAAGGGGAGTGTGGAAATTAATGGTCATTTTAAAGTATTTTCTAGGTTTCAATAGAAATATGGAAAGAAGCCGAGGCAGTCTATCTCTAACTTCTCTCTCCAACTCTCAAACTTGTGCAGTCACTGAGATATTGGAGAGGAAACTAGAGCTATGGCTACCTAGGCTATCCAGAGGTTTACGGGATATAAATATTAGTTAATTTACCATAAGGGGTTTATTTACTAAAAGTATATGTGATACCTCCAGAATTTGATCGTGGTACCTGACGGATGGTAAGGTGCGGGTAGCCGGTAGCCTTATCTGTTAAGTCTAGACCTATTAAAAGGGGCTATAGGGTTTGATACTTACTTAAACATTAACACGAAGGATTATTCATTTAACTGAAACTGTTTACGGGATACATAGATCCATTAATGTAAAAGTACGGATTACAGTACGGATAAGAAACGAATACCGCGCATGTATTTATTACGGCTACGTTTAAATGTGAATTTAATCAGACGGCCGGAATTAAACGTTGAGATCGCGGAAGAGGATTTTGGCAGTTCTTGGTCATTGCCACATCGGATGACACGTGGCGGAATGACATTGGATCGCGGCATCTCTGAGGATTAAGGGAGCGAATCTGGATAAACCACGTGTCGACATTTAGTCCATTTCGTACAGTGTTCGTACAGAAAGTACACCGGAAGCTCTACTTTTGTGTACGGAAGTGTGATCTGATTGGCTCCGTTCATCAGTAGATAGAGTCTGTGAGAGAGATACGACTTAGAAAAAATAGGAGATAGGACCCTCTCTCCCAGAGAGCTTCTGTACAAAAGGTCAACTTTGACCCTCCATAACTTACTGCTCAGGGGAGTAAATTCAAAGATTCTTTTTGCTATCGACTCAAAGGAGTATTGCATTCACAACGTTGAAGTTGGTCAGAGTTTTTGTCTGCCAGGGTGGTAGTTGTTCTTGCTCAAACACAAAGGGGTCAGGGTTATCATAGAGGCTTCTTGGAAGCTGTCCACTCTGAGGACTTATGGAGGTCTCAGAGTTTCACAACACTCCCCTTATTTTCTAGTCTACTTAAAAAAAAACATCTTTCATCTTTCCTTTCTCTTCTTTGTTTTCGCTTCATAAAACGTTAAGTGAATACCTTCGTGTTTAAAGAAGTGTATTAAATGAGCCAAAATATACGTTGCATCTTGTTGGTCACACATTATATTTCGCATGCCACTTTTCATAAATCCGAGCTCATGGAGCAAGGATTTTATAAACCTTTTCCCTTTTTCATTCGAGCAACATGGACATTCCCTCTTGCAGTTCAAACAACAAGTCCCATCCCCATTCTGCAACACGGACCTAGATGCTAACCCTTTTAACCCTTTTACAAGCGCACCTTCAAAGATGACATCACTCCCACTAGTGATATCAAAACCATTACCCCGCAAAATTACCCTTAAATCAAGAGTCCCCACTAAGTTCCTTATAAAATCTACATCTTCCGAACTCATTTTTTTTTCCATGATAATTACACCATTTTTTGAACTTTCCTCACTCTCTCCTATGGAATTTTTTCCACTATCACTTTCTATATTTATTCCCAAAATATATTTCTCCTCCCCTAATCCTTTAATCAAATGTCCCTCTTCTCCCCTATCCTTTGAAACCCCCCTTAGATTTACTTCTCTTCTTTCCTCGAAATCCGTTGAAGTCACTTTCCGACCAGTTTTTTGTTTCCAAATTATCTTTGAAATTATTCTCAATATTTTTATTTTACCCCTTTTCAATTATGGATCCTAGATGTGACTTTCTCATTTCTAAGTCATACACTCTACACTCCTTGACATCCTCAAGTACCTCCTCTCTCTTTACTTCCCTTATACCTCCAGAAGCACATTGTTGTTTTCGTGGAATTTCTGTGTGCTTTTCTCTCTTCTCCATTCTACCCATGTGAAGAAGCTCCAAAATATCTTCATCCTCTTTCTCCTCTTCCTTTTCTTCTTTCTCATTCACATACCAACTTCTAATTTCTTCCAAGCAAGGACATTCCTCGATATAATGACCCGGTTCCCTACAACAGAAGCAAACCCATTTTTCCAAAGCTCCCCTTTCTTTTCCTCTTCCTCTCTTTCCACCGAAGTTCTTATAAGGTTTATCTTTGTCTTTCTTCCTCTCATCACGCTTCCGCTCGTCACCCGCCGTTCTTCTCATCACGTTTCCGCTCGTCACCGTCGTTCTTCTCATCACGCTTCCGCCAGTCACCACCAGCTGTAAATGCATTCACCTCGTTACTTCCCCTACGAAGTTCTAAAGTGCTTTCCCTCACAAGAATTATCCCCATGGTAATGATCCAAGTCCACGAGGAGCCTACCATTCCCCGCATACGGTAAATGATGTCTTCGTACTCATGTGGGAGTTTCATGATTAGTGTATTAATATTTCTCTCCTCAGATTCCACGTATCTCGCACTAGCAAGCTCAACATATATGTTAAAATGTGTGTATTTTCTAGGTCTGTATTTGTCTATGTTGAAAAGAAATAATTAATATTCACTTCTTAATTTAGACTCTAAAGTGAAGAGAGAGAGGGAGAGTCACCATGGCTGCCGCCATAGTTAGAAACAAACAGGCAGTCAAATTCATAGATTATTAAAAGTTGCCCTTAATAGGATTTGAACTTGGGTCTACAGAATACTTGTAGACGTATGCCTAAGCCATTAATGCGTTAACGAAATGATACACGTTTGTGGATCGGCAATTACTTAAAGTGTCACGAAAGTATCACTTTCTTTTAAACAGACCAAAATTGACGAAACGACATCATAGTCAAACAGCGCTCGCGGATGCGAATCTAACCCTGTAAAATACATGATCGGATGGACGACGTCGCCCCCCGCAAAACCCGAATGAATCTTTGGCGGCTTTTGGTAATAGTGGCTAGCTGTGCCACGTGGCGCCACATCATTGGACGCCAGAAAAGATGGGAGGAGGAACGATTGTCTCATGTTGACAAGTGTCAACCAGAAGGCCATGTTGTACAATGGCCGTACAAAAAGTACAATCGGCCACTGTACCTTCTTGTACTATACACTCTTTTGATTGGCCAAAGGTAGAGTAGTCGGTAGTTGTGAGTAGGAGTTAAGGGACTTAGCGTGTTTGAGGCGCCTCTCTCCAGGTGACGTTTTGTATTTATAGGCCATCTTACAAGAGTAGTGGTGACTATCCTCCCATCACCGTACTCTATCTCTACGGTGGGAATCTTTCTTATCTTAGTGAACAGGTGCCTATCCTTACACATGTGCATGGAGGCACCTGAATTTACAATCCGGCCTGCTTCACCTTTCAATCCACCGTAAGCACATTTCTGCCTTCCTGGTATTTCGACCTCGTTTTTCGCCTCCAACTCCTCATCTAAAGGAGCTCATCGTCCTTGTCCTCAGATTCCGCCTCATGTACCTGTGTCACAAGGGCCTTTTTCTTTCCTCTCGGGGTACCACCGGTCTGCCCCTCCTTTAACCGAAGCTTGGTTAGCTTAGTGCACTCTGCCATATAGTGCCCACGTTTCTTACAAAAATGACATAAACCTTTGTGATCCCTTGGTGCGAACTCGTCGGTCTGATTTTTGTGCTCCCTCCCCCCATAGTTTCCGACCGGTTTCTGGGAATCCTTGTTCCTCCAATCGGTCGCAGTTGCCAAGGCTTGGCCACTCTTTCCTCCCCTTTCGGATCTCAATCGTATTCTCCCGAACGAGAATCATCCCTACCACTGAGTTCCATATCCACCTTGAGTCAGGCAAGTCCTGCACACGGTTGACTATGTTCTCGAACTCATCGGGTAACTTCATCAGTAAACAGTTAACCTTTTCTTTTTCACTAAAAACTTTTCCCGCACTCTCTAGCTCCATGAAGAGTGTAGCAAGCTCATTGCAAAAATCCAACATCTTCCCCCCTTTGTATACATATTCCTTAACTTTCTGATCAGCCAATTGTTGTTGCTGAATCGTACAACTTTGGTACATCTTTATGAGAGCCATCCAAAGATCAGATGCCCTTTCTACCTGCAAATGAGGACATGCAAGTCCTTGAGTGAGATGGTGTAGGATGAAGTGCTTTGCCGCCATATTGTTGAAGTCCCAGGTTTCAATATCATTCTCCTCGTTCCTCGGAATAGGCGACATGAATGCCGAACCAGTTGCTATTGGTGTGGTCACCTCCTTCTCCTTTCCTTTGTCCACCACCTCTCCTTCTTTTGTTCCCTTCGTTGAAGGTGGATCCTCTTTTCTGGTGAATCTGCTTCCTCCAAATCTTGGAGGAATTCCAAGACTTGCTGGACGCCCCAACCGTCCACTCACTATCCCCCAAAACCTTTTTTCGCATAGAGCTCCTATCATCATACTTCCCCAGTATATGAAGCTAGTTCCATTAAAGATTGTTACCCTCGAGGGTGGGCCCATAACCTGAAACTCTGAGACCTCCATAAGTCCTCAGAGTGGATAGTTTCCAAGAAGCCACTAGGATAACCCTGACCCCTTTGTGTTTCAGCAAAAATAACTGCCACCCTGGTAGACAAAAACTCTGACCAACTTCACCCCTATGAAAATAAGACTCCCCTGAGTCAATAGCAAAAAGAATCTCTGAATTTGCTCCCCTGAGCAGTAAGTTATGGAGGGTCAAAGTTGACCTTTTGTACAGAAGCTCTCTAGGAGAGAGGGTCATATCTCCTAATTTTTCTAAGTCCTATCTCTCTCAAAGAATTTATCTACTGATGTACAGAGCCAATCAGATTACTCCTCCGTACACAAAAGTACAGCTGCCGGTGTACTTTGTGTAAGGACATTGTACGACATGGCCTAAATGTCGACACGTGGTATGTCCGGATTCGCTCTCTTAATCCTCGGAGATGCCGTGATCCAATGTAATACTGCCACGTGTCATTCGATGTGGCGATGACCATAAACCGCCGAAATCCTCTTCCGGGATCTCGACGTTAATACCGGCTGTCCGATTAAATTCACATTTAATCGAAGCCGTAATAAATACATGCGCGATATTCGTTTCATTAAAGAAATAAATGTGCGGTATTGGTTTCTTATCCGTACCGTAATCCGTACTTTTACATTACTGGATCTATGTATCCCGTAAACAGTTACAGTTAAATGAATTATCCTACCTGATAATGTTTAATTAATTATCAAACCATATAATATATATCACTAGTTCTAGACTTAAGGGCTAAAGCTACCAGCTTCCAACTGTCTTACGGTCGGTAAGTTCCAGGATCAAATCTTGTGGCCGGCACGTACCATTTATTAAATAAACCCCTAACTAATATATATTTCCTGTAAACCTCTGGATAGCCTAGGTAGCCATGGCTCTAGCTCCCTCTCCAATTTCTTAGTGACTGCGATAAGTTTGAGAGTTGGAGAGAGAAGTTATAGGTAGACTGGCTCGGCTTCTTTCTATATTTCTATTTAGACCTAGAAAATACTTAAAAATGGACCATTAATTTCTACAATATACAATGTTGGATTAAATCCGACATTAAATGTCCGTCTTCAAAACAAATGTCCGGTTCATTTGTTTTCGTGCGACATAATGTTCGCACTTTATAATACTTGGTTCTATGTTCCTTCGTTAGTCATTCCGTTAATCAAATACATGGTCGTAACACAGTTTAAATATTTATCAAACCTAATGTTTCTTAATGGACTTCTACGACAAACTGGCAAGAGCTAACGGCTACGCCGCGCTCTGCCGGTCGGAGGTTCGAGTCATGCCGGACTCAACATTTTATTGAGAGTGACATAAGTCACTCTTTAGCCCTGCGTGCTTAAGCTAGAACAGCCATGGCTCAGCCACCCTCTCTTTCCCTCAGTGACTACGACAAGTATGGTGGGTAGAGAGAGGAGGTGGAGACAAGCTGCCCGCCTTTTTTCCTTCTTCTATTTGTACTAAATTTAGACCTAGAAAATACCATATAAAACTAATAATTTCAACAGTGACTACCCTCCCATCCCCATACTCTATCTCTACAATGCGAATCTTTCTCATCTTAGTGAATAGGTGTTTGTCCTTACACTTGTGCATGGAGGCACCCGAATCCACAATCCATCCTCTTTCACCTTTTAATCCTCCGAAAGCACATTTTTGCTTTCGAGAAATTTTGACCTCGGTCTTCGCCTCCAACTTCTTATCCAACAAGAGATCATCGTCCTCATCCTTGGATTCCTCCTCGTGTACCTCAGTCACAAAAGCATTTTTCTTTCTTTTTGGAGGTCCACCGGTGTGCCACCTAAGTTTGGTTAGCTAAGTGCACTCCGCCATATGGTGCCATGTTTCGTACAAAAATGACACAAACCCTTGGGAGCCCTCGGTCCGAACTCATCGGTCTGATTTTTCTGCTCCCCCCCCCTCCATAATTTCCGACCGGTTTCATAGAATCCTTGTTCCTCCAATCGGTCTTAGGTGCCAAGGCTTGCCCACTTTTTCCTCCCCTTCGGATCTCAATCGTGTTCTCCCGAACGAGAATCATCCCTACCAGTGAATTCCATATCCACCTTGAGTACGGCAAGTCCTGCACTCGGTTGACTATGTTCGCGAACTCATCCGGTAATTTCATGAGCAATCAGTTAACCTTCATCTTTTCAGTTTCAACCTGTCCAACACTTTTTAACTCGATAAAAAGTGTTGCAATCTCATTGGAAAAATCCAACATCTTCCCCCCTTTGTATACATCTGCCTCAATTTTATGATCAACCAACTGTTGTTGTTGAATTGTTCCGCTTTGGTACATCTCTATGAGAGCCACTCAAAGATTCGATGCCCTTTATACATGCAAATGAGGAGATGCAAGCCCTTAAGTAAGATGGCGGAGGATGAAGTGCTTTGCCGCCATATTGTTGTAGTCCCAAATATCAATATCGATTTCTTCATTCCCCGAAATAGGTGACATGAATGTCGAACCGCAAGCTATTAGTGTGATCGTCTCCTTCTCCTTTCCTTTTTCCACCACCTCCCTTTCCTTTGTCTCTTCCGTTGGAGTTGGATCTCCATCTCGAGTGAATTTGCTTCCTCCAAACCATAGAGGGATGCCAAAACTAGATGGACGCCTTAACTGTCCACTCTCTATTCCCCAAAACCTTTTTCACATAGAGCTCATGTCATCATACTTTCCTAATATATCAAGCCAGTTCTATTAAAGATGGGCACCCTATAGTGTGGGCCCATACTCTGCAACTGTGAGACCTCCATAGGTCCTCAAAGTAGGCAGCTCACACGAAGCCTCTAGGATAACCCTAACCCCTTTGTGTTTCAGCAAGAATAACTGCCACCCTGGTAGACAAAAACTTTGACCACCTTCACCTCTATGAAGGCAAGACTCTTCTAAGTCAATAGCAAAAAGAATCTCTAAATTTGCCCCCCTGAGTAGTAAGTTATGGTGGGTCAAAGTTGATCGTTTGTACAGAAGCTCTCTCGGAGAGAGTGTCCTTTCTACCAAATTTTTTTGAGTCCTATCTCTCTCTTAAACTCTATCTACTCACGTACGACACCAATCACAATACGTGCAAAGGTTCATGTGCCTGTACTTTCATACGGAATACATATTATGAAATGTTGAGACATGTCATATCGAGATTTTCCTCTAATTTCTATTTAACTATCGTGGTTGTGCTACATCATTCGATGTGGGTACGATCCGAAATGCCAAAACTTATTCGAGATCCGCTTCTAAACCGCCCGACAAACTGGTTTCAATCTTAGACGTATAAATGGTTGCGCGGTATTTATTTCACACTTGAAACAAATGCGAGATATTCGTTTCGAGATGTTTCTTATCCCGTTCAATACAAACTGTATCTATGTCCTAATATTCCGTTAGTAAAATAGTCTACGTGTAAACATTTATATAATTATTAAACCTTATATTGGGTAATACTGGTCTTCGACTAACTGGATAAAACTACCGGCTAACGGCGACTTTGATGGACGGCAAGTATTAGGTTCAAATCCGAGGTCCATCAAGTACTATTTTGGTATATCTACCAATATACTGTATGTCTCCCTCTGGATAGCATAGACAGCCATGGCTCTAGCTCCCTCTCCAACTTTCAGTGACTGCGACAAGTGTGGGAGCTGAAGAGAGGAGTTAGAGGCAGAGTGCCTCTGCTTCGTTTCTGCATTTTATCTTTTACAAAACCTAGAAAATACTTAAAGAACCTTTAATTTCTACAGTGTTATCGCGATAACTTTCTTGCCGATACACAACACTACTAAATATAGTTGTTAACACTATTTTATAAATAATGCCCAAAAAAAGGTGCAAATGAACTAGAGTTAATAACTCTACTAACGATGTGGCAGAGTTCACTACATCACGAATCCTTTACAGTGTTAGTAATACTAAATTTGCCCCCCAAATTTTGACCCTTGAACCTAAAATTGAATTAACAGTACTAGTTTTTCCTCTACGTTAACACATGTATGGTTTAATAAGTGTCACTCACACTAATTTAGATAGCTTTTTAATAGTGCAATGTTCATGGTTGAAGAGGATGCCTTTGCTTTTGCCTCTACTAAAAAAGTACATCCGAACTGATGTAAACATACAAAAAATAAAATGTGTACTTTTCCTCGTCCAAAACTTTAGAAATCTTCTAAAACGTGCGTAGGGTTTTTCTTCTTTGTGGTCTGATGATAATTTGGTTTAGAACACATCTCCGACGTGTTTTAAGGTAAAGTTTACAAAATAGCGTGGCATGACATAGCGATGGGTTGAAAAGCAGAAAACGATGAAATTTAGTACATTATAAGTTTGAAGATTATGCAAAGTTTAATTCATCAATTTCACTTTATTCGTTCGGTTGTAGGTTTTATCCACATGACGTAATTTTTTTGTGGAAAACGATATAAAAAAAAACTTTCTTTGGCACATAGGATGCACCTTTAGTATCGTGTGTTAAGTAGAGTCAATGTTATATAGTCTAGAGGTCATGGTACCCAATATAGCGTTGATAGCACTGTTTTTTATTTACACCACTAATTTTTTTAACTCCATAAGCTGGTCACGGTGTGCTGCAATTTCGCTTATTGATATAGGTTAGTTTCCAACAGCCCATTCTGGACGATAATTTATTAGCACTACACCACTCATCGTTTTTAGTGGTCTTTTTTGGTTAGCATAAACGTAATTTAGTGTTAGCATATGTGTGTAAACAAAAAAACATCTACGCTAATTTTGGCAATTAACTCCACTTTTTGTGCCGGTGTTGATGTTTACGATGAGTTGCCATCAATAGTGTTAAGAAATAATTAATATAAAAAACAATTAGTGTTATGCTAATGGCCTTTCGCTAGGAAAAAAATAACTATAATTTATACTCTAATTTAGGTACATTTTTCCCTTAGTATGGTCGGTATAGGCTATGTTCACATAGTCGACTTCTTTACACTTGAGAACAGGTTCGCGTCATTTTTCTGCGTGTTTATCATTGTCAATCAAATTTGAGTGCGCTTTTTCTTGTTGACTCGCTCGCTTTCGCGTGTTGACGACTTTTTTTGACACAGTTTTTGTTCGATTGTATAGTATATTGAGCAATGCTAGTACGGACTGGCACTTTTTACACTACTCTATTTATGACTGTCCAAACTAGAGTTATTAACGCTAATTATACAGTTTCTATTTTAACTCAAAACAAATTAGAGTTATTAATTATATTTTAGTAGTGTTGGGTATCGAGGACCGTTTGCCGATATTCAATATATATCGAATTTCAGTTACCGGATAATATCTTGATTTATCGCCAATATATCACATCACCAATAAATCGAGGCATTTAAAAAAAAAGAAAATTTTCACAAGTCTCCAAAGTCACGTGCCTTCGAACAAGTTGACCGTAAAATCTTTGCTAAATAGAAATACGGTTTTTTCTTGAAAGTCAGCAGAGTGAATGAGATCTTTGAGGTACATTGACGCGGTAAACGTACATAATACGCAAGTACGGATTTCCATACGAAAATGGTCGGTTTTCAAATCTTTGACGATTTTAGAGATTTGATAGTCAACTTACAAGGAACCACTAAAAACAAAACACGTATGTAAAAACTTGTTTACAGAGGATACGCGGTAGAACTGAGCCCTCTGTAAACTGTAATACATAAATTTTGTTGTCCGTACTATTACTGAGACCTCTTGAATTAGTAATTATATGAATTATAGAATTAGTACTTTTTGTCGGTTACATTTTGCGGCGTCTACCTTTAAGTCAAGGAACGAAAATCACGTTGTACGTGGCGTATGAGACAATTTGTCTTTTTCGCTAAAATAACATATTATATAAAAATATAAAATATTATATCTAAAAAATACTATACATCGGGATATATATCACAATAATTTATGTTGGCCCCGGTACGATATATCGAGGATTCTGCTCAATCGAAATTGGATATATTGAATATCGATATTATCGCGATATGAAGTTACCCGATACCCAACCCTTTTTTTTGGTTCGAGGGTCAAAATTTGGCGTCAAATTAACGTTATTAACGCTAATAGTGATTCACGGTGTACACCGCGCATCGTTATTAGTGTCAAAGTTTAAATAGCGTAAAAAAAAAATGGTGTTATTGATTCTAATTAGTGCCAAAAACGTGGCAGATTATGGTCCAAGTCCTTAAATAGCGTTGCTAATTTAATTTCGAAAACCATGTATACTAATTGCGTAAAAAATCAAGATTTTAAGAACCCAAACTAGAGTTATTAACACTAATAACGATGCGCGGTGTAGT
Organism: Zygnema cylindricum; assembly: GCA_037447655.1. NCBI lineage: Eukaryota > Viridiplantae > Streptophyta > Zygnematophyceae > Zygnematales > Zygnemataceae > Zygnema > Zygnema cylindricum. The sequence goes on along the minus strand of JBBHKE010003529.1, from coordinate 52,660 downwards.
TTACTGTATCCCGTACTTTTGCGTAGCATCTTTAACTGTTTTTTTTTCTTTTTTACACATCTTTGCAGGAGATCCGACCAATATTTTTCAAGGATCCGGGTGCAATCATAAACGGTTCGATTATATTTCGGTCCTCATCCGTAAAGCAATCGCTCCATCCGCCCGTTAGATGTTTAACCGTCCTCGACTGTCCTCGACGGGGACCGTACAGTACAGTAGCCATCTGCAGGCCGTGTAAAATAAAAAATCTTAAAAATATAAAATTGCTACACCTGGCTGATAGTGATCGTACCAAAGGAATATGTCCGTACACGAAGCAGAGTCCCCATGTGCCTTCGGACAACGTGATGCGATCCAGCGAATAAGTCCAGAAGAATATCTCCGCCGGAAGATATCCGTTTGAAAGACGTTTCGAAAAGACAAGGCTGGTTAAAAGACAGAGCGTCTTCGAGAGGGGGATTTCGGTGGTACAATGACATAGTACGCATAATTCGTACGATGGAATAGTACGCAAGAACAAATTTTGCATTACGATTGCACGGTTTGAAAAATCTTTGCCGGTTCTCAACATCAAACGTTAGCGCACTTGGTACCACTCGGAGCAGAGTACGAATGCGACAGCTCGCACCTCAGGATGGGAACTCCTCCAGAAAACAACTGCCAGTAACGTGTCCGTACAATTGGACCCCCCGCCTCGTAGCCTATTCCCACCCATGCCTATGTTAAGTACAGTACTGCACTGTACTTTACTTTACTTTACTGTACTTTTTCCTGTTTCTTGTCTCTTTTCCAATAATTTCGCGAAATAGTCGGAAACATCATCGGAAAGATAGGCGATTCGTCCAGCTTCTCCGACTGGAAAATGTGTACGTAAAACAAAAAACAAACAGCATCCAACAGGAATGCATCACGATGCCCGAGACATATATAAACACTAACACACATAACCGGGCAAATTGAAAGGCTTGACAGAACAAACTGCAGAATTCATCAATGACGTAAAACACATCACCGCACCAAACAGCAACATAAAAATCACCAATCAACATACGAATTTCCGAAAAAGTGGGAGCTTCAACCTCACATGCATTTGACAAACGTCTCTCTATACTGAGCATCCTCATTATGCCGCTCAAGCAGAGGGATGCCCCCCGACTCGGTTCGATTTTTGGTCTTTCGCATGCGCATCTATTGCATCCTCTCACATGCAATGGAATTAACACAACCGAGGGAGAGAGGGAGGGAGAGTAACAATGGAATCCAATAACGTTTCTTGCAAAGAAAATTACAAATAGACTGAAAAAAAAGACGTTATAAAAACCTTATTGATAAGGACCACGCCAGAGGGACAAGTGTGGTCTGAAGGAAAGAAAATTCTACTGCTGAAAAATGCAACTGGAAAGTCATTTCCAAGCTCTGCTGAAGCAAGGGCCAGCAAGGCGTATGCATGACAGGACGATTCGAAACCGCGCTGTCGATTGAGTTTCAAAACTGTCTTTTTATATGCTGTCCTTTAATAGGTCGAGGACTATCTGGATTTGTCGCGTTTGAATTTTTACAACGGTTGTAACGAACAATGCTGCCAAATTCAGACTTGAAACCGCCCTGTTACCGTATTCGAACGGTTAGAAACTCGCCATACCTGTGGAGAGTACCTGAGCACTGCAGAGGCCACGTGGTGTCTCGGAATAACGGCAGCCGTAACAGTTCCGTAAAACTCCACACTGTCGCAAGAACTATCATAAAAACACGCACATGCCATGGAGCAGCAAAACCCTCCAGCTCGTACAAACCTTCTTTGTGAACCTTCCAACTGAACCGTGCCACATGGACTGTTAACGCAATACTGAATACTCCGTGAGCACAGACCAATCCAACGGTCACAGCACTGAAAAGATTGGCTAAGATTGTCATCAGCCAATAGGAGAACCACAGAGGGTTACATTTTGATATAATAGGTCTTTCAAGGTGACTAAAGGGGTTTATATGGCTGGTATTATCTCCATTTAGGTGGAGAGAATTTAGGGAAGCGATATGTCAAAGAAGCAAATATAGACTGTTTTTAAGATTTTTTGTAGGAAAATTATTTTATTGTATGTTAGGGTTTGAGTTAAGAGGAGAAAATATGCAGCGTGAGAGAGAGAGTTGAATGTAAATTAAGATTTAGGTTTCAATTTATGACGAGAGAGGGAAAAAAAGTATGCTTTTTGGTTACTTGATTAAAAGAAGAGAGGAAGTGATAAGATGAGAAGTAAAGCAGAGAAAAAATGCAACATGAATTATAAAATTTTACTAAAACACAAGGTTTAAGTTCATAATTATTCAATCTACAACTGCTAAAAACTGAAATGTTGCGAAATAATTTCATTTCATTTCTTGGAAAGCTACACGGCGTATCGCTATTAGTGTAAACGTTTTTTTTGCCACTTAAAACATATTTTCTCCGTACACGCTTGTCGGATTATAGATCTGACGGTTGCGATTCAAAGCCAATATTCTCACCTTTATATTGGCAATCTCTATGTGAAAATCGAACAAGTGGTCACGGAGAAAAGATGTGTTAAGTGGCGAAAAAATTATTAACACAAGTAGCAATACACGGTGTAGTCTCAAAATCCAAATAGATTTTTTTCTGATTTCTTAATTTGTGTACACACGATGGTTATATTTCGATGCTAAAATTGCTTCTTGGCAATATTTTGGGTACAGTAGCCCATAATTTAAATCACTCCCTTTTCCTCAAAACTCAGGCTTTTTAAAATGCACGTCTCATTGTTCTACATTCAAATTTGCCTGAGGGGGAGATATTAATTTTCCAATGTCTCCACTTATGGCATTAAAACCATTCACTTTATTGCAGGTACTTGAATTCCATTAGTTTTAATGGGAGTATACCTGACAGCTTCGGCAACCTTAGCACTTTACAAGTAGCGTATGTTGCCCGGCATTCTCTACCATGGTTTTGGGAAGTTTTTTTCCACTTGTGAGATTTGGAAAGCATGGAAATAATTTTAAATTTTACTTTGAAAAGATAGAGATAAAAGGAAACCTCCAGTCACAACTTACTATACAATGTATACCGCAAGGATAAGCATCAGCTTCCGCCAATAAAAATTTGATCGTTGTTCTCTTCCTTTACATTTTGCCCCAATAGATAGCAAGCAAAAAAACAATTATTTCATTATTGATGGCCATCAGTCATATAAAAATACATCGACATTTTCCTCCGAAAAACATCCACGCTATTAATAAACCTACATGACTTTAGGTCAGTACTACTCACTGATAAACTTACACTACTTCTATGTCCACACAAAATAATGTCTCCCAACGCAGCTTGTGCTTGCCTTGATGTGCCACCTAACTCAAAAACGTTTTGATTCGAACTGCACCGGAAAGAATGTCATGGAAAATATGTAAACTTGAATAGAGGGCTACGGATATGAAATTAGCTTCTGATCACTTTATATTTTTTGTGACCTGTTGCAGGAAAAAGAAAAACGGAGTGAGATATTTTACATTGATTAGGGAGAGGAGAGAGGAAGGGAAGTGAGAAGAGGGAGAAGAGAGGGAAGACAAGATGGGAGATCGAAAGAGAGGGGATACAGATCGTAGGAGTTTTCAGTTGCAGCGGACAACTTGACGCTGAACGTCCCGATTGGACGGATCGACCGGTTACCAAAACCAAGGTTGATTTACGGCGGTAAAAAAAATAGGTTAAGACGCTAGGAAAAATAAAATAAAAAAAAGGACGGACAAACGCCGAAAGATTTTTTGTTCGCTGTTAAATTGCCCAGAAAATTGGATATTCAACCGCAATGTTGCTGAAATTTTGTAATTTCGGTCAAATAAAGATTTCCACTACGGCGTCAGTTAACCGACAAAATAAGAGCGTTTTGGCGACGGGGATTGTGATGACGATGGTTGTTAAGGGTCATTTAGCGTCAGTTCACTTTTTGTCCATCTGTACCTTTTCATTATATGTGTCGGTGGTCTTCTCCGTACTTTTCATTTCTTACGTAGGTCAAGTCTTGCCGACCGTCTTATCCAGAAGACTTACTTTGGTCTTGTCTGTACTTCTATACGTAGGTCCAGTCTTTTGTACTTTGCATTACATACGTCGGTCTAGTCTTTTCTACGTACAAAGTTCTTTGACCGTCGGTCAAATCTTTTTTTTGTCTTACATTCATTTATTAGAATCTAGACTAGGATTTCTTTGTTATAGCATATTGTAGAACGTTTAGACTCCACGGTAATTAGCACTGTATATTTTGTATATAAGTGACTCTTCTCACTTACTGAAATCATCTTAAATACAAATCAATTCCTCTCTCCAATGCATTGATCTTTCTCTTGTGTAAAATTTCATGGCTTCCGCCAATCCATCTCCAATAGGTTATGGGCCTAGCCATGCCACTTCTAATAGTATCTAGAAGTTTCATGGCCAAAACTTCTATGATTGGTCATTTTCAGCCATGCATTTTTTCAAACACGAGAAGATTTGGGACCATTTTATAGGAATTTCAAAACCTCCTATCCTTTCCACTACTGATACACCAGCAGAAAAAGCTACAAAAGAGTTGGCAATAGCTACATGGAAACAAAAGGATGAGGATGCGCACACTCGCCTAGTGAAGTCCCTTACTACAGAGCGCACTCGTCTTATTCGCGTAGCCTCCTCTTCCGTCAAGGCTTAGAGTCTTCTTCAAGCTGCTTACATTCAAACCGGATGGGCCGCTTGCCGAATTCAAAAACGAGCGTTTTTTAACTCCATGAAAAAGCCGTCGGAATCTATGCAGGATTGGATTAGCACAGTTGAATTGTCGGCCGGAAAATTCACCACGATAGGCGTGCATCTTTCCGACGAGGACCTCTCTTCAACCCTTTTGGGAGGACTCCCTGAAACCTTTTCCCCTTTCATTTCCTCGTTTGACAATCTAGACCAATCCATTCCGTTTCACTCACTTTGTACCAAACTTTTGCATGAAGAGACAAAACTTCTCTCTTTTTCTGCTCAAAATCTCTCTGATGCAAATGCCTTTATTGCTGATAATCAAAAGACTAACTCTGGGGGGGTGCAGCGTTTTTTGTGTGCTTACTGCAAAACAAAAGGACATTCTGTTGAAGACTGTCAAAAATTGGCAAGGCGGAAGGCAGCCGAGGCTTCTTATCCCTTTAAAACAAGAGGGAATGCCAACGCTGCCCATGCAAACCCACCAGTTCTTCCCACCTCCCCACTCCCTCCACACCTCTCTTTCCCTCCAAATTTTCATTATCCTCACCATTATTCCCCTTCTCCATCCCTTCCACAATCTTCTAACGCCGCAGCGCACTATGTCTCTTCAAACTCCGTTAACCTCCCTTGGTCGACCGCTTTTTTCTCACATCTTCCCTCTAATTATCCCACTCCAGTAGTTTCCCCTTTTGTCCTCCCTCCCTCACCAGAATTTGGATTTGACAATGTTGCCCATCATATCCCAAATTTTGTCACTCCGGATACTCAATTTCCATAAGAGTACGCTTTTCTATCTCAATCATGACGATTGGCTAATAGATATTGGTGTTAGTCACCACCTTTCACCACAATCTGATTGGTTCACTCACCTTTCTCCTCTATCATCTCTTATACAAATTCGTTTAGGAGACGACCGCATTTTGTTGGCTACTCATTCTGGCGATGTAAATGTCCCTAATATGTCTATTCACATTCAGAACGTACTTTTTGTTCCTTGTCTAGCTAGGAAATTTTTTTTTTGTCAAAGTCGCCACTTCTTATGGCTTAAAAGCTGAATTTAATAATGATATATTAACGTTTTTTGAAAGAAAAGACAATAGTATTGCAGGTTTTTGTGTAGCACGAGATTTTATGTACGTCCTACAATCTTATAGTACACCAAAAATATTTGCTTTAAGTGCTAGCGTTAATTTTTTTTCCACTTTGACATTTAAGATATGGTTATTTAATTAGCGAAAGTTTGCGTACTTTGCCACATCTTGTAACTGAACTATATTCATTCTCCAACAAATCTTTGGATTTTTGTCACGCTTGCGTGCAAGGAAAAATAGCACGTTAATCATTTCCCAGTAGCACTACCATTATCACTAACCACTTGCACCTGTACAGACAGACGTGTGTGGTCCCATGTGCACTCGTAGCTACATTGGATCCCTTTATTTTTTCACTTTCATTGAACACGCCACTCGTTTTTCACACGGGTTGTTGTTCTACGACCACTAGGGCAGGTGGAGCATCAGTAGTAGTAGTGGAAGTAGACATAATCTCACTCACAGAAGCTTATCAAGAATCCTATCAAACAATTGTTTTCTACAGCTCACCGGATCTGACACAATAAAACAAACAACTTCAAACTATACAAAAGTATAGCATATCACAAAGATTGATAACTCCTAAAGTTTTAGCTCAATTGAACCAACATACACTGAGATATGTAACTCAGAAGTTTCCCAAAAATAGTTTGCAGATTACACAGTCTAGAAGTCTAGATACATAAAATGTTCTACGTCGTAAGTCTTATACTCTGATCTCAGTTGTCCTACTATATAGCGATGTACTACCGATACTAGTGTTCCTAAAAGATACTTCCAAAAGAACTAAACTGCCACTAAGGTCTAAGTGCTCCTAGTCATGCTAAAACTAATCTATCGATGTACAATCAATATTATTAAGAATCCTATACGGGTGATTTGTTCAAATACTTGTCACCTGGCTTAGTGACAATTGTCTGGGTCCATCCATCCAACTGTTGTAGAACATTTGTTAGCGAGTCACTTAATTATTCTCTTATGAATCTCGTCCGTTGACTGGATTCATATCAAATGTAGCAGCGCAGTCCAATTCCTGATCTCATTCAAATATCTGCAGCTTCATAGCAGTTGCGCAGTCCCATACCAAAAACAGCCCAAGATGGGTTTGTCTTGTTGTGTAGCAACTGCGTTGTCCTATACCACAATATCAGCATTTGCGTTTGTCTTGTTGTATCGCAAGCTGCGTTCGTCCGTACTGAACATATCAAAAATAACCGCAGCTGCGCTTGTTCTATCTACGTCGCAGCTACGTTCTCGGTACCATTCAAAAACCTTCACTGTGCTTCAAGTGACGACCCGTGTCCCTATAGATCTATTTTTGCGTCCTCCTATAAATTTGCTGAGATTTAAAGCTTTACAAAAACAACACTCCCTTACAGCTTTAGACTTAGTATACTAGCGCAGCTTTGATGTCAAACTAGCGTAGCATCGCAGCATAGCAACGTAGCAATTTAGCAAGTCACCTAGTCCCACTAAATCCTCGTTATAAGACTAGCGCAGCATGGCAGTGTAGCAGTGCAACAACTCAACTATTCACTTAATCCCAATGCGTCCCTACAATACTTCAGCTTAGGAGCAAGGAGAGCTTTAGTGAGCATATCTGCAACCATTTTTTGCATCTGGCAAATAGCAGAATTTAATCACTCTAGAGAACACATTTTCTCCTACAAAGTGTAATCTTACATACATGTGCTTGCTTTTGAAGTGGTGACTTAGGTTAGAAGTAATGGCAATGGCAGCCTGGTTATCACACCAGATCACCTGTGGACCATCCTGCATGTATCCTAATTCTTGCAACATGGATTTCACCCATAGGAGTTCTTTGAGGGCCGAGCTCGCCACTATATATTATGACTCCGTTGTCGATTGTGCCGTGACCTTTTGAACTTTGCTGCTCCAACAGCAAGTCCCTTTCCCAATTTGCAGAACGAATCGCGTGGTGGATTTTGGACTTGGCATGTCGCCATAGCGTGCATGACTCCATGTTTGCAGCTTCACTTCTCCTCTGCCTAGTGTGAGTTTGAGGTCTTTGGTTCTTGCGAAGTATCTTAAAACTCTTCTTGCTGCATCACGGTCAGATTTCCTCGGATTCTCTAGACTTCTGCTCAGTACCCCAACTACTGTAGCAATATCCGGACGGGTACAGTTCATGAAATATATTAAACTTCCCACTATCTCTCTGTACAGTATCACTGTCATAGGATCATTTTCCCCTGATTCAAAAATTTTACTGACAATAACACCCGGTTCCGTTTCTTCCCCTTCTAACTTATGCCGAAACTCCATTGGTGTTACACATCCTTTTGCCCCCCGCATTCCATATTCATCTAACATGTTTCCTATAGCCTCTTTTTGAGTCAATTTTATTAATCTATTTTCCCTGTCCCTCTCTAACTGAATACCCAAAATATATTTTGCCTCTCCAAGGTCTTTCATCTCGAACCGTGATTTTATAGCATTATTAATTTTGTTAATTTCACCTATTGATTTGCTAACTCATAGTAAATCATCTTCGTATACCGCTTTCTATACTATTCCATCCTCACCCTTTAAAACATAGACAGAGTGATTAGAGCTTATCCTTTTAAAACCTAGACCAGTTAAGAATTCATCAAGTTTTAGATTCCATTGCCTCGGGGCTTGTTTTAGGCCGTACAATGATTTTAGCAGTTTACATACTAAGTGATTTTTTCTTGGTTGTGCTACATTTTAGGCTGCTGCATATAAATGGTCTCCTCTAGTTCTCCATGCAAAAAGGTCGTCTTTACATAAATTGATGTATTTACATATCATCTATAGCTGCTAGATATAGCAAAATCCTATCTGTCGGAAATCTTACAACAGGAGAAAATGTTCTTCAAAGTCAATTCCTTCCTTTTGATTATAGCCCTTTGCCAGAAGTCTAGCCTTGTATCGTTCAATGGTATTATCTGGATTTAACTTGACCTTGAATTCCCATTTGCTGCCGATCGCTTTTCAATCTGGAGGAAGGTCCACAAGCTCCCATGTGTGAGCCTCCATGATTGACTTCATTTCATCGTTCGCCGCCTCAATGTAGTGATTCCGCTCGAGTGATGAGAAGGCTTCCCGGATGGTCAGAGGCTCCCCTGAGGCTGCCGAGTAGGCAAGGTCTCCTATGCATTGATCTTTCTCTTGTGTACTATTTTATGGCTTCCGCGAATCCACCTCCAATAATGGCGAATTTGACGTTGACGCGTTTGGAGGGTTCAGCAACAACCGGTGGCTTTTTCAATGCCGGCGGTTAAGTCAATATGCCGATAGGACCGAAGGACTTTGAGATGTTCGACTACCTACGCTTGGCGTCAACTCTATTTTGGATAAAGTTTGAAAAAACTCCCTTGTCTTTCCTCAACTGTTTGTAACCTTGCGGCTTTGTCATTTTTGCTTTGCTCTTTTAGATTCTAAAAGGAAAAAGCATTCTAGTAGCATTCGTCTCTGGTGACAACGAAAATTTATTGTAGATTTTTTTTTGTAAGATCATGAGCCGTTGATTGATTTGAGTATTGATTGGCTTTGTCATGTTCAAATTCTGATGAAATCAAAAGAGACACGTGGTACAATTTATTTGTTGTACTTCGCGTAGTTGTAATGGTATGATAAAAGGCCATAAAAATTTGACGTCACGCCAAAATGTCGTGTTATCAATACCAGTAGAGTAACGTAAAATATCGTACTTTTCATTTTTGCGCGTGTGATCACGTCACATCACGCCACGTTGTCGTGTTCTCAATATCCATATACTACACCGCCAATCGCTATTAGAGTCAAGGATTAAATAGCGTCAAAAAACAATTAGCGTTATTGATTCTAATTTAGTACGTGAGACGTGGCAGATTATGGTCCACGTACTTAAATAGCGTTATTAATTGTATTTCAAGTTTTTTTTTTGAAAAAAGGGCACTGAATTGGCGTTATATACTCTAATAGCGATTGACGGTGTACCGGAAACGGAGTGATACGTGGAGTACATGTAACTCCTACGACTAATTGTGACGCTCTTATTGGTCCGCGTGTACAAAAACGACAGGCCCTTAGCAACCAAAACGCAAAGCACTGGGTCGCCCGGGACTATTGTTCAGTGCCCGAGATTTAATGATTGCGACAGCCGCTCCAAGGTGCGCCTATTATTCTACAACCGCTCGACTTGCTGCACGTGTACTGTACCGTATAGTACTGTACAATATTTTTAGGAAAGAATAACAAAATGAATAGGTAAGGAGGAATCCACAAAAACTGCCCGTGAAAAATTGAGAAACTTTTTCAAAAAACATACCCGCATGCTTTTGTCTTTTTGCTCTTCTCGTCGTTATTACTGTCCGTCGATTTTAACCGCGCTACCGCGTGTTACGCGGCAGAAAACCTGACCCGAGTCACGTCCATTGGCGCAGAAATCAAGAATCCGACTGTTCTTTCAACATTTCGGTTGTTTGTCGCCCGCCTCCCATTTCTTCTCCTTTCTCTCCCTCTCTCTCTCTCCCTCTCCTTCTTTTTCTCCTCCCCCCTCTCCCTCTCCCTCTCTCTCCGATAAGAACGAGCTTGCAGACAGGCCTGTTGATTACGATCTGTGATTGATTCATGAGCTCTGATCGAATCCTCTGTCCTTCTACAAAACTCGCCTGCGTGCGGGTGATGCCAATTAATGCTTAAAGCTCGTCCGAAAGCCTACCAACCTTCGGAGAAAAGGTTTTCCTTGTTCCTCTGATTGAACCTGGTTTTCTTCATGTTTTTTCTTTTGTTGATAATTTTTTTTTTTTTTTTTTGGTTTCTTGTTCTGTTTTGTGTTCTTTTTTCTCTATTTTTTATTGTTGTTATTTTATTCAATTTTCATTACTTTTATCGTTTTTGTTTTTCAATTTCTGTTATTGGTGCTTGAATATTTGTCGGATTCGTGTTTTCATCCACACAATGTATAATATGTATTCATACTCTACGGTTTTTTTTTTTTATATATTATAATTATATACATATATTATGCTTTTAATACATATATATAATATATATGTATATATCATATATATATAATGATATATATATCATATATATATATATATAGTTATCATATATATATAGAAATATATATATCATATATATAGATATATAGATATATATATCATATATATAGATATATTTATATATATATATATATATATATATATAAGAGAGAGAGAGAGAGAGAGAGAAAATATATGTATATATATATATATATATCATATATATATCATATATATATGATATATATACATATCATATATATATATGATATATATATATCATATTTATATCATATATATTGATATATATGATATATATATATATATCATTATTATATATATGTATTAAAAGCGATAATACATACATATATATGTATTATATATATGTAATTATATATATATATATATATATATATATATATATTTATATGCTTTATATATATATAATATATATATAATATATATATGTATAATATATATATATGTAATATATAAATATGTAATATATATATAGTATATATATAATATATATATATATATCTACAATATTATATATAATGTATATATATATATATATATTAATATATATATATGTGTATATTTATATGTATACCGCCATAGTTTTTATACGCTTAGTTTCTCCCTCTTTCTCTCAACACGAAGCCAACAATGGTTTCGTTTCACCTCTTCGAATCTAAATAGTGTGGTTTGTTGCGCAGCCATCTCTGCCAATATGTTTCATATTCTATTCGTTTCGATGCAATGTATGTTGTGATATGTTATTTTTTTTGTTGGGATCCGTTTATTTTGGATATGTTTGTGGTACATCAATCTACAGTTTTAGTTTTCAGTCCGATTATCCGCACGTTTTATTTGTTTACTTTCAGTTTTGTTCTTTTTATAACATTTATATAAAAATCTCGAATTAAATAAACTCTTGTAAGGAATGTTGACGGGACGTGGAGCTTAGCGCTCTAGCATCGGCTGAGTCTTCTTGTGCTCTCCAAATTATCTTTTTAAGAAAAAACAAATGTTATTATAAATATATTTTATATAAAACATCGGTTAACATTGGTTGACAATTATATAATATTATATCTAACTGCTATACTACACATATTATAGCAGGTTTAATCTAACTGTTATATTATTAGAGTTTTAACCAGTTATTCATTATATATAGTCTAACTATCATAATGTGTTAATTTTTATAGTGAGAACTAACTATCTTATTATATATATTTTAACATTTATATTTAACTGTTATAATGTTTAAATATTAGTGTTAACTAACTATTACATTATATTTTTTATAACAGTTTACATTATATTTATCTTAACAGTTAAAATTAACTGTTATATTATACATATTATAACAGTTATATCTAACTGTTATATTATGTTAATTATTATATGTATAATAAACTTTTACATTATAGTAATTATAACAGTTGAAACTAACTGTTATGTTATATATGTTATGACAATTATATCTAACCATTACATTATGTTTATTATAATTGTTATAAGTATATAGTACAACTATAGCAGTAGTTGTAACAGTAGTTCATATATTATACTTCAACTAAAATCATATACATTGTTTATAATATAACTCCTACTTCAAATATATTAAACAGATAATAACGTGCATTATTGAATATATTACAAATCTTACTTATGTTAAATATGTATTATAACGTTTTATACTATATCACTTACATGTGATAGAAATATTATTGGATATGTTATATATATTGTAATTGTCATTATAGGTACGACATTATGTATTTTTTGTTATTCAGGTGTAAGTGTGTTTTTTTTCGACATTTGGGAGTTCTATTTTAGGTAAGCTCATTATGACACGAAAACCTCTTTTTCGATTACATGTTACAGGGTTTGGGAATTGTTTGTTTCGTGCTCTTTCCTTATTATTGTTTGGTTGTGAGTTTCAATATTCTTATGTAATAAAAGTAGTTATTAGTTATTTAATTTTCTAAAGCATTGTCTACTCCTACTGAAAGATGGGCTGATAATGATGACGATGATGATGATGATGTAATGATGATGTAGTGATGATGATAATGATTATGTAATGATGCTGATGATGTAATGATGATGATGATGATGTAGATAATGTTGATAATGATGATAATGATAACGATCATGATCATGGTGATGAAGATGATGATGATAATGATAATGATGATGATGTAATGATAATGATAATGATGATGATGATGATGATAATGTTGTCGATGATGATGATGAAGATGATGATGATGATGACAATGAGGCTGATGATGATGATGACGATGATGATCATGATAATGATGATGATGATGATGATGTAATGATGATGATCATGATGATGATGATGATGATGATGATGATGATGATGATGATGATGATGATGATGATGATGACGATGATGATGATGACGATGAGGTTGATGAAGATGATGACGTTGATGATGATGATGATGACAATGATGATGATGATGATGATGATGATGATGATGATGATGATGATGATGATGATGATGATGATGATGATGATGATGATGATGTAATGATAATGATAATGATGATGATGACGATGATGATGTAATGATGATGATAATGATGATGATGATGATGAGGATGATGATGATATTGATGACGTTGATGATGATCATGATGACGATGATGATGATGATGATGATGATGTAATGATGATGATGATGATGATGATGACGATGATGATGATGAAGATGAAGAAGATGATGATGAAGATGATGATGATGATGATGATGATGATGATGTAATCAAAGTATCACCAAAACAAAGTATTCAAAGTATTCAAAGTAATTCTATTGTATTTCTAAAAAACAAAAAAAACTAATATTTGTAATGCTGGTCATATAAAAAAAAAACAAAGTAATCAAGTTTCACTAAAAGAAACTAGTCAAAGTATTTATGTTGTATTTTAAAAATATTGTATATACCAATGTTTGTAATGTTGGTCAGCCTTTGAGCTAATAATGATGTTCAACAACTTTCTTAGTCTTTAGAACAAGTTGGTTGATCGAAAAAACAAAGAAAAAAAAATTTCAAAGTAACAATGTAATCTAATAAACAAGTATTATGAATGAAAACAATTGTTTGTAATGTTGGTCAGCCTCCGAGCTGATAGTGATGTTTTTGCAACCTTCTGAGTCGTAGGACTAAGTTGGTTGATCACAAAAAAAAAAAACAATAAAAACAAAGTACTCAAAGTAATCAATCTATTATAAAAAACAACGAAAATTAATAAATTATAAGTGATTGTAATGTTAGTCAACCTTTGAGCTGCTAATGATGTTTATGCAACCATCTGGGTCTTCGACTAAGGTGCTTGATCGAAAACAAAAAAAAGTACTTAAAGTAATCAACATATTCTAACTATCAAAAAATATAAAAGAAAATACATGTTTGTAGTGTTAGTCAGCCATCGAGCTGATAATGATGTTGTTCCAACCATCAGGGTCTTTGGACTAAGTTGGTTGAATCCTATTTTAGTTTGATGTTTTTTTTATTTTTTATTTTATTTTTTTGTTATGTTTACATTTGTTTCTTGCGTTTTTGTTATGTGATCAAGATTGTTTTGTGGTTATTTATTTTGTTTGTTTTTTTTTTTTTGTATATTTTGAAAAAAAAAAAAAAGACATGCAACACCTTAATATACAATAAACAAAAACCATTTGTATTCTGTTTAAACGAATAATTGTTTAATAATGCTAATGGTTTAATGTGTATTCAAGATTTAACATTAAAATATTTAATACTATATGATATATTCATTCCATTCATTCATATCGTTCATTAGATTGAGATCGAATGCTCAAATCAATGTGAAACTTTTACGCTTTATCAAACCCCCTACATGAACAAAACGCGAATCAAACCATCCACTTGGCATCGTCATGGTCTTTACCATGTACAATGCGATAGAACAGTGCGTACAATGTACGAAAATCGCACGTGATGCCAACACTGAAATTACGGTACACCGCGAATCATAATTATAGTAAAGAAAAAACTAGAGCGAAAAAACAAAAAAATAATATTAGAGTTATAACCGCTAATTATTGTGATATAACCTTTTCACAGAGGAATTTTATTCTACTTTATTTATGTACTCTATATTAGCTTATGTCGGCAATAATTATCCGTGTTGTACTTATAAACACTAAATTATTTAGACATACGAAAATCATCAGCCCGTATATTTTGACGTCATTATGACGTTAGTAATATTTGTCTCATAGATATATAATATTTGTCTCAACTCATACTATTGAAGTTTAACTATAAAATTTTCACATGTAAATTCATGTAAATGTTCACACGGGCGAGAATGTTGTCGACGGACAGAGCAATGCGAACGAGATTTTTTGGATGCAATTTTTTTTTTTTGTTTAGTGCAATTTCACATGCGAGCCCGATTTTATTAAATTATTATTTGTACCTTTTTACTTATAAAAGTACAATTTTGCACAGTCATACGTTGTTCGTACTCCACACTATTTAAAATAATCCTAAATTAGGATTTTTTACGTTAATTAAACATTACCGTAAATAGTATAATGAAAAGATTTGAATCATTTACTCTATTTAACGTGATAGAGTCGAATTTAAGGGCGACCGAATTAGCGTTATTTACTCTAATTACGATTCGATGTGTAGTGTATAGATATTGAGAATACGACAACGTGGCGTGATGTGACGAGATCGCACGCGCCAAATTTAAAAGTGCGATACTATACCCTACTCTACCGGTATTGATATCACGACACATTGTACGTCACGCCAACACTGAAATAACAGTAGTGTACGGATATTGAGAACTCGACAACGTGGCGTGATGTGACGGATCGCACGCGCAAAAAATCAAAGTACAATACTGTACGTTACTTAACCAGTATTGGTAACACGACATTTTGGCGTGGTTGGGTATTGACAAAACAACAACTCGGCCTGATGTAAGGAATCGCACGCGAAAAATTTAACGACGATAGTGTATGTTACTCAACCTCATGTTTCTCTCTCCTTCCCTCCCTACCTCATCCTCCTCCTTCCCTTCGTTTTGTACCTCTACCGACGATTACCTTTCCCTCCCTATATCCACGGATGGCTCTCTTTGTTGTTGTGCATCCGACGGTGGCTCCCATTGAATTGAAAGGACCTCCGCTGTCGCCCTTTCCCTTGCCAACCCCTCCGCTCTCATCCCTACCCTAACTTTCTTATCCACCGCCTCTCTATCCCTCTCTGACTCTTCCGGTGACTGGTTAGGGTTAAGTTGTAATGGCGAAAAACAAAGACGCATAAGCCTCCAATGCATAGCCGCTTGGTTGGCCCCTTGGTTGTTGATTTCCAAGAAATCCGTGATTCGGCATGTCCCACACTTAGGAAAATTGAGCCGGCCAGGGTTCGAACCTGGGACCTTTCACTTCAGCTGCAAACGCAACCACTGTGCCACCAGCTTTGTAGAGACGGCGAGTCAGCCTTTTCTTTGGGCGGCTCGAGTATGGATATTCCATATTCTACCCCGTATTGAACCGGCTTCACGTGCCAATCCAACAACCCCCCTCACGGGAAAGCCCGTCAAACCATCCGGTATCCCGCTGACTCTGATACCATGTTGATTTCCAAGAAATCCGGGATTCCGCATGTCCCACAGTTAGGAAAATTGAGCCGGCCAGGGTTCGAATCTGGGACCTTTCACTTCAGCTGCAAACGCACTACCACTGTGCCACCAGCTCGATGTAGAGACTGGCAGGTCCGTACCCTTTTCTTACGGGCGGCTCGAGTATGGATATTCCATATTCTACCCCGTATTGAACCGGCTTCACGTGCCAATCCAACATTGGTTAGGTGCTTGGTTGGTTGCTTACCACTCTTCACCATGACGTGTCACACTAGAATGGAAAAAAAGGTGAGATAGGAAACGACAATGAAAGAGACAGTGTGGTATGTCAAAGTTACCTAAAAATGTGGATTGTCTGTAGTGTATTGGTTTATCACATATTTATACACATGTATACGTTAGAAAATTATGTACAACACATGTACGTAGCGGCGTGACCAATTTGTCGCTTATACATTTATTCCAACGATGTATACAGAACAAAACAAAACGAACAGTTCACTGAACACGTGGTATTATTTTCAACAAGAGTCCAATATTGAGGCGACGCCAAATGAAACGTTATCTCAATATGTACAAATTTCTACCGCATTTCAAAGTTGAAACGACAATAGGTTCGTCTCCCCAACAAAGGCCTGCACGTGCATAATACCAGCATGCAAAACAATATAATACGTTTTCTAATTAACAATCTCTCACAACATTGTGGCGGCGAAGCGCTTCCGTCACCGCTTCAACTACTCCCACTATTTAGCCACGTGAGCAAATCTTCGGCACAACCCTAAAACCACCGTAACAATGTTGAGGCGAGGACACAATGTCGTCGCCCATGCATTAGGATATGATTAAAATGACGAGTCAATCGCATCGCTTTTATCATAAAACACCCTTTCATCAATTACAATGTACTCGAGGAGGGTTAAACATGAATGACGATGCACAAGAGATGATAAGCATTGCCATTTGTAAGTGGAAGAGACCGTAACGATATGAGAGGAGGGGGTGAGAGACGGGAGATAAGGAGAGGAGAGGTATAGGGGGAGAAGAGGGAGAAATAGAAAAATAGGGATAAAGATAAGGAGAGGGGGGAGGGAGAGAGAGAGGGGAGAGATTCATTCAGACAGAGGGAGATGGGGAAAGAGAAAGAGAGAGAGAGGGGACGAGGGGTGAGGTTTATGTAGGGGAGAAGTATAGAGGGCAAGGGAGAGAAAGGGAGGAGAGAGGGACATAAGGGAGGGGGATAAGGGAGAGGGGTAAAGAAGAGAGGGAGAAAGGGAGTGTGGGAGTGGAATAGTGATCTCACGTCGAGAGAGAGTGCCAAGCATTTAGACAGCCATGATTTACGCAATAATGGAAAATAGTAATGGCTATAACAATTACTACAATTGTAGTCTCCCGTGAAGTGGTAGTCTCCTGTGAAGTGTTCGCGAACTTCCTCACGGTCCTCGGAATGAGTTTTGCTTTCCCGTTGTCTTGTTCATCGGCGATCATCCAACTGATTACTCGCATGCGAGTAATCTTCGTCGAAACATGTTAAGTTTTATAGTGTGTACGCGCGAGCTTAAGGTAGCTTCCACCCTCCTCTTCAAGATCTCTGGTCGGAGCTTCTTCCTCGAGAGGGTCCCTATACTGAAATTTTTCTCCATCACGAGGCATTTGCGTCTCCTCCGAATCGCGGATGTCCCCTCTCTCAAAGTTGTTGTCGATTGGTAATGGAGGGATAGGAACATCTCCAAAGTTTCTCGCATAATAAATCCCGAAAAAAATAGTGATTGGAGAAGAGATTGGCCACATATTAGTAAACAATAATAGGTGACAGTTGAGATTAAAAATGGATGCGAAGCAAAAAAATGTAAAGTCAAAGAAGTTTGTAAAACGAGAATAAGTGGTGCCATGATTGTCGAAAAATATAAATATATATAGCAAAGAAGAACATCCCAAAGGGAAGAAAGAGCGGGGATTTTTTTTCAATCCAAAATCCAATTTTTAAAATTTCGGTTGAATTTTTGATGCTGCAACTCTTGAGAACGTCACAAAAACGTATAATTTGAAATATGATCGTGATTTTTTTTTTTAAAGTCAAAATAAAAGCGGAAATGAACGAAAATGAGTTCTGGTTACAGTGGGAAAATACCCACGTGGTAGGCGACGATGATTTTGGTGAAAGCGCTATGAAAAATGTTGCAAGTTAATGAATACACGGATTTTTTTTGGAATAGGCGATGGGACCTAAAATCGGTTGGTGCTACATTGTGGACGAATATTTTCAGCCATAATATTTTAGTGGATTGGAACCATGCCATGTGTAATGTTGAGCGACCATTCTTATGACGAGTTACCAGTGAAAGGTCAAATTTTTTCGTATACGAGACTCTTTTAGAGTTAACATTAACGCTAATAACTGTTATTCTTGTGAATGTTGACGCTAAAAAGCAATCAATTTAGAATTAAGACACATGTTAACGTTCACATACTCTAATAGAACCGTTAAACAGCGAAGTAATTAAAGTTAAGGGACAGTTTTAGTGTATATTTTAGTACAAGCGACGAACAGGCGACAACATTTTTGGACGCAACAGCGTGCCGCGGTCAGTTCTAGATTCGTACTAACGGGAAACATAACTGATCACGCATTACACGATTCGCGGAGTCACGCAAACATGTAATTGTGTGAAAAATTTACAGCGCTTGCGGATGTTAGGAATACACGACGTTGTGCGATTTGAACAATTTCGTACATGCACATATTTTAGTGTGAAGATATTATGTGCCGACAATTATTACAAAGCGGTTTAAAAATTAGAGTTAACGATAAATTAGAATAATCTATTTTTTCCTAAAATATGAGATTTTTAAATAGCGTAAATGATGCTCGCCTGCTCAATTCACCACCGCCCTTCGGTTTCGCCTTGGCCTCCCCCATCCTCCTTTACTTGGCTCTCTTGTTTGTTCATGTGGTTGTGTCTTCAGGCCCGATGGGCTCCATTTGCTTTGTTGCTCCCATGGGGGAGATTTGATCCAAGCGCACGACACTATTCGCGATGACGTTGCGACTATCGCTTCGGAAGGGGGTTTTTCTATGCGTCGAGAGGTTTCTCATATTATTCCCTCAAGTTGGATTGATGTTATTTTGCTTGATGGTGCCCATCGCATCTTTGGTGAAATTTTTTTTGCGAACCCTACTTCAGCTACAGTTGTTGGTTAGGCAGCTTAACATGTTGGGGTGGCAGCTCGTGATGCCGCAAAGGCGAAGGAGCGTGATTATGCCCACTAGGACCCTATGGATGACTTTATTCCGATGGCCGTCGAGATCTTTGGTTGTTTGGGTGTTGCAATGGATGAGTTTTTTGTACTTGTGCTCGACGTGCTTTCGAGCGCCGAGGACCTGGGAGCCCTCCTCCTTCTGTCCTTACTTATTTTTATCGTCAACGCTTATCTGTGGCTTTACGGCAAGTGCAGGCTTCTATTATCCTCCGATCGGCTGTTGCAGTTATAGATCGTCGACGTGTTCTGGAACTCCTTTAACGTGCTCCTCCGGGATAAGGGGACTTTCGGGGTTGCTTTTCGTAGATATTTAATTGATTTGGGGCTGGGGTTGTAGTTTTGATTTTGTGAGTTGTCGTGCTTTTCATTTTGAGTTTGGGTGCTTTTATTTTCCTTGTTGTTGTTTCCTTTTTTTTTTGTTCCCATCGCTCTATTTGTTTTTAGTGTAGTTTTTCAGATTTGGCCATGCCACCTCTTTTGTAACCCTTGGACTCAGATAGTTTACCATCATGCTTTTTAATTTATCCTGCTTCTCAATTGTTTCACTACGCTATCTATTTTATTACGCTAATAGCGATTCACGGTGTACAGTACACCGCGAATCGTTATTAGTGTCAAAGTTTAAAACGTGTTTGAAGAAAATTTACTGTACTTGATGCTATTAAGAATTTGAAATTTTTCAAAAAAAATGTGTATTCTAAATTTGGTGTTAATGCTAATTTGGGAACAGCAAAAATGGAATATTAGCCGTAGGATTATACACATTAAAATATGTATCCGTAAAAAATATTAGAAATCGTATGCCTTTTAGTTTTCAACCATACTCATCCCTCTCTCTCAAATATTTTTCGTACCCTTCTGTCTCTCTTTCTCTTGCTCTCCCTGTAGTGTCACCCTTCTTTCCAACCATCGTACCTTATAGAGCCACTCTCTTTTCTGCCTTTCACTCCCTTCCCTTCCCTTCACTCCCCTTCCTTCCCGCTCTCCCTACCCCCCCTCCCCTCCTTACCTCCTTAGACTTTTTACCTCCCTCATTCCCTTCCTCCCCTCTCTCTTCTCCCCTCTCTCTTTCCCCTTCCCTGCCTGATCTCCCCCTCCCTCCCTCCCTCCTTAGAGCTGAGCACCATGGCTGGTCGCCGCCTCCGGAATGCGGTGAAGGCGGCTCTCCGAGAAACCATACCGGACGAGTTTGGGAATAAGACAAAAATTGTTATTGGAGGACTTTCTAATGCTTATTCTCAATATGTTACCACTTTTGAAGAATACCAGGTCCAGCGATATGAGGTTTGTTTCTTAGTTTCTTTTGTTTTTATTTTGGTGTTGAAATCGCACTTTTGTCATGTAACTTTTAGTGTCTTCTTTATAATTTTCATTTTTACATCATAACTTCAATCCCCAATTTTGTTTCTACATCATAATTTCGTTGCGTATTTCATGATTTTCTTTGTGTTTTCTTTTGCCCAAATAGACAATTATCAACTCAGAAAAGCACAAAATTAGGCTCAATTTGGCATGATGGTTGTTTTACTTTTAACTTTGAACCTATGAAGGTTTATAAAACTTACTCGGTGCTGTTTTTTTTTTTTACCTCTAACTACAAAATATGGGTTTTAATACTAATTCTAAGCGGTCATTAATCATCTGCGTCATTTGTAACAAAAATTAAATTTAACAACAATAAGAAAGTTAAATGATTTCTTTACTCAAATAACTATTTATAAATAACCCGCGGTGTTGTAAAACTGCGACTTTTCTATCCAACTATCAAAAAAATATGAGCTGTAATCTTTTCAACTTTGAGAATAAAGAATGAACAAAAAAAGAATGACTTAGCCTAAAAACTAAGAAAAGATGGATTTCTGTTTTTTTTTTTTTTTTCGGGGTGCATCCACACTATTTGGTCCTCACACACTTAGTGCCTATATTCAAGAATTTCGAAAACTGGCTATTGCTTTAGCACTTGGAAAAAGAGTTCCCGGCGGTCCCTCTCCTCCCAACCTCCTTTCTCGACGATTAGGGTTTCTTCCTCCCGTTATCGCCGATTCCGTACTGAGTAAAACGAAATTCGGAGATATTATTTGTGACGTGACGCCAAGTAAAAATGTGACAAACGGTGACGTTATCGAAGTCATTTTTTGGTCAGCTTGTCCAAGAAACGATCTCCAAACCGAGGGAACTTTTGCTTTAGTTGAGAGATTTTATTCGTCGTCGGGAGAGTGGATACCGAAATACAACGACGATGATTGGTCTTTGAAATTTAAGTGGGAAAGACCTTCGAAATTAAGTCGGTTTAGTTATGCGACCATAATTTGGGATATTCCTCAGTCGGCTTCTCAATGAACTTATCGAATTCGACATTTTGGAGCGAGTAAACAATTTCTTGGGCAAGTGAAATATTATTCGGGAGCGTCATGCTCTTTCTTTGTAAAAAACCGGTGCTGATGTCCGTTTGAAAGAGTTTTCTTTAAAGAAGTAAGAGAGAGAGAGTGAATGTTCGATTTTGTAAAAGAGTTGTTTTTGTCTTTCATCTATTCATGAGAGGTTAGAATCTTCTTTGCATTTTTTTGATTCGTGTAGAGCTTATCAAACATATTTTTTTTCGCTTCTAAAATTGTTTTATTTGTAATAATTTTGTAAGTATTTCTTTAGACATCAACTCACCGTATAAGTGGAGCATGTTTATGTTTATTTCAGGCGATCTCGGACGATATTATTCACGGATATCGGAGCGCCGATATTATGTACGGAAATCCGATCGCCGATATTGTACGGACGACAAGATCGATAGTACAAAGTCGAATGAGGATTCCACGTCAAACACTTTCCGGCGGAAACTCTCACGTATATTTGGGCGCAGCCACCGACGGTTGACATTGTCTATTTTGGCGTGTAGTCACTGGACCACACAGTGCACACATTTAGCAACAACATTGGAGTGCACATGTACAAATAGAGATTAGTGCATAGGAAGATATCCATCTCTATCACACATCATATCACAAGATAGCAAGTTGTTCAGGCAATTGTGTTTTACATTAGTTAGCAAGCACATTGTACAAAGAGATCAAAGATCATCATAGATCATAGAGATTAGACCTTAGTCATAGGAGGAGAAATCCAGCTATATTAGATAGACAAATGTCAAGAGCGACAATCGTAATTCCTACTTTTATAATCCTATTTAAAACTGATTAAACTTACCTCATCTATTATCTACATCTATTTCTACTCCCATCTCTAAACCTTTGTGAGTCACATACCGGCACCCCTTCTAGTGTGTGTTTTAGGCTTATCTACTTAAGTCCTCAGCGAGGGGCTAAGGTGAGCACCTAAAACTAATAGGTTATGGGCCCACTATAATAGTGGTGCCCCGTGTGTCTTCAAGGTCCCTAGAGTAGAGGAGTCGAGGGCAGGCGAATCCGAGCAGTGAGTCCACAACGACGTCACTTCTAATTCCAGCACTTCTGATTCCTGCAAAGGCTGCAGATGCAGCAAACAAAACACTTGATCAGCGGTTTCATCGAAAACCGAATCCCAAGTAGAAGAACAAACATTCTGGCAGGGAACAAATCATGAGAGACCGCGTCAAACATGCGACAAGGTCAAAGGGGATGCACGAGAGTTTAAGGACTACAACGAGTTCTCTAAGTGCGAAGGACGATCACAACTCAGTCGCATGCACAGAGGAGCAGATCACACCCACATGGTCTAAGAAGACTGAGCTAACCAATAATATCCTTCAGACATCCCACAAAGATGGAACACCCATCGAATCATACATCACTCACTATTCTAACTTACTAGACCAAGCAAAGTCAGCAAATATAGTCTTTTCAATGGCCCCGCACATTTGTAAGTTGATTCTTTCACTACTAAAGCAGTTCCCAGATGTCCTCACATGGTTGGAGGAGCAGAACACGGAACAGTGGGAGTGGAACGAAGTGGTGGAGTTTTTGTTGGACATCGATTCCAGCACAGCAAACGTGTCCAAAGTTGACAGACACTCTAATGGCTCCAACAGTTCACTTGCAAGTGAGACGAAAGGAGAAGACATAGTCAATCAGTCACATTCAGGTGACAATGACAGGAAGGAGGAAACTCGCACCAAAAACAAAGAGGAGTCTAACTTCATGCAGGTACAAAGTATCCTGCACAAAGAGAGTGGAGACAGCCAATGTGACAAGAAGGTCAGCCAAGGCAAATCCAAAACTCACGAATCTGCAACAAAAGACTGCAGTTGCGACCCAAATTCCATCAAACAAATCATGACAAAACTAGGAGGGGTGGCTACCAAGCAATGGGTGCACGAATTCGCCGGGGAGTTGCAAAGGGAGAGGAGCGATTCCGTGACAATGAAACCACAATGGAGGACACCTCCAACCGAGTCGAATGGGTGTAGTGGGAAAATCTGCAAGACAGTAGCAAAAAAATCAGCACCAAACAGAATATTGATGGAGGGAGACTGGAGGCATTCTAAAGAAAGAGCGAACAGCAAACACTCCACCATCAGACATAGAGCAAGAAAACATAGTTCATGCTCACATCAAACCAATTGCAGGTACTATTGAAATAAGAAATCTTAATTCTCACTAATTAGAGTTGTGAGGAGAGACTAAGTACTTAGAATATTTTTGGTCAAGGTAAAGTTGTAATACTTACCTCAATTAGTGTGGCGGTAGCAATAGTAGTTTTTGAGTGTAAAGTACTTCTGCAAAGACACGCGTTAGAATATAAACATCATACAAGTTTAACGGAAAGGCGCCGACAAATCTTACCATGCGTCATACATGGGAAGAACACTGTTGAAGAATTTGATAGATGGGGACTCAACCGATTATCTGTGAGAATAGTATTACAACATTCAACAATGATCGTAGATGTGAATCGAGTCAACGGACGAGATTCACACGGGACCACAAAATGACTCATCAATTTGTACGACCTTAGGTGATATAGATCTCTTTATCAACAATCGACTGAACGCTTGCATCCACCACTAACTAAGCATCTGGAACACTATTGTACGGGAAACCATTTGTATATTTGAAGCACATTAATTTGCAGCGTAGCAAATTAGAATTTAGTGTTCCACTAAGTATATTTTTGACTAGAAGTCAAATAGGGTTTGGACGTACTCACAGTACAATATCGTATTGATTCGGTACCTTGTCGTAGTATAGTACAATACTCTTGTTCCACGTGTAAAAGTCTCATTAGATAGTTTTCAGTAGATACTCTGTGTGAGTATAAAGTTCATGACTTAGTCAAATTTGTAAAATCTAGTATTGAGATCTAACTCTTTAAGGGACAGTTTTTGGGAAACTTCCAAGTGTTGTATCTTATGGTATACTAGTTCAATTGGGATGCAATTTTGGGAATTGGCACACTGCATGTGATAGTGTACTAGTGTGGATTTGACGATATTTAGAAACTGTGAGCACTTTGTGTGTTATATCAAAGTTGGCTATTTGATAAGATTTCTGGTAGCTTTTGCTGAAGTCTATGTCTACATCCACTACTACTGGTGGACCTCCACCTGCAACTGTGGTTGTAGAACAACAGGTACATCAAAATAGTGCAGGAGATCAGAAAACTGGGAGGGACAAAAAAAGAAGAGAGAATGGGAGACACTCACATGGGAATGACCGAATGATCAGCAATGTGCAGATCAGCCAATTCCAAGAGTCGCACTTTGATCCAATCTCCCAGACACCACCTCCGCATTCAAATTCCAGGAAGGAATCAAACCTCTCGAGTGGATCACAACTCCATGACTTGTCAACAAGAAAATCAAGCCAAATTAGAGAAGAGTCTAACGAGGGAAAGGGAAAATTCATGTTAAAAACAGGACAAATCTCAGTCAAAGGCAAGGAGCAAAGTAACAAGACTTCATGCAGACAAGTCAAGAAAAAAGTAGACAGCAATAGAGCTAAGTCATAAAAAGAGAGCATAGCAGGGATCCCCATAGGAACTAGCCTGGATACTCACCAATCAGTTAGCACAAAAATCTGCGGAAGCGTGAGAAGCTTGCGGAAGCATGGGAAGAGTTACAGCCATGGGGCTACAACAACACGTCATGCGTCATGAGAGGTAGCATCGCCGACAGCAGAAATGACAATCAGCAAGACGAAAATCGACAAGGAGGTCAAAAGAAAAGTCCAGCCAAGAAGGTAACACATGGCAGCACATGGAGGCGCAAAGAGGGAGCAAAGGGAGTCAGGGTGCAATTATAAACAAGCATGACATATGTAACAGAAACCAAAGGTCTAGATGCTAACAAGCTCATTCTCATCATCAAAAGCAGCAAATGGAGAAAAAAGAAGAGCAATAGGAGCAAGGAAGTCGAATCCTCACCAAAGACAGAAATAACGACAGAACGCTCCACAAATCAAACACCACCTTCACCCACCGAGAGTTTCGAGTCCACCTCATCACTTGCCATCACAAACCGCATAGGTGGACAAGATCCAAGTGTTAGAGAAGACAAAGGTCGTCAAAACCATAGAGAGAAGAGTGAGAAATTCCAAAGATGGAAACTAACATACCATGGGGAGAAGTGTTATAGTTTACTAAAATTGAAACTAACACAAAAGCATTCAAATTAGAGGCTAACACAAAGATATGTAGATCTAAGAAAGCCAAAGGAATAAGAAAATCTGAATTAAACTCAAATGTTGACCGCTTAAGGACTTACAAACTGAGCATGACAAACGAGGGGACATGTGGGAGCTTACGATGTAATAACTCAATCGAGGAGGAGCCAAGAAGCGAACATGATGTCGGAGCATTCAAATCCTCCGCCGAGAACTCCAGCAAGAAGGACATCACATGTCCTCACATCGAAGGAAAAGATGGAAAATCTGCAAACAAAGGAGGAGAAAAGGAGAGGTCAAAAATGGAGTCTGAAATTGTTATCATCACAAATAGCGGAGGAGAGAAAACATTTGCACGAAAGGAAGGAACCTTGGAAAAAGGATCTTCAGAAAACCTCTGGAGAATGACACAATGGCCGGCACATATATTTTAGTAAATTAAACCCCTAAGTAAAATATATTTTCCCGTAAACCTCTAGAAAGCCTAGGTAGCCATGGCTCTAGCTCCCTCTCCAATTTCTCAGTGACTGCGACAAGTTTAAGAGTTGGAGAGAGAAGTTAGAGGTAGACTACCTCGGTGTCTTTCTTATTTATATTCAAACCTAGAAAATATTTTAAAAGACCATTAATTTCTACAAAGAGGTACGTCCAAAATCAACCCACCTACTGGGATCTACATGTTCATAATATTGCCAACCAAAACTATCATCGTATAGTCAACATTACTCAAATTCAATATTAAGTGATTCTACAAATACTTGTCAGCTAAGTAACTTGTGATACTCTTATGAATCTCGACCATTAACTTGATTCATATCAATCGAAGTTGCGTTGTCGCGTACCAAATCTCATTCTTATCACTCGCGGATATGGTGTCCCGTACCGAATCATATCCAAGATAACAACAGCCGCGTTGTCTGTATGGATCATATCCAAAGCAATCGCAGCTGTGTTGTCTTGTCTGCGTTGTCTTGTTTGTGTCGCAGCTTTGCTACCCCGCTTCTGTTTGTGCATAGCACCTGCGTTGTTGCGCTACTCAGTCTGCATAGCAGTTGCGCTATTCTGTCTGCGTCGCAGTTGCGTTGTCCAATATTACAGTCAAGTGATGACGCATGTCCTTCTGAAACTTACGCTACAAATTACTACCTTTTTGTCGTCATACTAATTTACTAAGACTTAAAGTTTTCCAAAATCAACACTCCCCTGAAGCTTTAGACTCAGTGTATCAGCGCAGTTGCGATGTCAAAGCCGCGCAACTACGATCTCACACTTAGCCCAGCATGGCAGCATAGCAGTGCGGCATGGCATTATAGCAACACCAAAAATAAACTAGTCACCTAGTCCCACAACACCTTGTTTGTGGACTAGCGTAGCATGGCAGTATCGTAGTACAGCAACTCAACTATTCACCCAATCCTACTACATCCCTACAATACTTCAGCTTGGGAGTAGGAAGAGCTTTAGTAAGCATATGAGCAATCATTCTTGCGTCTTGTATTTAGGGCATGGTTACATCAGGAGGTCTCTGAAATAGTACGGACAACAAAATTTCTGTAATATAGAGGCCTCGGTTTCATCGCTTATCGTCTGTAAATAAGTTTTTACATACGTGTTCTGATTTGAGTGGCCACACCTAAGTCGACGATCAAATCTCTAAATCGTCAAAGATTTCAAAATCGACTATTTTCGTATGGAAATCCGTACTTTCGTATTACGTACGTGTACTTTGCAAGTGTACCGCATCAATGTACCTCAGAGATCTCCTTCACTCTGCTGACTTTCAGGAAAAAACCGTATTTCTTTTCGGCAAAGATTTTACGGTCACCTTGTCCGAAGGCACGTGACTTTGGGGCGTGTGAAATTTTTCATTTTTCATCGACGCACGTGTGTATCGTCCAGGTGTAGCGATTTGACTGGTTCTTTATTGGTGAACCCACCTCCGCGAGGTGGGTTCACCAATACAGCGGCGTATGGAGCGATTGCTTCGCAGATGAAGACCAAAATGTAATCGGACGATCGACGTCTTCTCCCGGATACTTGGAGAATCGTAATCTTATTTTCTGTGATGTTGTTTTCAAGAAACTCACGAAAATACAGTATGGCATGGTACGGGCAAGTACAAAATTCTGTATTAACCCTCACTTTTCGTCTGATGTAACCATGCCCTTAGTATTTTGTATTTTGTGTACTGTATTGGCCATCGGATCGATGTGTCACGATACCCAACCCTTGATGGCAAACAGGATTTCTGCAAGTAAAAAGTCTTCGTACAGATTCTGTATTGCTTGTAATTGGTTCCGTACGGTATTTTGACTATTTTCCTGCATAAATCCAAAAGTCGAAAACAATTGCTTGCGAACGTCAAAAGTCAGATACCGCGACCGTATATTCCTTCCTTAGTTCCTTTTAATCCTCGACACGTGGGCAACAAATGAGTTATGTGACCAATGGCAGAGAAATATCCAGCACCGACGTTCTGCAACCCGATCAGAAATCTAAACGATCGTACGACCTTCCGATAATCCGCTTCGGAAATCGGGACCGAAGACCTTCCATAATTGTCCGAAGACACGTGGAAAACATGCTCTGACGTGGCAATTGACACCCAAAGTACAGTACCAAACGGTCAACACCGACATTCTGTACTTTATCCTTCAAGTCAAAACCCTGTACGAAAGTACAGTACCTTCGAATGGTACAAAAGATGTTTCCGGACTAACTTCGAGGAAATTTCTGCTTGAGTTTCCTCAAAACTACTCACTCTTCTGGAAGCCCATCTCCTCCCTCGCCCTATACCATATAGATACCTCCAAAGAGAGAGGGAGAGAGAGAGAGAGAGAGAAAGAGAGAGAGAGAGACAAAAAAAACAAATCTTACTGAAACATTTTGTGGGTTTTCATTCTTCCTTACCTGTTACCTATTTTCTGTTATTCTTCCCTCCTTATTTTGTCTCTTCCGCTCCTTTTCTCTCTCCGACTCTCTCTCTCTCCCCCATGGCTCTCACTCTGTACGGATTGGCCATGTCCACCTGCACCAAGCGCGTGGCCGCCACCATTTTGGAGAAGGATGCCGTGAGTTGAATGCTGACGTGGCATTGATGGAAAATTGAGTTTCGATGACGTGGCATTGGTGCTACAATGAAGAATGCTGACGTGGCATTGATGGGAGAGTGGAATGTGCTGACGTGGCATTACTGAAAGAGGGAAATATGCTGACGTGGCATTGTTAAAAGAACAAAACGTGCTGACGTGGCATTGACGGGTGTGCAGGACTACACTCTCAAGACGATAGATTTGGCGAAGGGGTAACACAAGCAGGCACCTTTCCTAGAGAGGCAGGTAAGAACCTCTCCCTCTCTCTCCCTCTCTCTTTCTCCTTCTCTCGCTATTTCCCTTTTGTTCAATTTTTCTCGCCCAGGCAAATTTCTTTTCTCTTTTCCCTCCTTCACGCTGTCCCTCTCTCTCTCTCTTTCTCTGTCTCTTCTTCTCTCTCTCTTCCTCTCTCTCTCTTTCTCTGTCTCTTCTTCTCTCTCTCTTCCTCTCTCTCTCTTTCTCTGTCTCTTCTTCGCTCTCTCTCTCCCTGGATCTCTCTTTCTCTCGTCTCAATTCTGGATTTTCTCTCACTCTTTTGTGCAGCCCTTCGGCCAGATTCCCGTCCTCGAGGATGGTGACATCAGCATTTTTGGTAAGTTTTGCCGACTACAATGCAGTTCCATGTCCCTGTTCCGTTTTCTGTTTCCATCTCTGTTTCTGTTTGTTTCCCTTCCTGTTTCCGTTTCCGTTTTCGTTTTTTTTTTTGTTTTCAGACCTTCCCACCAGCATTTGATTTGTTTTCCTTTTTTGAATAGTTCTAAAATTTATATTTCCTCTCTCTCTCTCTCTCTTTTGCGCTCTCTTGCTCTCTCTCCCTCTCCGTCCCCTCCCTCTCCCTCTCCCTCCCTCTCCCTCCCCCTCCCCCTCCCTCTCCCTCTCTCTCTCTTCTCCCGCCTTCCCTCCCTCCTCCCCCAGAATCTCGCGCCATTGCCCGTTACGTTGCGGGAAAGTTCGCGGGACAAGGGACAGAGCTCCTGGGAACCACTCCTAAGGTTAGTCAACTCTAGTCAACGCTGTTTTTTTTGTTATGAGAGCAATCATTACCGAAAATATAATGTGACAAAATCCCCTCTTGGCAATATTTTATAGGTTCTAATTTGGAAAATTACGCGCCATAATATGGTGAAGCCAAAACTGTTTCCTAATTTTAGTTTTGTCTTTTTTCGTTTTTGTTTTTGCACGGTTATATGGGAAGCTAATTAATTTTTTGATATCCCTTTGAGGATTTTGAGGATATCAAATCCCGCTTTTTTTTTTGTCAAATTAAAAAAGTGGATAAAGATTCCCGAATTAAGCCACATAGGTTGCAATGTAGGGACTAAAATTTAACCCTTTGTCTCTAATTTAGTGCAAAAAATGTGTTTTTTTTTTTTTTTTTTTTCAGGAAAAGGCTGCGGTGAACCAGTGGCTGGAAGTGGAATCAAATAACTATAACGGTCCTATTTCAGGTAAGGTTTTCTCCCATTTGTACCACACTGTCACTCTGAAAAAATATTCTTTTCGATGCCACACTGTTTACCACCATGTCCATTTTGCCATTTTTTTTTTTTTTCTATGCAGCCTCTCACTTATCAACACTGCTTTTTGTGCACAGGAATTGTGGCCCAAAAGGTGTTTGCTCCGATGTTTGGAGGGACCACTGATGAGGAGAAAGTTGCCGAGTTTGTGGAAAAGGTGAGAGAGAGAGGGAGAGGGAGAGGGAGAGGGAGAGGGAGGAAGAGAATGGGGAAGAGCGAGAGGGAGAGAGGGAGAGAGGGAGAGAGGGAGAAAGAGAGAGAGAGAGAGAAAGAGAGAAAGCAAAATGTCTTTGTCTACGTCTCGTTGACCCCCCAATGGTTTTTATGTGATTACTAACTCTTTCATTCATGTCCTCTTAACTATTTGAACTATGTTGTGTCCTAGCAATGCCTTGTTTTTACACAGTTTGTTAGTGTTAATGTGGTCCACTCTATTTTTTAATTTATGAAATGATTTTGAAAAACTTCGGTAGTAAGCATGAGTCAAACTGGGAGTTCCCAATAATTGTGAAGTCATATCAGATTTAGTGTGGGTTAACAATGTTGACCCACTTGTGAATTTGCAAATCAATTAAGAGTGGAATTTTTTATTATTTTTATTTAATATGGTAATGCACTTATTTGGTATTGTACGTCTTGGAATATGTATTAGAGGAACTCAAAAATTGACATGAAAATGAAAATAACATCATTCACACAAATAGAGGTGATAATGTTGTATACTTATGTACTAATATGCTTTTTACTTATTACTATATTCCGTCTAATTTTGTTCAGTTACACCCTTGAGAATAGTTTGGATGTAAACCTTTTTTATGCAATTCTTATAAAAAAAACGTAATTTTTTTATTTGCTTGAATTATATTGTTTTTCAGGCAAAGAAAGTATTGGATATCTACGAAGCCCATTTGGCTAAGAATGAGTACTTAGCCGGCGACTTTTTCAGTTTGGCGGATTTGTCTCATCTTCCTTACACCCAGTTCTTGTGGCCCGCGGGACATTCAGATCTTATCACGTCACGTCCCAATTGTGAACAAGTGGTGGGAGAAAATTTCTTCTCGCCCCTCGTGGAAAAAACTTTTCCAGTCTTAATTTTCCAGTCCTATTTTCCCAAGTCTTAGATTTTGGGTTTTCGGAATTCGATTTCATTTAGAACCGATTTCTTGTATGTAGTATAAGTTTTGTAAGGATTTTTGGTATATTTGTAAGGAAATTTGGAGGGGAGTTTGGAAGAGAGGAAGGGAGAGAAGGGAAGGGGTGGTTGTAGAGGGTAAGTGGGAGATTTTTGTAAAGAGATGTTTTTCAAAATTTATATAATTTTGTTATTTGTGCAATTTTGTTTTGGGATTTGTTGTTTTTGGGATTGCTCAATTTGGGGTATAATCTCTTTTTATTTATTTCGAAGTTTCCCAACCTTTTCTCCTCTCTCTACCCTTGCACTCTCCTCCTCCCCTTTGCCTCCCGTTTGATCCTTGCTCTCTCTTCCTACCCCTTTCCCTCCTTTCTTTCCTTCCTTTTCTATCTCTCTTTCAATTTCCTTACTAGAACCTGATGCCCACTGTCTTTTTCCTTGTTTTCCTATTGAAATTTAAGCTCGACGCCATTATAAAAAAACTGTTTACTGTAGGCGTCTTTGTTATTACATCATCGTTTTTGTCATTGAACAATTAAAAATATTTTGATTAAGTCCGGAAAAATGAGGTATTTTTTCGGTCAGAAACTATTAGTCCAAAACTATTACAAAATTCACTACACCGCGAATCGTAATTAGCGTTATGTACGCTAATTCCGTCGCCCCAAATTTTGACTCTATCACCTTAAATACAGTACATAATTCTGAATTATTCTTTACATTAAGGTACTTTTTGAATCAACGTTAACAACTCTAATATAGTTCCATTTGAGATAGTGTGGCGTACGGTCGGTGTCTCACCGTGCAAAAATTGTATTTTATTAACTAAAAAATTACAGAAAATGATTTAATACAGGTCGTTATCATATAACTGCGTTTTCACAAACAGCGTAGTGCAAACTTCATAATGACGTGAAACTGTACGTTTCGTCAAATTCTGTACGTGTACCTAATTTACGGTAAAGATATCAGCGCGGATAATTAGTACGGAAAGAAACCCAAATTAGATTTATTGATAAATTAGAGTAATATTTGTTTTTGAAAAAAAATTGACCACATAAATTAGACTTAATAACTCTAATTATTTCTTTACTCTAATTACAACTAACGGTGTAGACAAGGCAAATTGGTTTCTTTCCAAAATGTGATAATTGTCCCATGACTTTTTATCTCATCGCTAGGATTACAAACACGAGTTTTACTTATGTACTGTGAAAAATTATGTTTTTAATGAACTACAACGCGAATCGTAATTAGAGTTATGTACGCTAATTCCGTCACCCCAAATTTTGACTCTATCACCATAAATAGAGTAAATTATTCTAAATTATTCTTTACGTTATTTAAGGTACCTTTTGAATGAGCGTTAATAACTCTAATACAGTGTCATTTGAAATAGTGTGGCGTACGGTCGGTGTCTGACCGTGCAAAATTTTACTTTATTAAGTAAAAAGTACAAATAGCCTACCCCATCCTCCTTTACTTGGCTCTCTTGTTTGTGCATGTGGTCGCGTCTTGGAGGCCGATGGTGTCCATGTGCTTCGTTGCTCCGATGGGGGAGATTTGATCCAGGCGCACGACACTATCCGCGATGTCGTTGCGACTATCGCTTCAGACGGGGGCTTTTCTGTGCGTCGGGAAGTTTCTCATATTATTCCCAAGCGTCGGATCGATGTTGTTCTGCTTGATGGTGCCCGTCGCATCTTCGGTGATATTGTCTTGGCGACCCCTACTTCAGCAACTACAGTTGTTGGTCAAGCGGCTCGACATGTTGGGGTGGCGGCTCGTGATGCCCCTAAGGCGAAGGAGCGTGATTATGCCCAATGGGACCCTATGGATGACTTTATTCCAATGGCGGTCGAGATCTTTAGTTGTGTGGGTGTTGCAATGGACGAGTTTCTCCGTACTTGCGCTCGACGTGCTTTCGAGCGCCGAGGACCAGGGAGCCCTGCTCCTTCGGTCCTTACTTCTTTTTATCGTCAACGCTTATCTATGGCTTTACAACGAGTGCAAGCTTCTATTCTCCTCCGATTAGCTGTTGCGGCTATGGATCGTCGCCGGGTTTCCAAACTCCCTCAACGTGCTCCCCCGGGATGGGGGGACTTACGGGGTTGCTTTTCGTTGTTATTTAATTGGGTTGGGGTGTGGGTTGTAGTTCTGGCTTTGTCAATTGTCGTGCTTTTCATTTTGAGTTTGGGTGCTTTTATTTTCCTGGTTGTTGTTTTCTTTTTGTTTTTGTTTTTGTTGTGATGTTATTTTATTCCCTGCTGGTAGTTTTTTAGTTTCGGCCATGCCACCCTTTTTGTACCCCCGGGCTCAGATGGTTTACCATCGTGCATTTTATATATCCTGCGCTTGGGTTAGCATGTAACTGCGCTTTAACAAACCGCGTAGTGCAAACGTCATAATGAGGTGAAAGTTTACGTTCTGACAGATTCTGTATGTGTACCTAATTTACAATAGATACGTTGAGCTCCAAAATTTACGCCCAAATTAGAGTAACTGATAAATTAGAGTATTTTTTTTTTTTGATAAGGGTTGATTACCCAAAATTGAGTGAATAACTCTAATTATTTTTTTTCGTTTTTTTACTCTACTTATTTCTTTACTCTAATTACGATTCGCGGTGTAATGTTACATAAATATGTACGTTTTGTACAAAGTGTTGTCGTTTGCTTTAATACGGACAAATGAAATTCTTGTATGACATTCTCAAATTTCTCCAAATTCAACAAATTCCTCGAACTTAAAAATTTCACTAAATTCACAAAACCGAAATCTCAAAAATTGACAAATTCACAAACTTCACCAATGTTTCCAAATGTGCTGATTTGAGTGCATTCACTTGTCACTAAATCCACCAATTTCACTATATTAACGGCTATAATAAGACATAAGGCTATCAACTGGCAACTTTCTTTTTGACGAGGTACATTTCCACATGGATACAGTGCATTTCCGTACATTCACGAAGTACCTAAAAAATAGATTTTCGAAAAAAGAAAAAAAAGGAAAAAACGCAAACCCAACACAGTATTCACATTATTCCTTTGGTTTCTTTTATTTGGAAAATAATACTAGAACAAGTATCGAATCTAGAGGAAAGTAGATTAGTACAATTTTGAAACTTTTTCACACAATTCACATGTTTAATTGAACGGATTTGAAAAAAAATACAAAATCAAAAATTTTAAATTTTACCACAATTTTTGATCCCATTATTAGAGTGGATTCAAGCAAATAGATTAATTTTGACACTTTTTCCACCCACAATTTCACACCACTACACAGCTAATCGTTATTAGTGTTAATAACACTAATTTTGTCGCTGTTTTTTTAGGCCCAAAATTAAAATTAGTGTTACATTAAAATAGAATTAACTCTAATGTAGAAAGTATTTATTTAGTGTTAACCATTTTACATTACGTTCATCGAAATTAGTGTGATGTACGAGAAGCTCGTTTACATACATCACGTCCACGTGACATCTTATTTCTACAACATTAAGTGCGCTCCGTATGTAAATTAAATTGCAGTACTAGTTAGCCGCCGGAAAGAGCGGAACATTACAAAATACATAAAATAGCGTAAATTTTACTTCAATTTACATGTTTCGTACAATTTCTAAACCGCAAAAGTACGTATTTCGGCGAAAGTTGTCAGGATAGTACACCTGCACTTGAAAAAGTATCGATGACAGCGCAGCCTAAACGCTACGAAGTCAACACACAAATTGGCGTTAAGTGCCAAATTAATGTTAATGCTATTTTTTCTTTGGACACAAAATCACAAATTAGCGTTATTAACACTAAATTAGCGTTTACACTGTTTATTTTTAACACCAATAACGATTATATTTTATTTTTGGCGACTTTATTAAAAAGCGCGATGGTAAACCATCTGAGTCTATAAGAACAAAAAGAAGTAGCATTGCTAAAACTGAAAAACCACATAACAAGGGAATAAACAGAAGGGAAATTCAAGGCAAAAACTACGAAAATACGAAAGGATGGCAGGGAAGTCGAAAACACCCAAAAAAGCAAAATCCAACAAACAAAACATCAAAGAAAAAGCTAACACGTACCAAAAACCCCCCAACATAACTAAAAAATTTACGGAAAACAACCACGTAAGTCCCCGAATCCCGGAGGAGCTCGAGGAGGAAGTTCCGGAACAAGTCGTCGATCCATAACGGCAATAGATGATCGAAGTAATATAGAAGCCAACACCCGTTGTAGGGCCACGGAAAAACGTTGACGATAAAAGGAAGTAAGGACTGAAACAGGAGGGCTCGCAGGTCCTCGCCTCTCAAACGAGCGACGACCACAAGTACGGAAAAACTCGTCCAAAGCCACACCCAAGCAACCAAATATATCGACCGCCATCGGAATAAAGCCATCCATAGCGTCGCGATGGGCATAGTCACGCTCATTCCTTTTAGCTGCGTCACGGGCAGCCACTCCCATATGCCAAGCCGCTTGGTTGACGACTGTAGTTGAGGTAGGGTTTGTCAAAACAATGTCACCAAATGTAGGACGCGCACCATCAAGTAATACAAGGTCAATCCGACGCGAAGGAATAATGTGAGAGACCTCGCGACAAACAGAAAATCCGCCCTCAGCAGCGATAGTAGCGATGGTGTCTCGAATCGTGTCGTGCGCATGAATCAACTCGCCCCTATGGGAGCAACGAAGTAAATGGACCCCATCGGGCTCGAGAACGTGGCCGCAGGAGCAAACAAGTGAGCTAAGCAAAGGTGGGTGAGGGAGGCCAAGCCGGAATCTAAGGGCCGTGGTGAATTGAGCCAGGGTGAAACGAAGAGTGGATAAGATAGGGACGGCCAATAGCCAAGCTCCAGAGCTAGGTCCGCCTCAAGACAGAAAACATGCACGCGAAAAATTGGAAGGAAGCGCCTGAAGAAGCTCAGATTTAATAGCGGCGACAACCCGATCAGTAATGGATTCCTGAACACGTGCAACTAATGTCGTAACGAGAGTGGAAAAAATCGGCATATCCTCGATAGCAGCCGGATTAAGAGAACGTGATGCATCCAAAAGGGACCGCTGGAAGGCGAGCTCACCATCCGAAACACGGGGAACCACGGCCGCAAGAATACGAGTGTCCTCGGCCAGAAAATGAGAGACAATAGTGGAAGCAACAAGGCACCAACTCCCCAAATAGGCGGCAGGAGCAACACGCGCCGTCGAGAGTAAACCCAAACCGCCAGCCGAGACAGGAAGAGAGGCTTAGATGCGTGCTGCAGGCCCAGACTCGCGATCAAAAGCTCCACGGCCCAACAAAGTGTGGAGGACATCCATAAGGCGATCATCGAATGTAGAAAGTGAGGACAAAAATGATGGGGTGGGAGGGGAAGTCCGAGTAAGGTAGGAGGGCCGGTAAGGGAAACAACGAGTCAGGAGAGCAAAGGCAACATGGGGATCAGAAAGGTGAGGAAGGTCGTCCACGTGGGATAAATCTGTCTAAAGAGCGGAATCAAGGAATGCCGTGACGTATGGATCGGAACCAAGCGGGCAACCCAACACACGAATGCCTTCGGAAGGAGGAGGAGTCTGAAAACCAGGAGGGGGAGTGAAAGGAGGAGGAATAGGACGTGGGGACCAGACAACACACTTAGAGGGCTGGACCGAAAGATTGAGTTCGGCCAAGCGAGCCTTGAAAAAATCATAGGCCGGTATAACTTGATCTGAAGGACCAATAATGTGTGTGTCATCTGCAACTGAAGGGAATTGGCAAGAAAGATAAGCAGCTGCGAAAGCTCGGAGGGTGCGGTAATGGGCTAGGGCAAACAAAGGGCCCCCAAGAGGATCACCTTGACGAGTGCCATTCGTGGAGGTAAGTGGGACCAAATCATCATCACTGGAGAAAGAGAGGCTACTGCTCAGTGAATGAAAAGCTCTCACAAAAGGAAATATCTGGACAATCGGGGAAGGTGCAGCCACAAGCTCCGAAAAAATTGCATTTCGATCCACTGTATTAAAGGCATTAGAAACATCCACCTGAAGGACTAACCAATCCGGATGGGCATCTAACAAAGCCCGGATCCCATGGACCACGGCCTCACAACCCCCCCGGGTTGCCACTCCGAATTGATGAGGAGAGAAATAATCATGGAAAGCGGGCTGGAGCTGGATGCAGATGGCGCGAGCCACCAACCGGTACAATACCTCGCCCACTGCAATAGGGCGGATTCCCCCATTGGGTTTGGTGACGGCTACGAGGCGGGAGGCAGTGAGGAGGTCATAAATACGGGAAGGGACAGTGCCAGCCGCAATAAGGGAACAAACTCGTTAAAACATATCAAAACCTCGGGCACCAGATTCTGGAGGCAAAACGTCGCGAAATAGCTCATAAACAGTGCCCGAAGGACCCCGTGCTGAAAGATGTGGAGAAGTCGTAAGGGCTTTAATAAAGGAGTCTCTATCCAAGATAAAACACACTGGCGGCTCGAAGGTGTGAATAGAGGGGGATTGTGGGGTAGGAGTTGGTGGATGAAGAGCCCGGAGAATCTCCACAGTCCAGAAGACCGAGGAGCAGGATTAAATGGCTGGAGGGACCAAACAGCTCGAGAGAGCTCACCAACTCGACCCAAATGAACCGCACGACGATAAGAAGATGGCACATCTGAAGTCTGAGAGGTACGACGTGGTGTGAAGGAAGCACTCGCAACTCGATCCTCGTGCTCGGCATGAAGGGCCCGCCAATCACCTCGAAGGAAACGTCGACATCGGGCCATAGTTTCTCGGGCCCCGCTACCACCCAAAGGAAGCTCCACTAACCGCCCGGGAAGTACGGCTCGT
>JBBHKE010003529.1:0-13729 GCA_037447655.1 Zygnema cylindricum | reverse complement strand
GTCGTCAACTTTTTTTTTCCAAAAAAATTGTAAAAAACCCATCGTAAGATTTATTGTAGTTTGTGATTTACAAACAAACCTCTCTTGCTTTTTGCTTTCTGCTTTTTGGTTTCATTTACAAAACAAAATACTTTGGGAAAAAACCCAATAGCTTGATTTTAGTGATTAAGTCAGACAACTATTTGTATCATGTTTTTTCTTGTTTTTTGAAAAATTATGGAGAGGAAGACCATCAATCCTCTCAATACTCTTTGAAAAGAATCTTCCTAAAACGACGACGAGGAGGAGAAAGAGAGAGAAAGAAATCATTATAACGTGCCTTTATAAGCTTTCAAGAAAAGGGAGAAATCGAAGCTATATAAACCCTAAATGGATCGTCTCCTACTCTCCGCGGTAAACATGGTAAAATGATGCACACTAAATGTAGTCAATTTTTCAAAGTTGTACCCGATTTTATTTATTTTTTGTTTTTGAATCACCCGGCCAAATCCGGCTGGCACCGGAATCCGTTCCGGATCCGATGCGGCCGGCCGGATACGGATCAGGTACGGATTAGGGTACTCGATTGTGACCTCTGCCAATCGGGTACCCGAACCTCGCCGTACACGGTTTTTTTTTTTTCGTATTTGAATCACCCGGCCGAATCCGGCCGGATCCCAAAATTTGGCACCGGAATCCGTTCCGGATCCGACGCGGCCGGCCGGGTACGGATCGGGTACGGATTCGGGTACCCGATTGCGACCTCTGGCCAGAGCATTCATTAAATCGGTGATATGACAATATGGCTATCTTTTAGGAGACAAAGTAGAAAGCTAACGCAGAGGTCGCAAAAGGTCAACCAAAACCGTGACCGACCGTTAACCGATGGCCCGCGCCGGTTGCGGAACGGATTCGGTTGCCAAATCTGGGGGGTCGGGCGGATTCAAGCGGTTGATTCACAGAAAAAAAAAAAAATCGGTTATGGTCGGTCAAGCAAAAAACGAAAAAAAATGAAATTTTTGTACTTTTTTTTTCCAACATTATTGTAATTTGTACTTTTGGTATCGTGGAGAACGTGACATCATGATTAGCGTCGCAAATGTGACACGGTACTAACACTATTCATTTCGCTAAATCTTACTAAAAGATAAGGGCCGCAAATCGTTATCTATTGTAAAGTGTTAATTATGCATTTTATACGGTGTTTCCAAAAATATGTCAAATTATTATGTCAACATCACGTGACAGATCGTAACTATTGGCTTACTCATACATCGTACATGTTTCCACAAATATATCATATTATTATGTCAATGTCATGCGACATGTAGTTATTATAAGTTAATAAATAAGCGGAAATCAAATTATTACGTCAATTTCCCACGACAAATCCTAATTATTAGCTTACTCACATGTTTCAAACAATAAATCGATAAATTTATATGCTATTTAAGTTAGAGAAAATTGACCACAATTCAAACAAAACCTAGTCATACACCAAAATGGAGAAAATCATTTTCGCTTCTCTTAAAACTAGAATTCAAAACCAACTTCAAAAATCAAAAAATGGTGAAATTGCTCAGTATTACCTAGTGAAAGAAAGCATGGCCACTTCAAGTTGTTGGAAAAAAATTGAAGATGTCTATGAAACTAAAACATCAAACAAATACATAGTAAAGGGGGGAGGTTTTGTGGCTTGTAATACATGTTTCATAGTTTATCAATACAAGTCAAGAAACGGTACTTCAACAATTAACACTCACATATGTTCAGCTTTGGTCGACACGGATAGTTCTAGAGGACTTCTTCGTAAGTTTTTTTCAAAAACGGAGGCGAAAACGAGTGACCGAAAAAAAATTGCGAAAATGGTGGCGTTGATGTGTTGCAAGGACCTTCAACCATTTTCGATGGTCGACGGTTCAGGTATGATTTATTTTAAATTCCATTTAGGATGGCTTTAATGCATATGTCATTATAACTTATTTTGTTAATAAATTTATATTCTTGAGCTGCATCACTATTTTTCCATCTATAATTTATATTCGTACGTTTATTTTTATTTTTTTATTAATATTTGGTTTGTCATGATGTTGTTTTTTTATAAACCTTATTTATTGATCATGGTTATAATTGTACGATAACTTTTTTTTATTTATTTTTTTTTGTTCCCAGGTTTTCAAGCATTTTGTCAAGCATTATTTGATGTTGGTGCTTCGTCCAACAAAAGTGTTGACATCGACCAGCTACTCCCATCCGTCAATAGCGTAAAAAACTACATTATATCTTTTGCTAAAGATATTCGTAGTTTGATCATCCCAAAACTTAAAGAAAATATTGATAACAATATTTTTGTCGCATTTACGATCGATCTCTAGACCGAGACAATAAAAAGAACCTCATTCATGTCAGTACCGCTCATTTTATTGACAAAGAATTTAAACTTCATGCACGGACGCTTAAAGTCGATCATTTTTCGGAGGAAAAACATACCGCGGAAAATGTTTTAACGGCTTTCAAAAATTGTTTGACCAATTTTGAAATGTCCAATTTTGATGTTTTGCAAAATCGTTGCGTTGTTGTGACCGACAGTGGCTCTAACATGTGTGCGGCTGAAGGTCTACCGAGTATGTTTACTTGGATACCTTGCGCGGACCATAAAATTGCTACAATTATGACAACGATTTTGAACAAGAGCGGAACTTCCAAAAAATACAAATACGATGTGGAAGTTTTTGAATTGTTTGATCTAATAGACGCGTGTAAATCATTGGTCACGTTTTTTAAACAGAGTAATTTACAAAATCTTTTGAAAAACACTT
Source organism: Zygnema cylindricum (assembly GCA_037447655.1). Taxonomy (NCBI): domain Eukaryota; kingdom Viridiplantae; phylum Streptophyta; class Zygnematophyceae; order Zygnematales; family Zygnemataceae; genus Zygnema; species Zygnema cylindricum. The sequence goes on along the minus strand of JBBHKE010003529.1, from coordinate 10,931 downwards.
TAAAACAAGAAAACGCAACGCGGTGGAATTCTTTGCTCCGAATGCTTAAGAGTATTTACGATGCATTCAATGAGATAGGACCAATCGCTCAAGCAAAAAAAAAATTGATACTTTTTGCTTGTATCGATAAGACTCACTTTACCGAACTTATACGATTTTTGGAAAGGTTTCAAGAAGCGGCCCTAAAGCTGGAAAAATTCAAAGAACCAACTTTACATTTGGTTTTGTTTGAACTATCGTCTCTCCATAACCATTGTAAGATAAAAAAAACATCTTACAATGACAGTGAAAAATAATGCCCCGCCGATTCCCCAGAAAAATTGAAATAACTTTTTGTGAAATCTGCACTACCGAAGTGGGGCCTTCATGAGTATCATATTGTCGCGGCTCTCTTAGATCCCCGACAAAAACAAAAGCTTGAAATAATTGGGGTATCGAAAACCGAAATTGAAAGCGCAAGGGTCAAACTTCGAGAACTCGCAAACGACCTCGGTGGTGACGTTGATATCTGTAGTCCTCAACGCATCACTAAAAAACGAAAAACATCGCAAAATAAAGAAGGTTTCCACAATTTTTTTGGTGAGAGCGATGACGAAAATGAGATTCTTATTACCACCAACAAAAAAACGCTTGTTAACGACGAAATGAAGCGTTATTTTGATTTAAAATTAACCAACGACGAAAGATTGAACTTTAACATCCTTGAATGGTGGAAAAAAAATCAAATGTACATGCGAAAGATGGAGGATTTCCTATTATAGTCAGTGTTTCTAGATCTATCCTAGCTATTCCAGCTTCTAACTTGATGCAATTTTTTGGATGCCGGGAATACGATAACAAAGATGAGGAGCTCACTAGCGACTTCAATTGTTAGTGATCTTTTGTGTGTTAGGTCCAACCGAGATCTTTTAAATGCATAGTTTTTTATTTTGTTTTGTTTTCTAATTATTGTTATTTTTTTAGTTTTAGTTATGTTTGTTTTTTTTCCTTTGAAAGTTTTGTTGTATTCACAATTTTTCTAGTGTTATTTTGTTTTTTTTTTTTAATTATCAAATTACCAAAGCGTCGTATGTATACCAAATTTAGATTTATAGATAATTGTTTAATAATTGAAATTTGGGTCTTTGAAAAAAATAAATGTCGGTCGCAAACATGCTTACACTAATACAGGTATTTGTACAAAATCTGACAAATTGTATGTTCACACAGTCGAAACGTGGCTGTTGGACGAATATACGCGAATGTGATATTTGACAACCCGATTTGATCCCCTTTTTAGACCGCACATTCTCATGCGTCCGCAGCTACTAAAAAAAATGAAATGTACTTTTTCACAAAAAAATGCTCGTTTTTGTACGGTCCGAATCTTACCATACACCACACTATTTAAAAGATGACGTACTTCCCTTTTGTACGGCAATAAAAAATTAACCCTAAATAGAGTAAAGAAAAAAATAGAATGAACTACGCTAATGGAGAATAAAAAAAAAAAAGCGGGACGGAATTAGCGTACACTACGCTAATAGCGATTGGCGGTGTAGTACAAGTTATCGAATCTAGAGAAAAGTACATTAGTACAATTTTGAAATTTTTTCACACAATTCACGTGTTTAATTGTATGAATTTGAAAAAAAGTATCAAAACAACAGTTTTATATTTTACCACAATTTTTTAATCCCATTGTTAGTGTGGATTCAGGCAAATAGATTAATTTTGAAACTTTTCCCACCCACAACTTCAGACCACTACTAGTGTGGATAAAAAACACACATAAAATCTACACTAAAACTAAGTTATAGCATAATCTAAACATAAAATCCCACACTAATGAGACTAAGTAGAAGGAAATCAATAAACTAATAATCACCTCTTATTTTCATCCTGAAAAAACCGAAAACTTGTCAATTAAGAAAATCACAAACATAAAAAAGTTAAAAGAAACTGATTTGTACCTAAACTCAAGAGAATATCCAGCTCAAATATCCAAATAAGATAATTAGCATGCTAAGAATAACAATAAACAAAAAACCTCTAGAGAAAACTTTTTTCGGATCTGGTTCAAGTTTTGTTTTTATAAACCGGAAGCATAATACCTCCTCCCTTTCGAGGCTCGCTGTCTCCTCTCCTTTCTTCCCTTCCTTTCCCTTCTCTCCAACCTCAAATCCTACTCTCCCGGTGATCAGGATCCTCCACAAAAAAAAAGCGTATGGTCATCGTCGTCAACTTTTTTTTTCCAAAAAAATTGTAAAAAACCCATCGTAAGATTTATTGTAGTTTGTGATTTACAAACAAACCTCTCTTGCTTTTTGCTTTCTGCTTTTTGGTTTCATTTACAAAACAAAATACTTTGGGAAAAAACCCAATAGCTTGATTTTAGTGATTAAGTCAGACAACTATTTGTATCATGTTTTTTCTTGTTTTTTGAAAAATTGTGGAGAGGAAGACCATAAATCCTCTCAATACTCTTTGAAAAGAATCTTCCTAAAACGACGACGAGGAGGAGAAAGAGAGAGAGAGAAATCATTATAACGTGCCTTTATAAGCTTTCGAGAAAAGGGAGAAATCGAAGCTATATAAACCCTAAATGGATCGTCTCCTACTCTCCGCGGTAAACATGGTAAAATGATGCACACTAAATGTAGTCAATTTTTCAAAGCTGTACCCGATTTTATTTTATTTTTTGTTTTTGAATCAGCCGGCCAAATCCGGCTGGCACCGGAATCCGTTCCGGGTCCGATGCGGCCGGCCGGGTACGGAACAGGTACGGATTAGGGTACCCGATTGTGACCTCTGCCACATGGCACAGGTCACAATCGGGTACCCGAACCTCGCCATACACTTATTTTTTTTTTCGGTTGTGAATCACCCGGGCGAATCCGGCCGGCTCCCAAAAATTTGGCACCCGAATCCGTTCCGGATTCGACGCGGCCGGCCGGGTACGGATCGGGCATGGATTCGGGTACCCGATTGCGACCTCTGGCCAGAGCATTCATTAAGTTGGCGATATTACGATATGGCGATCTTATAGTAGACAAAGTAGCAAGCTGACGACGTGCACCTGATACGACGGGCTTGCCAACATCGCCGTACCAAATAATGTACGGAAATAGATAAAGGTAGTACAAAATGTTAACCTGAATGGCTGATTGTAATTTTAAGAGTGCTGAAAGGACAGTTTCCGTATTATAAAGCCGTTCGAGTTTTTTGTATACAGGATGAGTCCTGTGTTTCGTACAAATTTTGTATTGCTTGTAATTGGTTCCGTACGCTATTTTGACTATTTTGACTATTTTCCTGCATAAATCTAAAAGTCGAAAACAATTGCTTGGGAACGTCAAAGTTGGGTACAAGTACCGGGGCCGTATATTCCTTCCTTTAGATCCTCGACACGTGGAAAACAATCGGTGGCGTGGCCAATGGCAGAGAAATTGCCAGCACCGACATTCTGCTCCGGATCAGAAATCTAAACGATCGTACGACCTTCCGATAATCCGCGCTTGCAAATCAGAACCGTATAACCTTCCGTAATAATGGGGGACACGTGCGAAACATGATCTGACGTGACAAATGACACCCGAAGTACCAAACGGTCAACACCGACATTCTGTACTTTATCCTTCAAGTCAAAAATCTGTACGAAAGTACATGTAACTTCGAATGGCAAATACAAAAGATGTTTCCGGACTAACTTCGAGGAAACTTCCGCTTGAGCTTCCTTGAAACTACTCACTCTTCTGGAAGCCCATCTCTCCTCCCTCTTCCTATACCATATAGATACCTCCACAGAGAGAGAGAGAGGGAAAGACAAAGTAAACAAATATTATTAAAATATTTCTGGGTTTTCAACTTCCGTACCTGTTACCTTTTTTCTGTTAGTCTTCCCTTCTTCTTTTGTCTCTTCCTCTCCTTTTCTCTCTCCGACTCTCTCTCTCTCCCCCATGGCTCTCACTCTGTACGGATTGGCCATGTCCACCTGCACCAAGCGCGTGGCCGCCACCATTTTGGAGAAGGATGCGGTGAGCTGAATGCTGACGTGGCATTGATGGAAGACTGAGTTTTGATGACGTGGCATTGGTGCCACAATGAACAATGCTGATGTGGCATTGCTAAAACTGAAATGTGCTGACGTGGCATTGTTGGGAGAATGGAGTGTGCTGACGTGGCATTGATTAAAAAAAGAAGGAAATGTGCTGACGTGGCATTGTTGAAAAAGAGAAATATGCTGATGTGGCATTACTGAAAGAGGGAAATATGCTGACGTGGCAATGTTAAAAGAACAAAACGTGCTGACGTGGCATTGCCGGGTATGCAGGACTACACACTCAAGACGATAGATTTGATGAAGGGGGAACACAAGCAGGCACCTTTCCTGGAGAAGCAGGTGCGAATCTCTCCCTCTATCTTTCTATTCCTCTTGCTATTTTTTTTTTGCTCGTGTTTTCTCGCCCAGGCAACTTTCTTTTCTCTTTTCCCTCCCTCACGCTGTCTCTCTCTCTCTCTCTTTCTCTCTCTCCTCTCTCTCTCTCTTCATCTCTCTCTCTCTCGGCTCAATTCTGGATTTCCTCTCCACTCTTTTGTGCAGCCCTTCGGCCAGATTCCCGTCCTCGAGGATGGTGACATCAGCATTTTTGGTAAGTTTTGCCGACCGCAATGCAGTTCCATGTCACTGTTCCGTTTTCTGTTTCCATCTCTGTTTCTGTTTGTTTCCCTTCCTGTTTCCGTTTCCGTTTCCGTTTCTGTTTCTTTTTTTGTTTTCAGACCTTACCACCAGCTTTTGTTTTCTTTTCCTTTTTTGAATAGTTCTAAAAGGCATATTTCCTCTTTCTTTCTCTTTTGCTCTTTCTTTCTCTCTTTTGCTCTTTCTTTCTCTCTCTCTCTCCCCTCTCCCTCCCTCTCCCCCTCCCGCTCCCTCTCCCTATCTCTCTCTTCCCGCCTCCCCTCCCTCCTCCCCCAGAATCTCGTGCCATTGCCCGGTACGTTGCGGAAAAGTACGCGGGGCAAGGGACAGAGCTCCTGGGAACCACTCTTAAGGTTAGTCAACTCTAGTCAACGTTTTTTGTTTTGTTATGAGAGCAATCATTACCGGTAGTATAATGTGACAGAATTCCCTCTTGGCAATAGTATTTTATAGGTTCTAATTTGGAAAATTAAGTGCCATAATATGGTGAACCCAAAATTGTTTCTTTATTTTCGTTTTGACTTTTTTCGTTTTTGTTTTTGCACGGCTATATGGGAAGCTAATTATTTTTTCGGTATCCCTTTGAGAATTTTGTGGGTATCCATAATAAAACTGCTAAATGAAAAATGTGGATAAAGATTGTGGAATTGAACCACATAGGTTGCAATGTAGGGACTAAAATTTAATCCTTTGTCTCTAATTTAGTGCGGACAATGTGTTTTTTCCTTTTTTTTTATTTTTCAGGAAAAGGCTGCGGTGAACCAGTGGCTGGAAGTGGAATCCAATAACTATAACGGTCCTATTTCAGGTAAGGTTTTCTTCCATTTGTACCACATTATCACTCTGAAAAATTATTATTTTCGATGCTGCACTGTTTACCACCATGTCCATTTTGCCATTTTTATTTTTGTTCAGTGCAGCCTCTCACTTATCCACTCTACCTTTTGTGCACAGGAATTGTGGCCCAAAAGGTGTTTGCTCCGATTTTTGGAGGGACCACCGATGAGGAGAAAGTTGCCGAGTTTGTGGAAAAGGTGAGAGAGAGAGTGAGAGAGGAAGAGAATGGGGAAAAGCGAGGGAGAGAGAGAGAGAAAGCGAGGGAGAGAGAGAGAGAGAGAGAGAGGGAGAGGGAGAGAGAGAGAAAGAGAGAGATGGAGAGAGGGAAAAAGAGAGAAAGCAAAATGTCTTTGTCTACGTCTCGTTGACCTCCCAATGGTTTTTATGTGATTACTATCTCTTTCATTCATGTCCTCTTGATTATTTGAACTATGTTGTGTCCTAGCAATGTCTTGTTTTTACACAATTTGTTAATGTTAATGTGGTCCACTCTATTTTTGAATTTATGAAATGATTTTGATGAACTTTGGTAGTAAGCATGAGTCAAACTGGGAGTTCCCAAAAATTGTAAAGTCATATCAGATTTAGTGTGGGTTAACAATGTTGGCCCACTTGTGAGTTTACAAATCAATTAAGAGTGGATAAGGTCTTTATTTAATATGTTAATGTACTTTATTTGGTATTGTCACAAATAGAGGTGATAATGCTGTATACTTATGTACTAATATGATTTTTACTTATTACTATATTCTGCCTAATTTTGTTTAGTTACACCCTTGAGAATAGTTTGGATGTAAACCTTATTTATGCAATCCTAATAAAAAAAACGAACTTTTTTTATTCAATTGAATTATATTGTTTTTCAGGCAAATAAAGTATTGGATATCTACGAAGCCCATTTGGCAAAGAACGAGTACTTAGCCGGCGACTTTTTCAGTTTGGCGGATTTGTCTCATCTTCCGTACACCCAATTCTTGTGGCCCGCGGGACATTCCGATCTTATCACGTCACGTCCCAATGTGAACAAGTGGTGGGAGAAGATTTCTTCTCGCCCCTCGTGGAAAAAACTTTCTCAGTCTTAATTTCCCAAGTCATATTTTCCCAAGTCTTAGATTTTGGGTTTCCGGCTTTCGGTTTCGCTTAGAACGAATGTTTTTCTTGTATTTCTTGTAAGTAGTGTAATTTTTTTTAAGGATTTTGGTATATTTGAAAGGAGATTTGGAGAGGATTTTGGAAGAGAGGAAAGGAGGGGAGGGAAGGGAGGGGTTTGAGGGAGAGGCTTTGGAAGTGGTTGTAGAGGGTAAGTGGGAAATTTTTGTTGTAGATTTTTGTAAAGCGATGTTTTCCGAAATTTACATAATTTTGTTATTTGTGCAATTTTTTTTTGGGATTGCTCAATTTGCGTTATTATCTCTTTTTATTTATTTCGAAGTTTCCCACTCTTTTCTCCGCCCTCTACTCTTGCACTCTCCTCCTCCCCTTCGCCTCCCGTTTGGTAATTGCTCTCGCTTTTTACCCCTTTCCCTCCTTTCATTCCTTCCATTTCCCTCTATCTTTCCGTTTCCTTACTAGAACCTGATGCCCACTGTCTTTTCGCTTGTTTTCCCATTGAAATTTAAACTCCACTCCATTGTAGAAAATTTTCTTACCGTAGGCGTCTTTTTTATTATATCATTGTTATTTCATTTGAATAATTAACAATATTTTGATTAAGTCCGGAAAAAATGATGTGAGGCATTTTTTCGGTCAGAAACTATTAGTCCAAAACTATCACAAAAATTTACTAGACATAAGGCAAATTGGTTTCTTTCCAAAATGTGACGATTGTCCCGTGACTTCGATAGGATTACAAACACGAGTTTTACTTACATACTGTGAAAAATACTGTTTTTTAGAAGGTGTTGTCGTTTGCTTTAATACCGACAAATGAAATTCTTGTATGACATTCTCAAATTTCTCCAAATGAAACAAAATCAACGAACTCAAAAATTTCACTAAATTCACAAAACCGAAATCTCTAATTTCCAAATTCACAAACTTCACCAATGTTTCCAAATGTACTAATTTGACTGTATTCACTTGTCATTAATCCACCAATTTTGCTATATCAACGGCTATAACAAGATATAAGGCTATCAACCGTCAACTTTCTTTTTGACGAGGTACATTTCCATATGGATACCAGTGCATTTCCGTAGATTCACGAAGTACCTAGAAAATAGATTTTTGAAAAAAACAAAAAAAGGAAAAAACGCAAAACTAACACAGTTTTCACAGTATTCACAGTATTCTTTGGTTTCTTTTACTCGGAAAAGTATACTAGTAAAAGTTATCGAATCTAGAGAAAAGTAAATTAGTACATTTTTGAAACTTTTTCACACAATTTACGTGTTTAATTGTACGGATTTGAAAAAATATATAAAAAGCACAATTTTAAATTTTACAGTAATTTTTGAATCCCATTATTGATGTGGATTTAAGCATATATATTAATTTTGAAACTTTTTCCACCCACAATTTCACAACACTACTAGTGTGGATAGAAAACACACATAAAAACTACACTAAAACTAAGTTCTAGCAAAATCTAAAACATAAAATTCCACACTAGTGAGACTAAGTAGAATGAAATCAATAAACTAGTAATCACCTCTTATTTCATCTTGAGAAAACCCAAAACTTGTCAATCAAGAAAATCACAAACATAAAAAAGTTAAAAGAAACCGATATATCAAAATTTTAAAGAAACCGATTTGTACCCAAACTCGAGAGAATATCCAGCTAATAAGATAATTAACATGCAAAGAATAATAATAATAATAAAAAGTAGCCATCCATTTGAAAACATATTAAGCTACAAAAACCGCTAGAGAAAACGTTTTGAGATCTTGTTCAAGTTTTGTTTTTATAAACCGGAAGCATAATACCCTCTCCCTTTCGAGGCTCGCTGTCTCCTTTCCTTCCTCCCCTCTTCCCTTCCTTTCCCTTCCCTCAAACCCAAATCCTACTCTCCCGGTGACCAGGATCCTCCACAAAAAAAAAAAACATACGCTCATCCTCGTCAGTTTTTTTTTTCCAAATTTTTTTAAAAAACCCATCGTAAGATTTAAGTTTGTGATTTACAAACAAACTTTTCTTTCTTTTTGCTTTCTGCTTTTTGGTTTCACTTACAAAATAAATACTTGGGATAAAAACTAACAGCTTGATTTTAGTGATTTAGAGAGCAAACTATTTATTTAACGGTTTTTTTTTTTTTTTTTTTTTAAATACTGGAGAGGAAGGCCAAAAATCCTCTCGATACTCTTTGAAAAGAATGGCAGAGAAATAGCCAGCACCGACATTCTGCAACCGATCAGAAATCTAAACGATCGTACGACCTTCCGATAATCCGCTTCGGAAATCGGGACCGTTGAAAACCTTCGGCAATAGTCAAGGACACGTGTAGAACATGCTCTGACGTGGCAAATGACACCCAAAGTAACCAAACGGTCAACATCGACATTCTGTACTTGATCCTTCTGGCCAAAAATCTGTACAAATGTACAGTACACCGTTTCTATTTTGTGTTAATGTTATTTTCGCCACTTAAAACACCTTTCTTCCGTACACACTTATCGGATTTTGGATCTGACGGTTGCAATCGAAAGGCGATACTCTCAGCTTCCGATTGGTGACTTCAAATTGACAATCCGACAATTGTGTACGGAGAAAAGATGTTTTAAGTGGCGAAAAAAACATTAACACTAATAGCGATACACGGTGTAACTTCCATCGGCACAAAAGATGTTTCCGGACTAACTTCGACGAAATTTCCGCGTGAGCTTCCTCGAAACTACTCACTCTTCTGGAAGCCCGTCTCATCCCTCGTCTCCTCCCTCTTCCTATACCATATAGATACCTCCAGCGAGAGAGAGAGAGAGAGACAAAGATTTTTTTCTTTACCGAAACATTTTGTGGGTTTTCAACTTCCTTACCTGTTACCCATTTTCTCTTGCTTTCCCTTTTTTTATTTTCTCTCTCCACTCTCTCTCTCTACCATGGCTCTCACTTTGTCCGGATTGGCATTCTCCACCTGCACCAAGCGCGTGGCCACCACCTTCTTCGAGAAGGAGGCTGTGAGTTGAATGCTGACGTGGCATTGATGGAAGATTGAGTTTTGATGACGTGGCATTGGTGCCACAATGAACAATGCTGTTGTGGCATTGTTAAAACTGAAATATGCTGACGTGGCATTGTTGAAAGAAAGAAAGGTGATGACGTGGCATTGCCGGGTGTGCAGGACTACACACTCAAGACGATAGATTTGATGAAGGGAGAACACAAGCAGGCACCTTTCCTGGAGAAGCAGGTACGAATCTCTCCCTCTCTCTTTATTCTCATTTCCTCTTCCCTCCACCCTCTCTTTCCTCTTCTTCCTCTCTCCATTCCCCTCTCTTTTCTTTCCCTTCAGCCAGATTCCAAGGTATTTATCTTTATTTATTAAGTTTACCCATTCCTGTCTGTTCCATGCCATTTAATTTCTGTTTCCTTTTCTGTTTTGTTTTTATTCCTGTTTCTCATTTTGTTTTCATTTCCGATTCCGTTCCAGTTTTCTGTTCAGAAGTTGTCTTCAACCAGACCTTCCCACCACCATTTTTGCTTTCCTTTTATGAATACTTCTCAATTTTTTGTTTTCCTCTTTCTCTCTCTCTCTTTTTTCCTCTCTCTTTTCTTCTCTTTTTCACTTTTTTCTCTATATTTCTCCCTTTCCCTCCCCCTCTTCGTCTCCCTCCCTCTCCCTTTCTCTCCTCTCCCCTCCCTCCTCTCCCTCCCCCAGAATCTCGTGCCATTGCCCGGTACATCGCGGAAAAGTACGCTGGACAAGGAACAGAGCTTCTGGGAACCACTCCTAAGGTTAGTCAACTCTAATCAAATATTTTTGTCTTGTTATCAGAGCAGTTATTACCTGTAACACAATGTGACAGAATCCGCTCGTGGCAATAATATTTCATGGGTTCGAAATTTGGAAAACTACACACTTGTAATGCGGTGTAGCCAAAACTGGAAATTTTTAGTTTTGTCTTTTTCTCGATTTTGTTTTTGTACGGTCGTAAGGGAGGTTCCTAATTTTTTGGGCTTGTTATCACTTTTGATGATTTTGAGGATAGTCATTTTAAGTAAGAAAAAAGTTGGTTGATGGAAAATGGGTATAAAGATTCCGAAATTAAGACATAGAAAATCGCAATGTAGGAGTTATAACTTTATATTTTGGCTCTGATTAGTGTGGCTCTAAATGGGTTTTTTCTTTTTTTGTTTTTAGGAAAAGGCGGCGGTGAACCAGTGGCTGGAAGTGGAATCTCACAACTACAACCCTCCTATCTCAGGTAATGGTTTCCCCCCATTTGTACCACATTGTCACTCGAAAAAAATATGCGTG
>JBBHKE010003528.1:70771-111914 GCA_037447655.1 Zygnema cylindricum | reverse complement strand
GAGGAGGGGAGGGAGGGAGAGGGAGGTGGGGGTAGGGAGGGGGGGGGAGGGGGGGGGGAAGGGGGAGAGGAAGAGAGATGTAGGGAGAGAGAGCGGGGAAGAGGTAAGTGGGAAAAGAGAGAGGAGAAGAGTGGTAGGGAGAGATAGTGAGGAAGAGGTAGGAAGGGAGAGAGGAAGAGAGGTAGGATGAGAGAGCAAGGAAGATGTAGGAAGAATTAGGGAGGAAGGAGGGGAGAATGGGAGAGAGGATGAGAGAGGGAGGAAGAAATAGCGAGGAAGACGTAGGAAAGAAGGGAGAGAGGAAGGGAGAGAGGAAGAGCAATAGACAGCATAGATGCAATTCAAAGTCAAACGTGAATCGTGCGAACTCTATTTTGAATTTATATGTTTGTTTGCCGAAGTGTTTGTTCGCGGAATTCCGCAATGATTATCTAGCGAAGCCGTATAGTACGTTAGCGATTATATATCTATATATCTATATATAATTATATATATATTTGTGGAAACATCTTTAAGTCAGATATATCAAGATTCTAAATTATGGGCGTGAACCTTGACCGTCGGATTTCAGGCTTTTTCCCTCTGAAAAGTATATTGTGAATTGTTATTTTTGTTAAGACTTTTTTTTGCCACTTAAAAACATATTTTATCCTTACAAACTTAGGGTGGCGTTCCATCAGACGAATAGTGAGGTTGTTTACAGAAATCAGGATTTATTCGTACTACACCGTACCTTTTATTTTGTTTTTATACGCGAACAACTTTACAGAAAATCTTTCCAATATTTTGCCGATATTCTCCAAAGGTATGGGAGGTAACAATGACCTTTAGATTTTTTTTCGCGAAGCATTCGTTTCGAATGTTTGTGTAAATGGTGATGTACCTCGAAGAGGTACATCACCATTTACAGAAAAAATTGAGCCGCGATACATTGGATATTGAACATACCTGTCACGACGGCAAACCAACGAAAATCGAAAAAGTTTGCACATGATATATGCATTCAAAAATTCAACGGGAATCTCGAAAGTGATCTCGTAACAAGCTTTTGCAGCGTTATTTTTGTTACTGGCCATTCGTCACACTATTTGTGGAAGCGCTCATTCGTCACGTGAAAAAGCAGTAACCCTTAAAATAATGAGCTGGCATTTGACAAGGGTTGTAAATAATGAGCTGGCATCTGACAAGCGTTTGCAAATAGTACAAAATGTTTGTGGTACAATGCCCTGGTCTGCACGTACATGGTATGCAAATGACGATTTCGAGTTGAATTTGGTCGGTGTAAAAAATATTTGACGATTTTCAATATACGATCTTATCTTATGTGGTACCACTCATTTCGAAGCACGTGGATTATAGACTCTCATTTCGGAGCACGTGGATTACAGACTCTGCGCAAGAGAACAGCGTTCAAAGTGTAGCATCCTGTAATGTTGTTAGTACGATTACAGGATTTCCTCATGCAACGCCACCCTTATCTGATTTTCAATTTGAGACCGCCTAACGGAAGATGGGAATCTTACCTTTCAATCGCAACCATCAGATCCACATTACATGTGTGTAAGAATAAATGGTGTATTAAGTGGCGAAAAGTTGATATCACCCATATAACCGTTATTTCGAAGTCATACCTTAGATTTTAGTGACGATTCTCTGTAATACTTTTGAAAGTATTCTAGTCCGTGAAGATAAAATTGGATTATTGAAATGTGAAATTTATAGACTTGGGTACCACTTGTGACGATTAAAGATGACTGCGAAACTTCCGACTATTGGTGATGTCTACAAAGACAATGACGGTTGTGGCTTGTATATTTTGTTTTTTGTGATATTGTAGATGTTTAGGGTTTTGTGACATTGTGACATCATGCTCACTTGTTACAACATTGATGCCACAAATTCAAAAAGTCTCGTCGTGGTTTCTCCATTTCATTTATTTTACTTTTCTCACTGTTATTGCCATCAAAATAAACCCAAAGGTAGTCAATTTTTTTTTCCAAAGCTCTATCATTTCATACTAGTATTGTCATGTTTCATTCCAAAAAATTGTTAATTAAAACCGATAGTGTGATAGGGAGAGGGAGAGGCGACGATTGCGTAAACTTTTGCGAATGACGCATGAATGAAAGTGGAGGTCAAAGACCCCTACAAATTTTTTTCCTTACATCCATGTGACTTGTAGGGAATAAGATAGCGCGTACTCTCCCTCATGCTAAAGTATCACACTTGTGTGGCGCGTGCGTGGTAGTTATTTTATTTGTTGTTGGAGTGATACTTTAACTAAAAAGATTTTGGATGAAGTTTTTTGATAAGTTGAATTCTTGTGCCTTAGGGTCTAAGAGAGAAAAACCCCTAAGTGATTACCTAAGCCCACAAAAAGGGAATACATTCAAAGTATAAAGATGATTTCATTGTATTGTGGTCAAAGCCGTTTTTAGTACAGCAAAAGATTTTCTTGTTGAGGACTAAAATTTGGAGGGAAACGACACAAATACCACGATACTTTAACACATGGGCACACACCTTAAGTTTCAATATGACGCAAAATGTAATTTGGTTTTGACACGTTTTCCGTAAGGCAAATATTTTGTCGTTGCGGGTTCAATTTGAAAAAAATGACAAAAAACACTCATACGTTTAACACATGGGCACACAGCTTAATTCGTAATCGAGTTCCAAATTTTTTTTAAGCTCTCTAAAAGTTAACTTGCGTTTGTCCACACGGTCTTTTTTATTTTGCTTCTCCAATATAATGTTTACAACATATCAACTCAAATCAACAACTTCAAAAATCTAAGTTGTCCTATTTCTACTTTAACAATCTTAGCGATGTCTTTAATAATTTAAATTACCGTGCCATTCGCGTCGTGCCCACCATCAATGATTTTCGAGTAGAAATTATTAGTGTTGTGTGAAAGATAACAAACCAAAAAATGTATACCCAACAAAGACAATGATCCTCCAAAATTCAATATATTAAATACAACCAAAGTAAAAATCTCCTTTAGCTGCTGATCTTTCTACACCTCTATAATAGCCTCCAAAAGCTCCAAAAGATAACTGTACCACTAAGTCACAACAAATATATATGTACACGACTAGAAACGCGTAAGAGTCAACGTGGCGAAAATATATGATGGACAAAAGGTAGCCGTCCTGAATTAGTTGACTAACAAGGAAAGTCAACCACCAACCGACTTAATCAACACGGTTTGACTAGAACTTACTTGAACCGTGACCAAACAATTTTCACGTCACTTCTACGTTACAACTAAGACTATTGCAAAACGAAAAGACCAAACAATTTCCACGTCACTTTTATGGTACGAAAAGACTTACGCGAAACGAACAAATGATTTCCACGTCAACAAATCTAGCGACAAAACTACTTCGTCGCTCGTCGTCGCTCCTTCAGCTACGAGAATGTCTCGTCGCTAAATGAGTTGTCAGTACTCAATCCTAACATTCTCCCTCTTACTGAGACACTCAAAGCCCCCCTCTTACTCCATGTCCACTAAATTCTTTCCCATTTCATATACTTCTTTCATGCTGCTTTGGTTAACATATCAGCAACTTCATGTTCTGTAGGTTCGAACACAAATTCAACCTCTTTTTCCGAAACCAAATCTCAAACAAAATGCCACTGAATTTTTATATGCTTTGTGCGCTTTTACAAAATAGGATTTTTACTGAATGCAATGGAAGACATGTTATCACTCAATATTTGCATTCATTCTTTTTCCACTACAACCTTTGATAGAAATTCCATAATCCACACAGCATTCTTAACAGCATGCCATGCAGCCATATACTCCTTTGTAAATGAGAGCGCCATGGTAGGTTGCAAACGGGAATTCCACGAGATGGCTCCTCCTAGAAGTAAAAACACATATCTTGACGTAGACCTTCATGTATCATGGTGCCCTCAATATTCGGCATTACAATATCTATAACAACTCAAACTCTCACTTTTCGTATAAACTATTCCACGACTAAGGGTTCCAGCCAAATATCTAAAGATTCTCTTCACCGCCTCCCAATGTATTTTTTTTTGATTGCCACAATACCAACTAACCACACTCGTTACAACACTAATGTTTAGCCTAGTACCGACACTTAAATACATCAAGCTACTGACCGCCTCCCTATACGGAGCATCAACCTCGGGTTTTTTAACAAAGTTAGAAGGCTTCTCACAAGGATCAATGGGTGTTCCAATTGGCATACAATATAAGAACCCAAATCTCTGGAGTACCTCTTTTGCATATTGTTCTTTTCTTAACTTAATGTCTCCATTCCTCCTCCATGAATCTGAATTCCCACAATGTGTTATGCATCTCCTAAGTTTGTAATTCTAAAATGCTTGCGAAATTCAATCGTTAAATCTCCATGTAAATCCAAGTTGTGAGAGATGGAAATGAAATCATCTGCGTATACACTAAATATTATCATGTCCCAACCTTCTCCCCGAATATACACTCCACAATCTACTGTAAGCCTCTTAAATCCCAAAATTAGTAAAACCTTGTGAAGCTTATGGTTCCACGTTTTTGGTGCGTGCTTCAAACCATACAAACCCTTCCTCAACCTCCATACTTTACCATTCTTTCCACAAACTCCTTGTGTTATTCCATTCGATTGTGGGTGTAAAAGGAACAAAATACCACAATGCACAGCAAAAAGCTCCAAGGATCTCCCTGTAGCAACAACACGAGAACACAACACCCACAAATAAAGGCCAAGCTTTATTAATCAGGAGGGAGATTACAAGTTGACAGTTCACTAAAAATGTCTACTCAAAGAGTCTATCTTTTTACTATGTCTGCTCCACTATTTAAACAAACTAGTTGCTAGTCAACCTAATAATGTACAAGTGTACACGTGGACCTTCACGATCAGTTGAGATTTATCCAAAATATCCTTCTAAAACTATATCATTAAATCTACATTCTGCGGCGTTACTATACTTCCACGCTGCATTGCTCAGCGGCGCTACGCTATTCTTCTAAGTTGCTATGCTGCTACGTTGCGCTGGACTGGAATCGCAAGTGCGTTGCTATGCAACCGCAACTATAGTAGCCTAGTTTCTAGCCACTAAGCACTCAACCCTAAAAACCCTGTTACAGTGCCTCCCATTAAGGATTCAACGTCCCGCTGAACCTTGCTTACTCACGGAAACTTCAATTGCCAGAGCATGTCATATGTCTCCTCACGGTACTCCTCGAAGTCTTGTCGCAAACTGTCAAGTGGATTTTAAAGCTGCTCACATCGATTTCAAAAAGCTCAATATAAAATTCTGTCGATGCCAAGCGTCTCCCAGTGATTCCCTCTCGAACATGGTCCTCCTCTTCCTCTAGTACCCCCGCTAGTGCCTTGGGTTGCGGCGGAATGGCCGCCAGCTTGCTGTGCCCCTTACGCCACTCCCTGTGCCGGTTCTAGTCCTGCTTCTACCTCCTTCCTAAGGTCTGCCTCTACCATCACCTCTCCCGCCGCTAACAATCGATCCGGACGGTTACTTCGTTTAGCCCTACCCGTACAAGCCTCATCTTTTTCGTTGGTGGAGAGGACGAAGACGCCATAAATGCTGTTGTACAAGATAATTCAGATAGTTTAAGAAGAGAAGGTAAGCTAGCTGTGTAGAGCGAAGCAATCTCCAAACTATTTCGACTAGGTGGTTCATGAAGGCTGATGGCAGTCTTAACCGCGAAGGGTGAGGGTTTTAATGCTGGACTTTTCCAACCCTCGTAGCGTGCGAGGGTATTGCACCGTCCAACATTTGGTAAATTGCGCTGATGTGACGAACCCAAGGTTTCGTTATCACCAATGTAGCGAAACAAACTTGCGTCGTTGCGCTCTCCTGTCAGCGCAGCGATGGTGCTGCGATCCTCTGACGGAGCCGCGAATATGCCTCGCTTCGGTGGTTTCGCAACCATAGCGTTGCGGTTCGTTAACACCGCTGCCACGTTTTTTTGTTTTGTCCCCAATATGATCACGATGGTTGTGATATTGTGATCGGTTTTTTCATTGCGTCGAATGTGACTGCTCCCCCGGTGAAGTCGAGTGTCCGCACTCTGTGTAAACCGGCGCACTAACTCAGGGGAATATAGATCTTCCTTGTTCACCCAAGAGTCGTCTTCAAGACGTAGCCCTTCCAACGCACCAAATATTGTGTGGAGTTAGAGTTCCGAGAGCGACGCGACAGAAGGATGTCTTTAACCTCGTACTCGTCCAAGGTACCCTGAATTGGTGGCAAAGGGGTATGTGGGCGTCGATTAGGAAAAATCGAATCAAGGTTATGAAATGGCTTCAGTAGGGAAACATGTAAAATATTGTGGATATGCAAGTCCTTCGGTGTATCCAACCAATAGGCCACTTCTCCCACCTTTGACAAAATAATTAACGGGCGCATAAATTTCGATGCCAATTTCTTTGAGAGAGCACCCGGTAATGACAAGTTTGCGATATTAAGGTGAACCTTATCACCCACGCAGAATATGATGTCTTTCCGGCGAGAATCGGCCTGCGCCTTTTAACGGTCTTTTGCATTCCGGAGCGCCGTCATCACCTTTTCAAGATTCTCTTGCAGCGTTTTGGTAGAACTTAGAGTTGCGGGTGTAGGGCAATCCGGTGCCAATAAATTTTGGGGAAGGGTGGGATATTGGTCATTAAGGGAAAATAGTGTAGCATTCGTGGACTAGTGCACCGCACTGTTGTACGCCACCTCAATTATCGTCAAATGGTTCACCCAATCTGTTTGGTGCGTTAATACATAAGCCCGCAAAGCCTCCTCCAAAGTCCGATTCACCCTTTCGGTCTAACTGTCGGTCTAAGGGTGATAAGCTATAGACATGGCCAACTGCGTTCCATATAGCTTGAATAGACTCCTCCAAAAGTGGCTCACAAATTTTTGATCACGGTCGTTGAAGATCCTCTTCGAAGTCCGTGATGGCGGAATATCTCTCAAAATAACAAGTCTGCCACGTCGCGCGATGTGGATGTGGTTGTCGTTGATAGGAAATGGGCCATTTTCGTCAAACAATCCACGACAACCAAAATGGGGTCATAGCCTTCCCGGGTCAATAGAAGAGCAACGATAAAATCGATCAAAATTGTCTCCCAAGAAATGGATAGTATCGGAAATGGTTGTAATAGACCTTGGTGACCCGATTTCGATTTATTTCTGTTACACGTATCACATGTCCAGACATACTCCGCAATGTCCCGAGTCATGTTCTGCCAATAATACGTCTCAGCGACACGTACAGTTGTTTAATCCCGACCGAAATGTCCACTGAGCTGCTCGTCATGACTCATTTAAAGTATCGAGTGACGTAACTCCTGGTTTGTCGAACGTAAAGTCTTGTTGTCTGACTTGGTCAATACTGCCACATACCATTGGCGGTTCGAACTAATACCTTCCGTTTAAGGAGTTCCTTGATTGTCTTGTCTTGGACATATGCGGCATTGATCTTACTTAACCACTGTTCGTCCACTTGTATTGTTCTAGTCACTGCGCTGAGTTTCGGATCCTACGCTGCGCCCGACGCTGCAATGTTCTTTTACAACGAGTCTACGTTCCCATCTTGCGATGCTTGCGATCATTTCTCTGTTATTGGCGCAGCTACTCCGGGTCTTCTTGACAGCGCATCGGCCAGGTTTGTCTTGCCCGGTTTATATTCAATAGTTTACTCTGGTCCGAAAGTCTGAAGAAATGTCATCCATCGAACTTGTGACTTTGACAACTTTGGCTGTGTCTGGAGATACAAAAGGGCATGGTGATTGGTGATGATTGTGATCCGCTTCCGTTAGACGTAACATTTCCAAACTTCCAGAGAATTAATAATGGCGATTGTCTCCTTTTCATAGGTGGCCCATTTAAGCTCTACTGCCTTTAGTTTCCGACAATCGTAGGCAATGGGTTGAAGGCCTTTTCCTTGATCTTGCATAAGGATCGCTCCAATAGCCTTATCGCTAGCGTCGGTGATTATGGTCCAAGGTAATTTCGGGTCTCGCACACCTAACACAGGGGCTATAACCAACCGCTCCTTTAGCGTGTCAAATGCTGCCTTTGCGCCGTGTGCCACTCGTAGGGCACGTCATTTTTAAGTAATTCGGTGAGTGGTGCAGCAATTTTTGCAAAACCTTCGACAAAACGGCGATAGTAGGAGCATAATCCAAGAAATCTTCGTAACTCTATAATGTTCGTCGGCTGCGGCCACTACTTCACCGCCCTAGTTTTGTTGGGATCCACTGCGATTCCATCGTGGCTCACCACATGACCCAAAAACTCAATTTTCTCCTTCAAGAAGTCACATTTACTCTTCTTCGCGTACAACTTATTCTCCCAAAGGACTTGTAATACCATTCGCAGGTGCTCCATATGATCCTCCAGCGTCTTGCTATACACCAAGATGTCGTCCAATAAGACAATTACGACGGCGTCCAAATATTGCCGAAAGATGGAATTCTTCAAATGCATAAAGGTTGTCAGTGCGTTGGTCAATCCGAACGACATAACCCGAAATTGGAAATGATCGTACCGAGTTCTAAATGCTGTCTTTTCCACATCTTCCTCAGCAATTCTGATTTGGTGATAGCCACTTCGGAGGTCTATCTTCGAAAAGTATTTAACACCTCGTAGTCAATCCAACAATTCGTCTATCCTCGGTAGAGGGTACGCATTTTTCATTGTTAGCTTGTTTAGCCCGCGGTAGTCCACACACATCTGAAAACCTCCATCAAGACGGAGGCTTCATACGGTGACTTGCTCGGTTCGATTGCTCCGACTTCGACCAACTCCGCAAGTTGCTTTTTGAGTTCATCTAATTTCGTGTAGCTCATCTTGTACATCCGATTTGCCGGGGGTACCGCTTCGGGAATAAGCTTTATCTTATGGTCTACTTCGCGCTTCAAAGGTAAGCCTTCTAGGAGCTTCGGGTGAAAAACATCAACATACTCCTCGAGAAGTTTTGTCACGACTTCAAGGGCCTCTACAAAAGTCTTTCCGATGTCGTCACCCTTTTTCGAGTCGAAGTCGGGGTCTTTTTTACTCCATTCTTTCGGAACCCCTTCCTTCGCCTCCTCCATAGGTTGGACAATCGCCATACCAATTGTCTCCCCTTTCCTGAGTGCCTTTTTCAACTGTAAGGCCGAAAGCAGGCGTCCCTCTTCCGATCCTTTACCACTCGCTCCCGCATTTACCTCAAACTCTTTTTCACGTTTCCTAACTCTCATGTCGCCACTTCTCCAATCGATCGTTAGGTTCCACTTTTGTAGCCACGGTTTCCCGAAAGATTACTTCATGGTCTCCAAGCGGTAATAAATGAAGGGTGCCATACCATAATGTTGAAAAGAGGTAATTAATAGTTCACTTCCCTATTTTAATTTTGCTTTAAAGAAAGAGAGTGAGGATCAAAGGCGCGTCATGGCTGCCGCAATATTTAGAAAGTGGCAGTTTTTGAAGTAAAGGGTATTTTGCTAAAATGATTTAAGTCTAGAGTTGAACCTGCGACCTCTAGATTCTCTATAGCCTAACGCCTTAACCATTAAGGCGTTACGAAACGATACACATGACAGGTTTCATTAATATATAAACATTAATGCAATAGCTAATTAACAGCACACTAACCAAAAGGAGCAATTCCTGCATGTACGCGAATCTGAACCGTGTAAAATATGTTTTGATCTGACGGCCGGCATTATAGCCGCCACGCGAAGTGAGATTTTGGCGGCGTACAGATCTATCGTCACGCGGTGCCACTTGGCGCCACATTATTTGATACCGGAGAAGATGAGAGGAGGAACCATGGCTTCCGATTTGACAAGTGTCACCTTGTAGACCTTGTCATACAATGATCGTACAATAAGTACATCGTCCATTGTAACTTCTTGTACTATATAGTGTTCCTATTAGACTAGGGTTTAGTAGTAGGTAGTCGTGAGTAGGAAGACCAAGACTTAGTAAAATTTAGGTACCTCTCTCTCTAAGAGAGCTTGTAACTAAAAAGGTCATCTTTGACCAACCATAACTTACTGCTCAGGTGAGCAAATTGAGTGATTCTTTTTGCGTTTGATTCAGGAGAGTCTTGTCCTAACAGGGTTGAGAGTGGTCAAAAGATTTGTGTGCCTTGGCGGTGCTTATTCAGCGGGAAAGTAGAAGGGGCAAATATTTTCTTAGAGGCTTTACATAAGCTGCTCATTCTGTGGGTCAATGGAGACCACAAAATTTCCGGTTATGGGCCCACCCTCTAGGGTGCCCATATTTGATGGATTAGACTTTCTTTATTGGGAAATGATGATGGAGGGAGAACTATTTGAGAAGCATCTATGGGGCATAGTGGCTGGACAAATTCGATGCCCACATCCACCTGGGTTTGGAGGGACACGTATTTCTTGCACCTCCGCCTCTACAGTTGGTAGAACAGCTGCCACCATCACCGAGGATGAAGATGAGGAAGGAGAAGAGATTGTCATGGAAAGAGAAAAGGAAGGAGTTGCAACTCATGTGACACCATTGTCGAAGGCGATACCGGCAGCAGCACCACCAAAAACGGCGACAAGGGTTCAGACCGAAAGATGAGAGTATGAAAAGTGGAACTGCAAAGACAAGGTTGTTAAGCTCTTATTTCTTAAAAGTGTAGCAAAGGGCATTGCCATTCCCCTTATGCATGTCAAATGTTCATCTCAGATTTGGATATCACTAGTTAAAAAATATAAGAGTGGATCATTGTAGCAACAACAGTTGGCCAAAAATAAGATTGCAGCTTATACTTATAAAGGAAGAAGTATAAATAATTATTGCAATGATTTAGGAGGATTATTTGAAGAGTTAGAGAGTGCAGGTAACTCGTGGTCTGAGAGAAAAAGAGTGAACACATTAATGATGGAACTACTTGAAGAGTATGAGAATATCATTTACCGATTGCAAGACATAGGAGATAGCAATTGGAATTAGGATGACACAATGGGAATAATTTTAGTGAAAGATAGCACCATAGAGCTTAGGAGAGGGAGTCTAAGTGTTCAAGCATTGTCTCCAAGAGCTGATTCGCAGAAGCATGATGAGGAGAGAGGGAAAGATCCTTATCAAAACTTTGGTGGAAGAGGACAAGGAGGTGGCAGATTTGATAGACAGGGGAGAGGAACTTCTCGAGGAGGATAATGTCACTTCTGCAAGAAACCGAGACACTATTATAGGAGTAGGATTATTGGACGCCATAATAAAAGGTAGAGAGAGTCAAAACATTTGAATTGTGTGATCGAGATTGATAATATTATTATGAAACGAGATCCTTTTATACAAAGTTACAAAATGCTAATTATTGTAGATAGTACTGAACTACGCTACACAAAGTAGACTTGGGCGGCTACACAAAGACCAAATCTATTAAACAAAGTTGACTGACGAAAAGAAAAGGAAAGATTAAGATTAAAAGTACAATTATTAGACCGCACTTGAATAAGTGGAGTAAGGTTTTGTTCACATAGGACAAAAGACTAAGTGGACGAGACCGTACTTGAATAAGTGGAGTACGGGCTCGGTTGACCTAAGACAAAATGTGACTAAGGTTGACGTATGTAAACTGACCAGAAATTACCCTTAACACCCCCCCTCAATCTAAAACTACAAAGGAAAAATTTAGATGTAAAATAAAGGGTTATTGGAAGAATTAGGAGGAAGGTGGAAGACGAAGGCCGGAGGAGAAACGATGCTGCTCAAAATGGGGGCGATGAAGAGCTTTGGTGAGAAAGTCAGCAACCTGATCCACAGATTTCACATAGAGAAATTGAAGGGTTCCATCCTCGACACGCTCCCAAGAATAGTGATATTGGATGTCGATGTGCTTGGTGCGCTTGTGGTGAACTGGATTCTTGATCAAAGCAAGGGCACCTTGAGAGTCGGAAAAGATGGGAGTGGGTCCGGGTGGAGGAAAATCAAGATTGGTGAGAAGGGTTCAAAGCCAAACAGCTTCCTTAGCGGCATGGCAGGCAGCCATGTATACGGCCTCAGTACTGGAGCAAGCTGTAGTAGGTTGTTTTCTGCAAGACAAAGAGATAAGCCCATTCCCCAAGAAAAAACACGAGCCTGTAGTAGAACGGCGGGAAAGCTCATCTTGCGCCCAATCCGAGTCAACAAAGCCGAAGAGGGCAGCAGAACCAGAGGAGGAGTAAGTGAGGCAAAAGGATTTAGTGCCTTGCAGATACCTAAAGACTCATTTAGCAGCCACAAGATGATCTGGAGAAGGCCTCTGAAGAAATTGACTAAGTTTTGTAACAGCTGTAGCAATATCTGGCCGAGCGGCTTGCATGGCATATATAAGAGCGCCAACCATATAGCGCTAAGTGGCATGGAGCGGAGGGGAGAGGAGGGTGTCGGTTGAGGGGACAAGAGAAGAATTGGCATCCAAAGGGGTGGAGATAGAAGAGCAATCCGCCATACCAAAACGGTCAAGGAGATCAAAGACAAAGGTTTCCTGGGAGAGGCAAAGTGTCTTAGCCGAGCGATTACGGATGACTTGGATTCCAAGGTAGTATGTGAGTTCACCGAGGTCACTCATGTCAAAATGACGTTGAAAAAGGAGTTTAACGCTAAAAAAATCAGAAAAAGACGGACCAACAAGGATGAGGTCATCAACAAAAATAGCAACGATAATTAAAAAAAGCACCTGAGCCACAAGAATAAATGCTAAAGTTAGCGTCAATGCGAGTGAAGCCTTCTTTCTTCATAGTGGCATCGATAGTATGGTTCCAAACACGAGGAGATTATTTCAAACCGTATATTGTTTTGATGAGGTGAGAGACTAAGTGTTCAGAGCCAGGGGACACATACCCTTCAGGTTGCTGCATATAAATGTTTTTTGAGAGGACACCGTTCAAAAAGGCATTTTTAACGTCCATTTGATGAATATGGAAATCATGTTCAACAGCTAATGCAAGGAGAGCGCGAATCAACGTGAGACAAGCAATTGGAGCATAAGTTTCAATGAAATCTATACCTTCAATTTGAGAGAATCCCTTGGCTACCAATTGCAATTATGTG
This sequence comes from Zygnema cylindricum, assembly GCA_037447655.1. NCBI lineage: Eukaryota > Viridiplantae > Streptophyta > Zygnematophyceae > Zygnematales > Zygnemataceae > Zygnema > Zygnema cylindricum. Next base: position 98,875 of record JBBHKE010003528.1, on the reverse strand, counting down.
TCCTCCATTGGACTACAGAATACAAGAAGCCTCTAGATAGTGTTTTAACTAACCCACTTTAAGCCACGACCACTTCTGCCCAAGAAGGCAAACTGACAATTTGACTGCACCCCTGTGCAACCTGGACTCCCCTGAGTCTGTAGCAAAAAGAATCACTGAAAACGGCCAACCAGCCGATAAGTTAAAGGGTGGCAAAGATGCCAATTTATACAAACTCTCAGAGAGAGAGGACTATCTACCTAAATTTTCCTAAGTCCTAGTTTTTCGTAATTCCCTCTCACAGCTCCTATCTACTGCCTGTACGAACCAATCACAAAACTGTATAGTACTAGAAAGTACTACTGTCGATGTACTTTCTCTACGGCCTCTGTACGACAAGGCCATTAAGTTGACGCGTGTCCACTTTCCACTCGTCCGTATGTCCCTCGGAATTCCCGCGACCGAATGATGTCTTCCCACGAGGCGCCAAATCATGCCACGTCACTAAATCCCAAAATGACCATTCCGGGATTTCGGCGATGATGTGCGCCGTTAGATTTGACGCGAAATTCAATCTCGGCCGTAATAAATACTTGCGCGATATTTGTTTCGCTGTCGAAACAAAATGCGTGATATCCATTTCAAACAAGTACAGTACATCGTATTTTCTAGAACTGTATCTATGTGTGGCGTTATGGGTTTCAGTTAAATGAATCTAGTACATTACAATAGTTTAAATAGTAATGAAACCCTATATCTCCTAACGGACTTCTACGACACACTGGTTAGAGCTAACGGCTAGCCGCGCTCTGCCCGTCGGGGGTTTGAGTCCTGCCGGACTCAACCTTTTGTTGAGAGTGGCTTAAGCCACTCTTTAGTCCTTCCTATGGAGTTGAGGCAGCCATGGCTCCATTGCTCTCTCTCTCTCTCCTTCAATGACTACAACAAGTATGGGGGCGAGAGAGAGAGAAGAGATAGAGGCATGCTGCCTACATTTTCTTTTCTAATAAATTTTAGACCTAGAAAATATACTAAAAACTACTTATTTCAACACCAATCAGGCTTTGTATTCGTCGAGGGATCCGTCCGCTTTTTGTTTAACGCGAAAAACCCACTTTGAACCGATGGCTTTGCGACCTGAAGAAAGAGGAACAAGATTCCAAGTGTTGTTGGATATGAGGGCGGAATACTCTGCGTCAACTGCACTTTTCCATAGATGAGAGTCAAGGCGCTTGAGAGCGCATTTGAGAGAAAGAGGAGTAGATGAGAGAGGCAAAGACACCAGTTGAATAAGCGCAAGCAAGGGATGCATGACCCATGGTCTCAATGAGGCGAGACGGAGGACCACGAGATCTGGTCAGGTATCGACGAGATGTATCAGGGGAGAAATCTGTGGGGGATAAAAGATGGTGGGGATCTGAAAGGAGGGGAGGGGGAGGGAGTATATTGGACGGAAGAGAGGAAAAGAGAGGATCGTCGTCATTGGTAAGTTGAGAGGACCGAGATGGGGAGGGAGAGGGATCATTTGAGATGATGGGTTCATTAATATTAGGGGTAGGATGAAGAGAGGGGAGTGGAGGTGGGGAAAGTGCGGGAACTAAGAGAGAAATAAAGTCGGGTGGGGATTGGATGGGGGTGGGGAAATCACAAAGAGACAGATAAGAGGAGATATCGACATGAGTGGATGGAATGAGAGGACGGGAGAGAGTTTGGAGAAGGGGGGATTCGTTAAAAGCAACGTCACGTGTGGTGATCACACGACAACGCGAAGGGCACCAAATGCGGTAGGCTTTTGAGTTAGGGGCATACCCTACAAACGTTCCACGAAATGCGCGAGCACCCTATTTCGCGCTAGAATGGGTGAGGTCCTTATACCACGCTTCGCAACCGAAGGTACGAAGGTGGCCGACATCGGGTTTTATAGAGGACCATGCTTCCATGGGGGTAATGTTAGGCCTAGTACTTGTCGAGCACAAGTTACGAAGATAGTTAGCGCATATGGTTGCCTCAGCCCAAAAAGAAAAAGGCAAATTTGCAAAATACAACATAGATCGAGCCATTTCCGCTAAAGTACGATTGTACCTTTCGACAACGCCGTTCTGCTGAGGGTGTATGGTGCACTCAACTGGTGCGAGATGCCATGGTGAGCGAGGAAGAAGGAGAATTGGTGAGACATAAACTCGCCACCGTTGTCAGTGCGTAAAGCCTTGATGCGCTTGTTGTGAAAATTTTCTGCAAGCGCTTTAAATTCCTGAAAACGTGCAAAAACGTCAAATTTATAACAAATAGTATACACATGGGAAAAGCGGGTGGCATGATCGATGAAAGAAACAAAGTACAAAGAGCCGCCAAAACTTCGTGTGCGCATGGGACCGCATAGGTGGGCGTGAATGAGAGCAATTTTTTCCGTGATAATGGTAGTATTGATAGGGAAAGATTGACGAAACATTTTGCCTTGAATGCACCCATGACAAAAATCCAATTTTTTGTTAGAAAAAGAGCTGATTCCGTTTACAAGTTTTGGCAAAGAAGTTAAACTAGCGCTATTTAAATGCCCATAGCGTAAATGCCAAAGGGAAAAATCGTCTGCACAAGCATTTAAAGCAAAACGGACGCTAACACTTAATGCAAAAAGATTTTTAGGATTGTAGGATTGTAAAAAATACAAAGAGTCTTTTGCTATTCGAAAACCTACGCTAATTTTGTCCATTTTGCTTAAAAATTGAACGTTATCTTCATCAAACTCGGCCTTAACGCCGTCAGTCAAAGCGACTCGAATAGAAAATAAATTCCGAGCTAAGCCAGGGACTAAAAAGACATTCTCAATGTTAATCGAGGAATTTGGAACGCTGACGTGGCCAGAGTGAGTGGCCAATAGGATGCGGTCGTCCCCTTAACGTATCTGCATAGGGGGAGAGTAAAGGAGTTAAATGTGTAAACCAATCAGATCGAGGAGAGAGGTGGTGACTGGCACCAGTATCAATGATCTAATCATTATGCGTGCCATGAGATAAAAACGCATACCCGGGTGTAAAAGAAATGTCCAGACCGGCGTGGGCGAGATTTCTGTAGCCGAATTCCAGAGCTGGAGGAGGACCAGAAGGATTTTTGGATGCGAGAGGAGGATTAGACAAAAAAGAAAGGAGAGGTGGAGGGATTGGCCAATGGGGATTGTATGACGTGAAATGGGCGGCGGCAAAGGGGGTCGTGGAGTGATGTGGAAATTGGGATGGAGGAGGATAAGGGTAATGGTACGGAAAATTTGGGGAAAAAACAGGTTGCGAGGAGGAGTGGGGGAGTGGAGTAGGAGTGGGGAGAACGTCAGCCGTTTTGGCTTCACCGTTGGAATTGGAATTTGACGCCTTTGCAGCTTTTTTGCGTGCCAGCTTGCGACCTTCACTTGCCGTGTGTCCTAGCTTTTTGCAATAATTGCAAATGACAGACGGCGGCCCCCCCAAGTTAGGTCTAAAATTTGAAGCAAAGTACACATTGACTTGGGAAGGGTTAGATGCACAAAAATACAAGATTTTTGTTTCTTCATGCAATAATTTTGTACATAAAACGTAAAAAGGGATCGGATTTTCAAGATTGTCAAAAATGAGATGAAAGGTGCAAAAGATTCTGGCAATCCCCCTAATAAAAAGGATGACAAATCTTCATTAGACAAGATTACGCCAATCATTTCATACTTCCCTGAAAATAGGTCAACTGTACTTATCCAATCTTGCATCGATTCCGTCGTTTTTTTCAATAAATTGAAAAATGCTCGCTTTTGAATGCGACGAGCCGCCCAACCGGTTTGTACGTACGCGGCCATCAAACAAGACCAAGCGTCGGCCGACGTGAGGGCGCCTCGAATGAGTCCCGTTTTTTCTGTCGTTAGTGCCATTACTAGGCGCGCGTGAGCGTTGTCGTCCTTGACTTTCCATTCCGCAATTTCTTGAGTTTTGGTTGTTTTGGTCGCCGCGTCATCTGTAGTATTAATGACTGGTGGTTTAGATGTGCCAGTGAAAAAATCCCAAATTTTCTCTAACTTAAAAAGATGCATGGCAGAAAATGACCAATCATAGAAATTTGAACCATCGAACTTCTGAATATTATTGTAAGTTGCATGGTTTTGCCCATAATCTATAGGAGTAGGATTATTAGACGCCATAATAAAAGATAGAGAGAGTTAAAACATTTGAATTGTGTGATCGAGATTGATAATTTCATTATGAAACGAGATCCTTTCATATAAAGTTACAAAATGCTAATTACTGTGGATAGTACTAAACTACGCTACACAAAGTAGATTTGGGTAGCTACACAAAGACCAAATCTATTAAACAAAGTTGACTGACGAAAAGAAAAGGAAAGAATAAGACCAAAAGTACAATTATAAGACCGCACTTGAATAAGTGGAGTACGGTTTTTGTTCACATAGGACAAATGAGACTAAAGTGGACAAGACCGCTTTGAATAAGTGGAGTACGGTCTTTGTTCTCGTAGGAAAAAAGACTAAGTGGACGAGACCGTACTTGAATAAGTGGAGTGCGGTCTCGGTTGACCTAAGACAAAATGAGACTAAGGTTGACGTATGGAAACTGACCGGAAATTACCCTTAACAACTATATGGCATATTGTATCAAACATGCAGATCTTCGACTCAAAGATGGTCAAGGAACCTCAAGGGATGGAGGAAAGAAAAAGGCTTTCCTTACTCAAGTTCATGATGAGGAAGTAGAAGGAAAAACTGAACCAGAAGAGGAGCTTGAGGAGCTTCTTCTTAATCCGAAAAACACTGAATAGCATGTCGACATTCCACGGAGACAAAAGTGTGCTTTCGAAGGTAAGAGGGATCCACCCGAGGATGGGTGGATCATAGACTCAGGGGCTTCAATGCATATGTGCAAAGATAAGCGGTGGTTTGCTAAATTAAGAAAGATCCCAACAGTTGAGATAGAGTACGCAGATGGTAGAGTAGAAACCACAAGTCTTGTTGGAACTGTTGACTTGAAGGTTCTAGTTGATGGAAAGGCCTCAATTGTAACACTCTCATAAGTTCTTTACATTCCTCACCTTAGCAAGAACCTAGTCTCAACAGGTGTCCTAGATGAAAAGGAGTTTGAAACAGGAACTAGGAAAGGAATCTTCACAGCAAGCTTTGATAATGAAGTTTATTTCATTGCTGAGAAGGGCAGTCAAGGAATGATCAGAATTGTTCTTTGCAATGAAAAGAGTGTTCTCTACTCGTGTGCAAGTGCGATGATGCTTTGGCATAAAAGGTTGGGGCATGTGCATCTAGATAGGTTAAAGAAAATGAAGAAAAAGGGAATAGTGGAGGGTATTACTTTTGAGGATGATGAGACCTTTGATGATTGTAGTGGATGTGCCAAGGGAAGATTCATAGACTTCCATTTCCAAAGGCAACCACATTTAGGAGAGAGAAAGTATAAGATCTAGTTCACACTGATGTTTGGGGACCTGCTAGGTATGCTTCACATGGGGAGAAGAGATGGATGTTAACCATCACAGATGATTAGTCTAGATACACGAAGGTATACTTTCTCAGACATAAGTCAGAGGTATTATTATATTTCAAAGAGTATAAAGTATGGAGTGAAAAACTACATGAAACCTCATTAAAAGAGATAAAAAGTGATAATAGGAAAGAATGCACCTCAAGGGAATTTGAAGAATATCTTAAAGAAGAAGGAATTCATAATGAGAAAACTTTTCCCTATAATCCGGAACACAATGGAGTAGCAAAAAGAGTAAATAGAACTTTAGGATATATGTCCAAAAGTACGTTAACTGATAAGAGGATAGGGTTGCAATTTTGGGCCGAGTCTATAAACTATGCTAATTTCATCAAAAATAGAGTCCTAACTTCAGCAAATAAGGAGGAAACTCCGTATGAGAGGTGGACAAGAAGAAAGCTTGATTTGTCTAGTTTGAGAGTGTTCAGAAGTCAAGTCTACAATTTGGATTCCGATAAAAATAAATGGAAGTTAGAGGGGAGAGGGAAGCCAGGATATCATGTAGGATATGATGAGAGCACAAAAGGATACCGAGTGTATGACTTGAAAAAGAGAGATATAATTTTGGTAAAACACATAGTGGTGATGAATGAAGAGAAGTCCATTGATCCATTCAAATATAATAAGGAAGTCAAAATCAGATTTGAAACGGATCAGTTTTCTGACTTTGATTTTGAAAATGAAGAGAAGGAAGAGGGAGAAAAAGAAAAATCTGCAGATCTACCAAAGGAGAAGGAGGAAAGGACAACATCCGAGGCAACGCCACAAAACAAAGTGGAAACCGATGAGGAACTTGATGAGACACCGGAATTGGAAGATAGGGGAGCTGAAAATCTCCCCAAACGAAACCCAAGGATGACTTCCATACCGGCATCCAATTTTGAAGGGGGAAGAAGAAGTAGTAAACGACTTCAAGAAAGACAAGTAAATAACCAACTCACAAAGATGTCTCACCCAGATGAACCTCAAACATACTTAGAGGCCATAAACACTCCAGAAAGTAGCCGGTGGATCACAGCTATAAATGAAGAAATGGACTCTATCATGGAAGCCAATACATGGGAGTTGGTAGATTGTCAACCGGACCGAAAACCGATTGGATGTAAGTGGGTTTTTAAACTTAAATTAAACCAGGATAATACCATTGAGAGGTACAAAGCTAGGTTAGTTGCAAAAGGTTATACTCAGAAAGAGGGGATAGACTACGAAGAAACCTTTGCACCTGTAGTCAGATTTCCTTCTGTTAGAATCCTTTTAAGTATAGCCGCAAAGAAGGATATGGAAATCCACCAGATGGATATTAAAACGACCTTTTTGCACGGAGAGTTGGAAGAAGAAATTTACATGAGGGAACGGGAAGGATTCGTGGAAAGTGGGGAAGAAAATAAAGATGGCAAACTGATAAAATCACTATATGGGCTTAAGCAAGCCCCGCGACAGTGGAATATAAAGCTCGACGAATTTCTGACCGGTTTGGGGTATATCAGAATTAGTTCAAATCACTCTATATATTTTTTTGAGGATGAGAATGGAGTGATATTTATTGCTATTTATGTGGATGATTTGTTGGTCTTAAGCAAGTCCTTAGATAAAATTAACAAACTAAAAGGGGATCTTAGAAGCAATTTTGATATGAAAGATCTTGGCGAAGCAAAGTACATTTTGGGAATTCTGATGGAGAGAGATAAAGGGAATAGAATTATAAAACTAACTCAAAAGGAAGCAATCGGTAATATGTTAGAAAAATTTCAGATGAAAAAAAATAAACGGATGTACTAATCCTATGGATTTGAAGAAAGTGTATGAGGGAAGTGAAGAGAGAGGAATATTTATCATTAATGATGAGATGGATGAGATAGAAAGAAAATATATGGAAAATATTCCTTATCGGCAGATTGTAGGCAGTTTAATTTATTTTATGAAATGTACCCGTCCGGATATAGTTGCAGCTGTAGGTGTCTTTAGTAGAAATCTAAATGAACCAAGAAAGAGAGACTAGGAGGCTGCCAAAAGGGTGATGAGGTATCTGGTGGGGACAAGGGAATTCTGGTTGCATTTGGGAGGGGAGCACATTGACATCACCACTTGAAGTGATGCGAGATGTGCCTTTAAGGAGGTGTACGACTGGATATGTGTTGCAAATTGGATCCGATGCATGTTGTTGGAGTAGCAAGCAACAAAAAGTAGTTGCTTAGTCTACTATGGAGGCTGAATAAATGGCTTCCTGTGCTGCCACCAAAGAATTAATGTGGGTTAAATCTCTTCTTTAAGAACTTGGGTTCATGAAGTCTGGAACTCAAAATATTTTTTGTGATAATCAAGCTCATATCTCTATTTCAGCTAAACCGAAACATCAATTCAAAGCAAAGCATATGGATATTAGACTAAGCTTTGTAAGAGAGAAGGTAGAAAATAAAATTATTAAACTGGTTCATAAAATTGATGAAGAAATGATTGCAGACATGATGACAAAAGTAGTGCCTTCCCCTAAGTTGATTTATTGCAGAGAAAACTGTGGGTTAAAATTGAAAAGTGGCTAAAAATTAAGTAGAGTGTTGAAAAGAGGTAATTAATAGTTCACTTTTCTTTTTAACTTTTGCTTTAAAGAAAGAGAGTGAGGATCAAAGGCGCGCCATGGCTGGCGCAATATTTAGAAAGTGGCAATTTTTGAAGTAAAGGGTATTTTGCTAAAATGATGCCTAAGTCTAGATTTGAGCTTGCGACCTCTAGATTCTCTATAGCCTAACGCCTTAACCATTAAGGCGTTACGAAACGATACACATGACAGGTTTCATAAATATATAAACATTAACGCAACAGCTAATTAACAGCAGACTAACTAAAAAGAGCAATTCCTGCATGTACGCGAATCTGAACCGTGAAAAATATGTTTTGATCGGACGGCCGGCATTATAGCTGCCACGCGAAGTGAGCTTTTGGTGGCATACAGAGAAATCGTCACGCGGTGCCACGTGGCGCCACATTATTTGATACTGGAGAAGATGAGAGGAGCAACCATGGCTTCCGATTTGACAAGTGTCACTTTGTAGACCTTCTCGTACAATGGTCGTACAATAAGTACATCGTCCATTGTAACTTCTTGTACTGTATAGTGTTCCTGTTGGACTAGGGTTTAGTAGTAGGTAGTCGTGAGTAGGAAGACCAAGACTTAGTAAAATTTAGGTACCTCTCTCTATAAGAGAGCTTGTAACTATAAAGGTCATCTTTGACCAGCCATAACTTACAGCTGAGGTTAGCAAACTCAGTGATTCTTTTTGCGTTTGACTCAGAGGAGTCTTGTTCTTATAGGGGTGAGAGTGGTCAGAATATTTGTGTACCTGGGCGGCACTTATTCAGCGGGAAAGTAGAAGGGGAAAATATTATCCTAGAGGCTTTACATAAGCTGCTCATTCTGTGGGTCAATGGAGACCACATAATTTCACATAAGAACTTCCAAGTTCCGACACATAATCTCAGAGTACGATGAGTAATGGATAGAGAAATTCCGTCAACTAATTGAACTGAAAGACAATCCTTTAGCACCACGAGAGGGAGTTTCAGCTTCTTCACCGTCACCTTAATGATGAAAGTCCCTGATGCGCCGGAGTCCACCATGAAGCTAGCTACGCTCACTCTGATCGGACCTTGAAATATTAAGGGGTCTCTCCTTTCACTAGCTAACCTCATGACGTTAAGTTTGCCTTTCTTAAGACGTATCCTTTTTGGACATTCTCCGGCATATAGTTTGGGGAACTGCATTGGAAACATAAGCCATTTTGCTTCCTCCGTTGGAGCTCCTCGAGTGACAAATCATTGGTCTTGGCTTTGGTGGTCTTCTTCTTCTTTCACAACACGTTGACCACCTCGTTATCCTCATCAATCGCTCCGAGCTCCATTGGGGTAAAACCATCATCACGTCGACCTCCCATGCCGCTACTCGACCCATAATGATAGGGTCTACGTAAGGTGAAGTCCACTAAATCGGTCTGTTCCGCAAACTAAACAATGGTCGATAGACTAGGAGTCCTACTTTCCCGGGCGAGCCATTGCTCCACATCCCTCCGAATTGATGCTTTAAGCCCCTTCACGTAAGGATCCACAACTTCATCCTCCGTCATCTTGGATATTTTAACCTTGCACTCCAAGAACCGCTGCGTATACTCGAACACCAAGGTTCCTTGCTTCAAAATTGCGATCTTATCTCTTGCAGCCTTAACCGTATTGACGGGTTGCCAAGAGTCACTAGGGAGCTGAATGAAAATGGCCGAAACAGATGGTATCTCATCATTTTATACCATCGTCCTCCACCATGCTTCCGCTGCCCCTTTTAGAATACCACCCGCATAATGAATCTTCTCACGATCCGACAAGCAAGGGAAATTCTCAAGGTAATTCGCAATGGAGAATATCCACGTATCAAGTTTCTTGTGTCTGGCCGGGTCAAACTCATCAGGAAGTCTTAACTTCAGTCTCCTTAAGTCTTTCTCTATGCCTCTATGAGGTCGTTCCCCAAGACGAGATTCCAAGGTTGCGACGGTGTTACTCAGTTGACCATTCTGTAATCTGACGTTTTCCAACTCCCGAAGAACTTGCGCTAACATTTTTGTGGTAGATACGTCGTGTTCTCCCATGCTGTCGAGTCACGAGGGATAGCTCTGATACCAATGTAAAAGGAAAAAAAATACCACAATGCAGAGCAGAAAGCTCCAAGGATCGCTCCGTGGCAACAGGACGAGTACACAGCATCCACAGATAAAGGCCAAGCTTTATTAATCAGGAGGGAGATTACAAGTTGACAATTCACTGCAAAAGTCTACTCAAAGAGTCCATCTTTTTACTAGGTTTGCTCCACTATTTAACCTAACTAGCTGTTAGTCTACCTAATATTTTACAACTGTAAATGTGGACCTTCATGGTCAACCGAGATCTATCCAAAATATCCTTCTAGAACTATACAATTAAATCTACATTCTGCGGCGTTGCTATACTGCTACGCTGCGTTGCTTTATTGCACTACGCTATTCAACTAAGTTGATATGCTGCTATGTTGCGCGGGAGTGGAATCGTAGTTGCGCTGCTCTACAACCGCAACTATAGCAGCCTAGTTTCTAGCCACTAAGCACTCAATGATGTAACCCTGTTACAGTGGGGAATAAGGAGTTGTGAACTGTTGCTCAATCCCCGTCTCCTTACAATATTTAGCAAAGGCAAGAAATTCACCTTCACGGTCTGATCGTATTGCTTTTACCTACCTCCCACTTTCCCTCTCAGTCATAACCAATAATTCTTTAAATGTCTCTAGTGCGTGTGACTTGTCCTTTAAAAGATACACCCATGTCTTCCTGTTGAAATCATCTACTATCACCATAACGTATTTATTTTTTCCAATGGTTTCTAGATGTATGTCACCACAAAGATCTACATGGACTAGGTCTAAAAGGGCATTCGCCTTGAATTGAAGATCTTTCACCGGATGAGGCTTCCTTTTATGCTTCTTTTTTGTGCAACCTACACATCGAATGACCTTTTTTCTTGTCATCACGTCTAGTCCTCGAACCGCACCATGACGAATCATCTCTTTGATGTTACTCTCTGAAGTGTGAGACATACAATGATGCCATAAGGGGAGGTCCTTTTTGGTGACCACTGCCGAATGGAGGTGCCCTTCTTTGTCCGCCGTACTATTTTTTAGTTTCCTCCAAATCAACCTATTTTGCATATTTCGAGTTACAACTCCCTCTGCAAATGGTCTTGTTTTACTACTCAAAATGATTCTACCCCCTTCCATGCATGTGGCTCTTCCACCTTTGCTCTGAAGTTGTGGGACATTTAAGAGATTAATGCACCCCCCCTGATTACAAAGCACATTGTTAAAACGTACTCTTTAGACTCTAGTTTTCCCTTCCCTGTCTTGTCTTTGTAGATTCAATCGTACTGTTCCCACTGTATCAATAACCATCATCGAACCATGAGCCACTTTGATGGATTTTAGTATTGTGAGTTTTCTATTGTCATTGAATAGTCTTGAACACATGTGATGTGTATCACTTGAGTCTATTATCTAATTGTTAAATTTTACTTTACTCTCTTTACCTCGTGTGTAAAATAGGATATCCTCCTTCTTTTTCTGTGATTCCTTCATGAGTGAAACAAAAAATTCTTGATCTTGTCCCGCAGGCCCATCCCCAACAAAATCCCATGTACCTGACGAGCTTCTTCCTCCACTTCTTAACATGTCATCTTAGAGGTATCGCATTGAAATGAGCCTCTCCCTAGACCCTGTGACCTTCCTCCTTGTCCACAAGGTCCACCTCCTCTCCCCATAGTTCCCCTAAAGCTTCCTCCTTGTCCACGAGGTCCACCTCCTCTCCCCATAGTTCCCCTAAAGCTGTAAGCTCCTTCGTCATCCTCCTCTTGATAACTCGGATCATATGACCCCTTGTTTTCCTCTTTCGATGTTGCCTTCTCCTTCTTCGTACTCTTCAAATGGTTGATAGCGTATGCCATTGTCGGTTTCTCTCGCCCCTTGATGACCTCTTTCGCTACCGCAAACTTGCTTGGAAGACTCCTCATAAAAACAAACAACCTCTCTTTTTCTGTAGGGAAGTTATTGAGTGAGTTAAGTTGATCTATGATGGCATTAAACCTTTTTACTCCATCATCAATGGACTCATTCTCCTTCATTCTAAACCCAATATACCTCCTCAAAGAGATAATTTTCATTTGCCTCAAACCGTTTTTCAAAAGCATTGTGCAAAGCGGTCCAAAAATCATAAGCCCTATCATGAGATAAAATATGTTCATGCATAAAACTAGCACAACTTTGTATTAGTGCGGTGGAGGCCGCCATATCTTTCTTGTCCCAGTTCTTTGCTCCGGCTAGATCCTCGGAAGGATCCGGTCGTGTTTCTTTCCTGATAACAATGTCCCAAATTTTTTGAGTGTGAATGCTCCTCGAATGTATCTCTTCCAAATTGCATAGTTAGAACGCGTGAAGACAATGGTCTTATCAAACTCTTTAAGATCATCATCGTCGCTCTCCTCCTCTTCATCATAAAGTTTAGATTTCCTTTTTTTTTCTTTTTTTTCTTTGAGTTGTGTGAGTCTCCACTTACACCTCCATCTCCATCATCTCCTTGTGTTTTGAGAAAATCTTGATAGCGTCCAAGTATTCCCTCGTCCATCTTCACATTTTTCTCCCCCCATTCGTCAAACTCATCATATTGTGTCCTTGTAATTCCTTCGCCACTAACTCCCCCACTAGCTCCTCCACTAGGTTCCGCCTAGGATTTCCCTTTCTCCGCCATACCGGCAAGCGTTACCAATAACCCGCTCCGATACCAAATGAAAGATAACAAACAAAAAAATGTATACCCAAAAAAGACAATGTTCCTCCAAAATTCAATATATTAAATACAACAAAAATACAAATCTCCTTTAGCTGCTGATCTTTCTACACCTCCATAATAGTCTACGCCTCCAAAAAGATAACTCTACCACTAAGTCACAAGAAATATATATGTACACGACTAGAAACACGTAAAAGTAAACGTGGCGAAAATACACAACCGACAAAAGGTAGCCGTCCTGAATAAGTTCACTAACAAAGAAAGTCAAACACCAACCGACTTAATCGACACGGTACGACTAGAACTTCCGTGAACCGTGACCAAACAAATTCAGCATCACTTCTACGGTACGAATAAGACTTATGGGAAACGAACAACCAAACAATTTCCACGTCACTTCTATGGTGCAACAAGACTTACGCGAAACGAACAAATGATTTCCACGTCAAAATATCTAGCGACGAAACTACTTCGTCGCTCGTCGTCGCTCGTCGTCGCTCCTTTAACTACGAGAATGTCTCGTCGCTAAATGAGTTATCTGTACTCAATCCTAACATTGTGTATCGATAAAAAATTATCGCCATAAAAGCGATCTCGATAGTTATCGATTATCTAACTATCAGAGGTCCCGATATATCAGTCTGAGGTGAACTATATTAGCGATAACTTAAAAAATATATAATAAGCATACAATAGTACGTTTTAACATATTGTATTATATTATTGAATTTATATAGCGTGGCATGCCACGCATAAAAATATGTTCTGTTTTGGTTTAACAGCAATTTATTGCAGACAGTGTAGCATATAAACATTGACAAATTAAAAAAAAAAACTTTATAAGTCTAAAACTACAATATAGTACCGAAACCATAGTTGTTTGTGCGTTTTTTTCCTTTTTTCCGATTTCTATGTTAATTCGTGACTTTTGAAAAAATCGCAAAAAAATGCAGAGTACTTTTTGTCTGGTAAATTGAACGAATAATCCAGGGGAAATGTACGGTTTTTTATGGGAAATGTACGGACTTTGACGAAAAGATACGTTGCACTTTGTAGTATTTTCTTGCCGGTTAATTGAACAAAAAATTTACGAAAACGTATATAATTGTACCAACAAACTGATGAACATGGAATGGAAAAAAGACAACGTACACAGAGTAGAACAGACAAAAAATAACATTGTGCGCGCTGCCGGAATCGAACGGACGACTTGGAATGAGAAAATACGAGCAAATGGCCAGCGAGAGCGCCGACATCTAGGAATGGGTATTTTGGCAGCTTATGCCAAAAAAGCCGACAGATTGACACGTGGCAATTCTCCAATGGATCCCAAAGAAGAAAGGGACAAAGCCATGGCGTCTGATGTGAAAGGTACATCTTTTTTACTGGATAGGTACCAAAACCGTACAGACTTCTTAGCGGCTACAGTACTTTCTGCTTGTACAAATGTCCAATACAGTGATGTGATTGGTGGACAGCTTAGTAGATATGGGTTGTGAGTAGGGCACTTCCGGGGAATAACATGTAATGATGAGTGTACTGGCCGTACACGGTTCGTACACTTATCGCCGATAATTATCGAAATCAGTATTATCGTCGATAAACAACCGATATTATCGCTTACTTATCGGCGAAAACACCGATATCGATATATCGTACCAATAAATCGATTATTGATAACCTGAAAAAGGCCCATATCGGTTATCGGTATATCCTTAATGATACACAACACTAGAAATTAAACATTGTATGTACCATCGTGGTCCGTACAAGTTGTCGCGCGAAATATCTATCGTCTTATATCGCTCATCTCGCGGCAGTGGTCGCAAAAGTCAAAAATTTTCACACCCAAAACCGACCGTTTTTTTTTTTTCAAAATCTGAGTAACCGACGTCCGACCGAATTTTGTCACGCTCCAAAATTGTTAACCGTTAACCGACCGTCGTTTACGAAAAAAAAAAAAAACCGAATCTTGATTTTTCGCGACTAACCGTGCCCGCCCGTAACCGAAAAAGTACAAAATTACAACGCTCATTATTTTTAACGTTAAGCATTTAATACACCGCGAATCGTAATCATCGTAAACAAATAATCAATGTTATCCATTCCAATGTAGATTTTTTCGTTTTTTCAAAACAAAGTTGTACTCTATTGTAGTTTATCAATAACTCAAGTTTAGGTTTCTGTTAGTAATAATTATCCGTTTTACCGAATCTGACAAACGTACAATTTCACATCATAATTATCCGATTTCTTAGGTACACATAGAGAATCTGACAAACGTACAATTTCACGTCATTATGACGTTTGCACCACGCGGTTTGTGAAAACACAGGTACATCATAACGGCATGTATTAAATCATTTTTTGTACTTTTGTCGTTAATACGGTAAAATTTTGCACGGTCAGACACTGATCGTAAGCCACACTATTTAAAACGACACTATACTAAAGCTGTTAACGTTGATTAAAAAGTACCTTAAATAATGTAAAGAAAAATTTAGAGTTATTTACTCTTTCTAAGGTTTTTGGGTCAGAATTCTTGGTGACGGAATTAGCGTTAATAACGCTAATTACGATTCGCGGTGTAGTGTTAATGGAAAATTTGATTAATGATACTATTTAATGCAAAGAGACGTGGCAGGTTATAGCCCACGTCTTTAAATAATATTGTTAACTTTATTTTGTAATGTTAATGTTTATTCTCTCGCAAATCTAAATTTTTCGCTACAATATTTCGGACAGTTTTTCTTTCGACTAGAATACTATGTTATTAATTATGCAAAAAAGGTAAAGTTTTAATTATGAATGTTTACAAAAAAAGTCTTAGTTTTTCACATAGAAAATCAATAAGCAAGAAACACAATGTGATGAGCAAAAAAATCAAAACATATTTTGTAGTATCAAATATATGAAAAATCAAATCACAACCGTGTCCTATTTTCGACTCTATGATACAAATTCTCAACCTCAAACCTAAAATTTACACAAAATATATAAATCTAAATGTGGTATAAATACTTCGCTTTAGTAATTTGGTAAAAATAAACATCTCGGCTTAAGAAAAATATTAAAAAAACACTAGAAAAATTGTGAAAATAAAAAAATAAATAAAGAAAAAAATATATATATGTATAACTAATACCAAAAAAATAACAATAATTAGAAAACAAAACAAAACAAATAACTATGCATTTAAAAGATCTCGGTTGGATCTAACACATAAAAGATCACTAACAATTGAAGCCGCTAGTGTGCTCCTCTTCTTTGTTATTGTGTTCCCGGCATCCGAAAAATTGCATTCCGACATGGAACTAGAAGCCGGAATAGCTAGAATAGATCTAGCAACACCGGCTAGAATAGGAAATCCTCCATCTTTCGCACGTACATATGATTTCTTTTTCCACCATTGAAGTATGTTAAAGTTCAACCTTTCGCCGTTGGTGAATTTTAAATCAAAATAACGTTTCAATTCGTCACTAACGAGCGTTTTTTTGTCGGTGGTAATAAAAACCTCATTTTCGTCATCGCTCTCACCAAAAAAATTGTGGAAACCGTCCATATTTTGCGATATTTTTCGTTTTTTTTGTGATACGTTGAGGACTACCGAAATCAACGTCATCACCAAGGTCGTTAGCAAGTTCTCGAAGTTTGACCCTAGCGCTTTCAATTTCGGTTTTCGATACCCCAATTATTTCAAGTTTTTGTTTTTGTCGGGGATCTAAGAGAGCCGCGATAATATGATACTCATGAAGGCCCCACTTCGGCAACGGAAATTTCATAAAAAGTTCTTTCAATTTTTTGCAAGTTTGGGTAATCGGCCGGGCATTCTTTTTCACCGTCATTGTAAGATGTTTTTCTTATCTTACAATGGTTATGCAGAGACGTTAGTTTGAACAAAACCAAATGTAAAGTTGGTTCTTTGAACTTTTCCAACTTTAGGGTCGCTTCTTGAAACCTTTCCAAAAATCGAATAAGTTCGGTAAGGTGAGTCTTATCGATACAAGCAAAAAGTAACAATTTATTTTTTGCTTGAGCGATTGGTCCTATCTCGTTGAATGCATCGTAAACACTCTTAAGCATTCGGAGCAAAGAATTCCACCGCGTTGTGTTTTCTTGTTTTAAAGTGTTTTTCAAAAGATTTTGTAAATTAATCTGTTTGAAAAAAGTGACCAATGATTTACACGCATCTATTAGATCAAAGAATTCAGGAACTTCCACATCGTATTTGTATTTTTTGGAAGTTCCGCTCTTGTTCAAAATTGTTGTCACAATTGTAGCAATTTTATGGTCCGCGCAAGGTATCAAAGTAAACATACTCGGTAGACCTTCAGTCGCACACATGTTTGTGCCACTGTCGGTCACAACAATGCAACTATTTGCCAAAACATCAAAATTGTACAATTTAAAATTGGTCAAACATTTTTTGAAAGCCGTTAAAACATTTTCCGCGGTATGTTTTTCCTCCGGAAAATGATCGACTTGAAGCGTCCGAGCATGAAGTTTAAATTCTTTGTCAATAAAATGAGCTGTTACTGACATGAATGAGGTTCTTTTTATTGTCTCGGTCCAGAGATCGGTCATAAATGCGACGAAAATATTGTTATCAATATTTTCTTTAAGTTTTGGGATGATCAAACTACGAATATCTTTGGCAGAAGATATAATGTAGTTTTTTACGCCATTGGCGGACGGGAGAAGTTGGTCGATGTCAACACTTTTGTTGGACGAAACACCAACATCAAATAATGCTTGACAAAATGCTTGAAAACCTGGGAACAAAAAAAAAAGAATAAGAAAATAGCATACAACTATTAACCATGATCATCAAATAAATTGTATATCAAAATAACATCATGACAAACCAAATAATAATAAAATAAAATAAAATAAGCGTACGAATATTAATTATAGATAAAAAAATAGTGATGAAGCTCAATAATATAAATTTATTAACAAAACAAGTTATAATGACATATACATTAACGCCATTCTAAATGGAATTCAAAATAAATCATACCTAAACCGTCGACCATCGAAAATGGCCGAAGGTCCTCGCAACACATTAACGCCACCATTTTCGCAATTTTTTTTTCGGTCACTCGTTTTCGCCTCCGTTTTTGAAAGAAATTTAAGAAGAATTCCTCTAGAACTATCCATGTCGCCCGAAGCTAAACATGTGTGAGTGTTAATTGTTGAAGTACCGTTTGTTGACTTGTATTGATAAACTACGAAACATATATTACAGGCCACTAAACCTCCCCCCTTTACTATGTACTTGTTTGATGTTCTAGTTTCATAGACATGTTCAAATTTTTTCCAGCAACTTGAAGTGGCCTTGCTTTCTTTCACTAAGTAATACTGAGCAGTTTCACCATTTTTTGATTTTTGAAGTTCGTTTTGGATTGTAGTTTTAAGAGAAGCGATAATGCTTTTGTCCATTTTGGTGTATGACTAGGTTTCTGTTTGAATTGTGGTCAAGTTTCTCTAACTTATATAGCATTCCCATTTATCGATTTATTGTTTGAAACATGTGAGTAAGCTAATAATTAGGATTTGTCTTGGGAAATTGACGTAATAATTTGATTTCCGCTGATTTATTAACTAATAATGACTACATGTCGCGTGACATTGACATAATAATATGATATATTTGTGGAAACGCGGTATAAAACGCATAATTAGCACTTTGCAATAATGTACGATGTATGAGTAAGCCAATAATTACGATCTGTCGCGTTATATTGATATAATAATTTGACATATTTTTGGAAACACCGCATAAAGTGCATAATTAACACTCTACAATAGATATACGATTTGCGGCCCTTATCTTTTTGTAAGATTCGCGAAATGAATAGCATTAGCACCGTGTCAGATTTGCGACGTTAATCATGATGCCACGTGCTTCCACGATACCAAAAGTACAACGAACAATAATGTTGGAAAAAAACAATACAAAATTTTCATTTTTTTTGGTTTTTCGTTTGACCGACCGTAACCAACCGTTTTTTATTTTCCTGGTGAGTCAACCGACCGTAACCGCCCGACCCCCAAAATTTGGCAACCGAATCCGTTCCGGATCCGGCGCGGGCGCTCGGTTAACGGTCGGTCACGGTTTCGGTTGACCGTTTGCGACCTCTGTCTCGCGGTGAGCGTTCGCTAATTTGTTAAAGACAACTTACGCGATTTTGTCGGACATCGGACTGTCATTTGCATTTTTAATGTACGGTAAAGTACATTAAAGCGTCAAGTTTTTGTCGCTTATTGCTGGGTACACATCATTACATTGCTGTCATATTTTTGACACATGGGGCAAAGGTCGCAAAAGTCAAAAATTTAGATTATCAAAATTGACAATTTTTTTTTTCAAAATCTGAGTACTTGAGGCCGACCGGGTTATGTCACGCTCCTAAATTGTTACCCGATATCCGATAGGCATTTACAAAAATAAAGTTTAACCGAAACCCGATTTCCCGTGACCACCCGCACTCGCTCGTACACGAATTTGTACAAAATTAGTGGTATATCTCCCTTATACCTTCCAGGATACCAAAAGTACAAATTACAATAATGTTGGATAGTAGGGACAGTACAAAACCTTAATTTTTTTTCGTTTTTTGCTTACCTGACTGTAACCGATTTTTTTTTTCTGTCAATCACCTGTTCGAATCTGCCGACCCCTCAAATTTGGCATCCGAATCTGTTCCGGATCCGACGCGAGCGGTCGTATAACGATCGGCTACGGTTTCGGGTAACCGTTTGCGACCTATGACATGGGGCAGAGGTCGCAAACGGTTAACTGAAACCTTAACCGACCATTAACCGACCACCCGCGCTGGATGGATCCGAAACACATTCAGGTGCCAAATTTGGGGGGCCGGGCGGATTCAGGCGGTTGATTCAGATAAAACAAAAAAAATTGGTTACGGTTGGGTAAGCAACAAACGAAAAAAAATTGATAGTTTTTTACTGTCCATACTATCCAACATTATTGTACTTTGTTCTCTTAGGTATCGTGGAAGGTATAAGGGAAATGTACCATTAATTTTGTACTTATTCGGGTACGGGCGGGTACTGGTAGTCGCGAGAAATCGAATTTCGGTTAACTTTTTTTTTTGTAAACGCGTATCGTGTAACGGATAGCAATTTTGGAGCGTGACATAACCCAGTCGGGCGTCGGGTACTCAGATTTTGAAAAAAAAAAAATTGTCGGTTTCGGTTATCTAAAATTTTGACTTTTTTGACCTCTGACATGGGGCCTCTTGTCAATCTGGCGTTGCCAAAAATAGTACTGACGCAAAAATCGGACAGAAGCAAAAATCGTAAAGACGAAGAAATCTTTGATACGCGGGCAATCCGATACAGAATTGGATGGAGGGATTGATTCGCGGATCAAAACCTAATTATAATCCAACCGTCGAAGTTAACTCCCGGACCTTTGGAGAATCTCGATCGGACCCTAATAGAAAATTACAGTACGGAATAGTACAAAAAGATACGGCGGCCTCACTTTTCGTCCGATTGGAGATTCACCAAAAAGTACAACAACAGGATGCACGTTCTGGCAAGCAATGATATTTGTCCTCTGTTTGTCTTAGGTGTACGGAATTTATGTACGTTTCTGTACTTGTTGACTTATACTGTGCTATACGATCTCGCGAGCAAAAAACGTTTTCCATCGGGAGGGAGAGGGAGAGGGAGAGGGAGAGGCAGAGGCAGAGGGAGAGGGAGAGGGAGAGGGAGAGGGAGAGGGAGAGGGAGAGAGAGAGGGGGAGAGAGAGAAACAAGCTGAAGATAGCTTTCTCCTTAGGACACGTGGACTTCCATATATTTCCGTACAGCGTCACGATCATGGGACGTGTCGAATCCAGCGGCATGCAAGCGGTCGTCAAGTTTTTGCCGGCCGTCATATTCGGTGCCGTCATCTTGTGCGCCGGCATGACGTTGTTTCTGCTCCGTCCAGACTACTTTTGGTTCGCCGAAGCTGGAAAGTGCGCGAAACTGAAAACTGCGTCGCTGCGAGGCCTTCGCCGGACGACGAGGGACGCGAGAGATCAAATATCGCCGCCTCCAAAATCGGGCGGATTTAGTGCGACGTACGGAAAAAATGAATCAGATTCGGAGAGGAGAAAGGCGAGGGAGGAGGATGAGGTCGTTTTTGAGGATGACAAGGTCGTTGTGGAGGATCTTGTTAAGGTACGATGATGGGAACACTATTTAAGGGGAAGTAGTGATGGTAAGAGGATGGATTCTGGGTGGATCTGGGATCGTATTCAATTAAACAAAAGAATTACATTTGACTTCAAAATCGACATTAAATTCGACATAAAAATTGTCATTACATTTGAATTTTACATTACGATCGGCATAAGCATGAGGTACAATGTTCGGAATAATAATACTTTCCCATTGGAATTGATTCCGGTATCGGGAATATATTCAATGCTGAAATTGATGTCCCGACTGACATTGTTGGCGTTTGAGCCATTGGTACATTATGTACAATAAATACATTGGTATTGAATTTGACATAGGAATATGCGTTGACTTTGATATATTGACAACATTCGCATTAGTTTCGATGCTGGGTTCGTTCATTCTGACCTTGGCATCTTAATCAATAGGGGAGTTGGAAAATCGGAGAACATCGACCTACTATTGCGATTGACACTAGCATAAGCGTTCTCTTCCATCTAAATGGACATTTATAATATGGTCGGCATTAGCATTAGAATTGATGTTGACAACGACAGTGGAATCGACAATAACATTTACATGACATTTGACATCATCGACGATGTTGAAATTAGCATAATGATCGTCACAATGAAATACGATGGCGGTGTCAGAGTTGACATTGGATGTGGAGCTAATGATAGGACTGGATTGGACGCTATTGTTGGAAGTACCGGCATTGGAATTGATACTAACCTTAAGAGACTTCATAGTGACATTGAATTTGGCATTGACAATTGTGCTAAAAACGACACTGGCATGGGATTCATGGGAGGCATATAAACTTTGACATTGACATTACAATCGACAGTCTGTATTCGGCTTGTAGGTGCTGGAAGATAACTTGAAAAGTAAACCTTTTGTAACTTTGACGTTGAAGCTGATTTTAACATTGGCATTATTACATTTGACACTAACATTTGCATTAAATACAAACATAAGCAAGAGACAGGACATTGGCATGGTTATTTGTATTGAAATTTATATACGCATCTGAGTTGAGATTGTCATCTTAGCTGATATTCAAGATTTGACATTATTATTTTTCAATTGGCACTATCATAGTCCGTGAGATGGGTGTTGGAGCTGAAGTTTGCATTTGAATTGACATGGGAATGTCATTGAGGTAAACTGAGCTTTGAAATTGACATAGGCAACATATTGGCATACACTTACATTGGCATTGGAAGTAAACAGATCCTGAAATTGGCGTGACACTGGTAGGGACATATGCATTGGAATCGACCTTGATAATCAACAATCGCAACTGAATTAGCGTTTAGGGGATTAGTAACAGTAGGCATGACATGAAAATTGCAGGAGAAACCATGGCTCATCACCCACGTAGGTAATCCACCCATTATGCAAACATTTTGTTTTTTTTTTTACGGAATGTTAGACAAACTTGGTTTCCCTTTGCATTTTGAACATGTACAAATCTTTTGGCCCTCGATACCTGACTGACACAATGTCTTAACAAGTTTCATTCGGTTAACTTCCCAAGGTTTTATAGTAGCCTTGGTGATTTTGGTGTCGAGAGAAGAAGTTTGTGTCCTCTAGTAGGAATTTGCCAACCAGGACATTTACAATTTTTGGATTATGATACTAGGTAAGCTAGAGGCCCACCGATGGTGTTAAACATTTTTCAAGTTGTCAAAGTATTTTTTTCCTCTAAGTTTTCCAATTTGCATTCCGACATCACAATTGAAATGTAGGACCATTACCTTTCGATTTCTTCCCTCATAAAGAAGACTTTAACAGTTAGAACTTTAAATTAAGTGCCTCAAAATGCCTGCAATATGCTTAACACTAATAACAATGGGCAGTTTACCGAATGTCTCCATTAGTGTTAAGGAATTATTACCGTGGTGTGTAGATTGTTAATGATTGCAATCTGTGGAATCAATGTTAGGGATTGCAATGTTGGTTCGAAATTAGTGTTGATTGATCTGGTCGCACACTGCCTAGCTTTTAGTTACGATTGCACGTTTTGTTTCCAATGAATAGTTTTGGTTCTACGTTTTGATTCGAATAATTTGTTTTGGTCGTATGATTTTTTTTCATGATTAGTTTCGGTTGTGCGTTTTGTTTCTAATGATTAGTTTCGGTCGTTCCAAACCCGATCAAAGCTAATCATTTCGAGTGGTGTCCTGTGCGGTTAAGTCCGTGGCTTGTTCGCGCGGTAACGGTTTACCGCACGGTTGCTTTCGTCAATTTGTTATTTCTGTACTTTAGTTTGTTGGACATTCCACTCTTAAAAAATCCAAATTTATAAATGGGGGATGTAGATTTTATTGCCAAAAACGCGTTGGTAAGACCATCAAAGTACAAAACATGATTGTAACTAAAAATAGTTGATGACCCTCAAAGGTAAAAGACCAACGTCAATAAGGATTAAAAGCACAACGAAGGTTAAACAACAATAAAAGCCTAAAAGGGAAAGTAAATACAAGAAAAAAAAAACAAAAACCAAACCGTACAAACAATAAAAACTACCCTAGACAATTTAGTCTAAGACTAGAGGTCAAAACTATGAATATCGTCTTTATACGCCGGGTAGGGTGGAGGTAGGTCTCGCAAACCTCTACCGCCATTCACCCATATGCTCTGTCGGATAAAGGCCGAAGCTTCGGAACACTGAAGGGCAACAAAGATACGTTTGCGATAGAAAAAACGACATGAGAGATGGAGAAGGGTTGTAAAGTCCTCCAACTTCAAATATCGTCGAGCGCAATCACGCAAAAAGTTGTCGAAGGAAGAGTCCAGCGTCCCTAAGATCTCCATACCAAATGGCATGAAGCTATCGCGATTTTTGGAGGCCGCTGCATCCCGAGCCGCAACGCCAATAGACAGTGTTGCGCGTGAGCAAACATGAGATCTTGTAGGGTATGTGAGAACTACGTCACCCAATAATTTCCCCCCTCCTTGTAGAAACACAAGATCCATAGGAGGGTCATGTGTACCCTTAGATTGAGAACGTGATGGGAGTATAAGCAGCACATTGGGTTTCACTATGTATCTTGCTTCACAACCCATGACAACACGGCATCTTGTATCATGTTTGCGTGTTGTTGACAACTTGAATGTGTGAGAAACGAAGCAAATAGACTCCTTGCTTGTCTATTAGTTGACCACATATGCAACGGGCTGTATGTGAAGCGCATCAAAAACTTGAGGTGAAGATAAACGGAGTGGGGCAAAAATTGTTGTAGCTCCAAGCCAAGCTCAAGCCCTAAGCCCCGAACTTCTGCGCTTCAACCGTGGAGAGCTCCTCAAGTAGATTCTTAAATTCCACGAGGCTACATTATTGGCGATATGTTGTTTCAGAGAGAGTGACTTCTGGTGATGAGCGAAGAAAACGGGAGAACTTCATCTTAGGCCTCAACTGGTAAAAGCCCTCGAGTGGACAATAACGATTGTTGAAATGACAATAAGCCCTCATTGACGTGAGATACCATATGATTTAAAATATGAATATCGTGTACCAAAAACCTTAAAGTCATAATAGATGCTACAAGAGCCCAACTCCCTAAGTAAGCGGCTTGCAGCAAGGTGGACGTAGGATGGAAACTGAGACCACGGTAAAAGATTGGTAAAACAACTTGTCTACGAGCGAGCTGGCCTTTCGGGCGATCAAATATACCATGGCCGACAAGTTGATCTAGATCCCAAAAAGAGGCGATTATCAAATTTTGAAAGGGAGGAAAGGAAAGAAGAGTTGGGAGGTAAAGTGCTAGCTAAAACAATGAGTTAAGATAGAAACGCCACTTGAGAATCCGAATGTTTGGGAAGGTCCTCATAGTGGGAAAGGTCATCCAAAAAGGGGTCTTAAACAAATTGGTTTACAAAAGTAGGGCTCCGATAAGAGAACTTAAAACTCTTAAACCCTATTGAGGAGTGGACATGCGAAATCAGGAAGGTAGAGAGAAATCCTGTGGCAGACCAACAGGGCTTTATACGACACATTTAGAGACTTTGACGGAAAATATATATTTTAGTAAGTTGTTCTACAAAATGGTGAAAGGCAAGAACAACCTGATTTTGGCGGGCCAATGATATGAGTGTCGTCAGCAACCGATGGGAACAGGCAACGTGGGAAATCCGTAGCCGAGCAAGTGAGTGAGAGCAAATAAAAGGGCTCCTAAAGGGTCACCAGAACAAGTACCAGTTACAGATTCCAAAGTGGTAACGTTCCCCGATGGGCTTCCCATTGGACACAGTAGGATGTTTGATTTGGAGAAAAAAGCACAAACAAAAGGGAAAACTTTCTCTTAGAAAAAAGGCACAATAGGGGATGGCGGTGGTTCTCAAAAATATGACAGAACAAACTAACATTTGTATAGCCGTTAATTATATGGTGTCACATAGGTGATAGAAACATTTTGAGCAATAGAAACTCGATACCGAAGTTTTTTGGGGGAAGTGTAATTGAATAGATTAAATCAAAAGTCTAAGATTGAAAACATTCTTCCCTAAAAACCGCGAGTTTTGACTACATTTCTCATTATAGTTAGTGCGAATGTCTTAAACCGTCATTATTGCTAAGCCACTCTTGTTTGGTCAACACTTGATCGCCCACTTTGATGTCCTTTTCTAACGCATTGAAAAAGAATCGGCCTCAAGGTATCCTTGAAGAAACCCGCCCCGAAATAAAGAACTAAGATGACAATTAACATGGTTCATAATCTAATAATACAATGATCAATTTTGTTTGTCATGATAGTCTCTTAAATGAAAGCCACCTCAATAGAAATAACTAAGCAGCAAATAATCTTGTCTAATGTTCTAAAATTACAATGTTTTTCTTTGGTTGTAGATGTGGGACATTTTGTATGGCCTTGCAAATGATGTGCCTCCTGTTGAAGTTGAAAGGCGACAAGGGTGGATTGAAGGCCAAGATTATCCCATCGCTCCTCACTTGGAAGATTGCGAACGTCTTACAAAAGAGCGAGAAGCTTCCGAAATGAGAGGGCCGGGTGGGAAATCTCACAAATGGCTTCATCTGCAAGGTGTTTCTAAGGGGGTGGAGCCACCGTGGGTAAGTGGTTAGTATTTGTATGATTTCCTCTCCTGTTATCATAGGAAATAATTGATGGCAAATTCAAGTCTTCTCTTGCTTTTTAAAATACTAGTTTGGTAGGGTAGTAAATGATGCATAGAACATTTGTTGTCAAAGATTCATCTCAGAAATAGATCGCCAACCGAAGTTTTTAATCCTTGACAAAGTTTAATCTCCAATACTGAAAGGTTCATCATTTTTTTGTTAAAAGGATTCTTAAAGGAGCTCAGATATTATACCACAGCCTCACAACAAATCATCTCGGCCAAATATAATTACGTCAAGCCGCGCGCTTTTCTATACAAACCCTCACTCTCACTCCACTTACACCTTGCATCCTTCACTCTAACTCAAATACTCCTTTGATCCCTTATTAAAACTTCATCCTTTACTCTAACTCAGATACTCCTTTGATCCATGATTAAAATTAATTCAGACATCCACTAAAATACCTCTCAATGACCGACTACTAACAACCACTAACACCACTATACAAAAAAGACACATTGGCGCCGAAGTCCTCAAGCGGGTGTGCACCGAATAAAACAATATTGCCTAGGCTTGAGAGGAGTGCACTAAACCGAACAAGACAGGTCCTTTCGCTAATTGAATTAACGACCGTCCAGGACCGTACGAAACCGACGGAGCAATTGAAACAACTGTAATAAAAAATAAATCAGACGAAAAACAACAAAACCGGGAATTGAACAAATGACTAAACAATACAAACTGGAAGTTAACGCAGTTTCGGCCGATCCGCCGATGCGCCCGATATCCCAACGTTTTTCACCCAAAAATCGTTCAAATGCAGTTTTAAGTTTCTTGGATTCGATTATTCTAAGGGTATTTTCGCATGTGCTAAAGTTACAATTATTTTCTGTCGTTTTCCTCCATAGCTTAGAAAAAAACGAGAAAATCCGCAGTCACACCAAAAAATAGAAATTACTACTGTACAAGTTGCGTTACCCTGAAACTTTATACGTACAGTAGTTTGTCGTCTAGCGCGATACAGTTTGTCGTTTAGCGCATTTCGACCCACTTTCGCGTCCTTTCAACACATGTTCAAACTTTACATCAAATCACCTCGCGAGGTGATTTGAAATAAAGTCCAATAAGGTGAGCGAATAGGCAGACACTGTCGCACGTGTCTGAAGTTTTTTACAATTTTTGTGCGCGGAGTACCAAAAAAATAACACACCACGTTTCCAGCCTGTGCGTAATGTTTTGCGTGCGCCGATCCGTACAGGGGCCGTCTCTCTCAAAAACACGTGGCATCACACATACGGCGTATGAAAAATATTGGCCACCTGTCAACAAGTGGGAAGACGATAATTGAAACCGCAAATTTTGTGCGACAGCTAAAGGTATTTTATGGTTTCGACACGTCGACAATGTGGCGTACGAACATTACGAAGTCACAAAAATTGTACAGCGTGCGGAGAAACGCCTCAAATTGAAGGCGAGTGGAAGTTTCGCCTCATTTTATGTACCACTTCATCTGTCACAATTCTTCGTACACGTCTACGTAAGTCACTTTTTTAAGTAACAAGTTACTTGTGTTTACATCCGAATGCTCTGAAAGTTGTACGGAGAATCTTCGCTAAAAAACAAAGTAGCAAGTCTAAGTTTCGGTTACATGCGAAAATACCCTAAGGTGACGAGTCATAAAAGACAGAAGTTGTACAGATAAATCTCAATAGGAATTTACTTTGCTAGATTGATAATGTTAAATCACCAAAAATATGTGAACAATGAATTTTTTCACTGAATGCATCTGCACATGCTTCTTAACACTGTCTACTTCACCATGTATTTTACTCCGCTTTGAAGGTGAGCGGAAGTTAAACTCCGCAAAGAGGCGTGCGACATGTTAAAAACACTGAAGCATTACAAGCATGCGGTGTAACAGCTGCACAGCTTTGGTATTTTATGGAAATCGACAGCGTGTTTTAAACGC
>JBBHKE010003528.1:35215-70761 GCA_037447655.1 Zygnema cylindricum | reverse complement strand
ATTCCTCTATCTCGGTTTTAAATCCCGCTGGCTTAATAGCAATAAATGAGATTAATGCTAAGCGCCACATGAATGAACTTAAAAAAACCCGGTGCCTCCGCAGGGTTTCCCCAGGAGCAGCGGGATAGGAGGGCAAAATGTATTAACTACGTAAAGTGTGATCTTTACCTAGCTACCTCCGCAGGGCTTCCCCAGGTGCAGCGGGGTCGGAGGGTAAAATGTATTAACGCCGTAAGTGTGATCTTTACCTACCACTTACTCTACTCCTTTTACTTACTAGGGCACGTTTTTTTTTTTTTTGCGGAATTATTGGCACGGGATCATTCATTTTCCTCATCTCATTCACCATCCATTTCTAGTGTGAATGCCGCAATTATGTAAAATGGGAGGCTGGGGCGACGTGGACCCCTTCGGGACGCCTCCATCGATCCATTTCTAGTGTGAAATGCATCAATTATGTAAAACGGGAGGATAGGGCGACGAGGACCCCTTTGGGACGCCTCCGTGGCCCAAAAAAATTCAAGTAAGTACACCGCGAATCGTAATTAGAGTAAATAACGATAATTCGGTCGCCCTAAATTTTGGCTCTATCTCCTTAAATAGAGTAAATGATTCTAAATTTTTCATTATGCTATTTAAGGTAAAGTTTAATTAGCGTAAAATGTTCTAATCTAGGTTCGTTTTAAATAGTGTGGAGTAGAGACGATGTCTGGCCGTGCAAAATTGTACTTTAATAAGTAAAAAGGTACAAAATATTGATTTAATAGAATCGCGCTCGCAGGTGAAATCGCACTAAACAAAAACATCAATCAAATTGAAAAAAAGTCGTTCGCATAACTCTCGTCTGTCGATAGCATCGTCGTCAATGTGAACATTAACTGACTTTCAGCGCGACAAATAGTTCTAGCGTCATAATGACGTCAAACTATACGGATTGACAAATTTTGTACGTCTACGTAATTTAATGTTCATAAATACAACGCGGATAATTATTGCCGACATAACCCAATATAGAGTACTTAAATAAATTAGAGAATGCTTCCTCAGTGAAAAAGTTATATCACACAAATTAGCGTTAATAACTCTAATTGTTTTTTTTTTTTTTTACTCTAACTTTTTCTTTACTCTAATTACGATTCGCGGTGTAGTGTTGGGTATCGAGGACCATTTGTCGATATTCGATATGTATCAAATTTCAGGTACCCAATAATCGATATATCGCTTCGATTAGGTAAATATCGCGATATACCGCCAATATATTGCCAATATATCATATCGTCGATATATCAAGGCTTTTTAAAAAAAATAATGAAAATTTTCCCAAGTCTCCAAAGAAAAGTGCCTTCGGACAAGGTGACTGTAAAATCTTTGCCAAAATGAAATACGGTTTTTTCTTGAAAGTCAGCAGAGTGAAGGAGATCGTGGAGGTAGATTGACGCGGTACACTTGTGAAGTACACGTACTTACTACGCAAGTAAGGATTCCCATACGAAAATGGTCGGTTTCTAAATATTTGACGATTATAGAGATTTGATCATCAACTTACGTGTAACTACTCAAATCAGAACAGGTATGTAAAAAATTATTTATAGACGATGCCCGATGTAACCGAGGCCTCCGTAATACAGAAATTTCGTTTTCCGTACTATTACAAAGACCTCCTAATGTAACCATACCCTAAATAATTAAATATTTGAATTACATAATTAAGGTACTTTCGCATGTGCTAAAGTTACAATTATTTTCTGTCGTTTTCCTTCATAACTTACAAAAAAACGAGAAAATCAGCAGCCGTACCAAAAAAATGAAATTGCCACCATACAAGTTACTTTGCCTTGAAACTTTATGCGTATAGTAGTTTGTCGTCTAGCGCGATGCAATTTGTCGTCTAGCGCATTTCGACCCATTTTCGCCTCCTTCCACCACATGTTAAAACTTTACATCAAATCACCTCGCGAGTTGATTTTAAATTTAGTCCAATAAGGTGAGCGAATAGGCAGATAATGTCGCACGTGTCGGATTTTTTTTCAATTTTTGTGCGCGGAGTACCAAAAAAAAAAACCCCACTTGACGTTTCCAGCTTGTGTGTACTTTTGCCGTGCGCTAATTTGTCGTCTCTCTTAAACACACGTGTCTTCACACATACGGTGTAGGAAAAACATTGGGCACCTGTCGGCAAGTGGGAAGACGAAAAACGAAACTGTATTTTTGTGCGACAGCGAAAGGTATTTTAGGATTTCGACACGTCGACAAAGTGGCGTACGGACATTACGAAGTCACAAAAATTGTACAGCTTGCGGAGAGACGCCTCAAGTTGAAGCCGAGTGGAATTTTCGCCTCATCGTGTGTCCACTTCATTTGTCACATTGTTTCGTACACGCCTGCGTAAGTCACTTTTTTAAGTAACAAGTTATTTGTGTTTACATACGAATGCTTTGAAAGTTGTACGGAGAATCTTCGCTAAAAAATAAAGTAACAAGACTAAGTTTCGGTTACATGCGAAAGTACCCTTAGTACTTTTTTGTCGGTTATGTTTTGCAGAGTCTACCTTTATGTCACAGAACGAAAATCACGTCGTACGTGGCGTATCAGACAATTTATCTTTTTTGCTAAAATAACATATTATATAAAAATATAAAACATTAAATTTAAAAATTACTATATATCGCGATATATATTGCGATAATTTATGTTGGTCCCGGTACGATGTATCGAGGATTTTACTCGATCGATATTCGATATGTCGAATATCGAAATTATCGCGATATGAATTTACTGGATACCCAACACTACAGGTAAGTACTGTAGTCAATATATTGATGAAAAGTACAATCGCGGCATCGCTATTAGTGTTATTAATTTTGGCCACTTAAAACATTTTTTTTCCGGCCTACACTTGTCCGATTTTCAACTTGAGACCGTCAATCGCAAGGTGAGAATCTTATCTTTCAATCGCAACCGTGAGATCTAAAAACCGATATGCGTGTACGGATAAAAGATGTTTAAATAGACGAAAAAACATCAACACTAATTACTATTCACGGTGTAGGTTAGAAACTTACATATTGGTTAATGGCAAATGGCTACTGATACATGACACTAATATTTTGAGCTAGTCCATACTATTATTTTGGATACGAATTTCCGCAATCTATTGCCTGTTGTCCTACGACCTTGGTTTTGTGGTCGTAGTATACTACACCGCCAATCGCTATCAGCGTATTGAACGCTAATTGGGTCCGTTTTTTTTTTCCCAAATTCTTAAATAACATAAATTATTGTGTTTTTTCCTTTACGATATTTAGGGTTTTTTGTCCAATTAGCGTAAAAACGAAAGTACGTTGTCATTTAAATAGTGAGGTGTACGGTAAATGTCAGACCGTACAAAATTATACCTTTTTAAGTGAAAAAGTATAATTAATGAGTTTTAGTAACCGCGGACGCATGAGAATATGCGCTCTAAAAAGGGGATGAAATCGGGCTGTCAAATATCACGTTCGCACATATTCGTCCAACAACCACGTTTCGACTGTGTGAACGTACGATTTGTTAGATTTTGTACAAGTTCCAATATTAGTGTAAGCATGTTTGCGACCGACATATATTTTTTTCAAAGACCCAAATTAGCATTAGTAAACAATTACAATGTATGTTTTTTTTGAAAATTTTCAAATTCCTAATTAGCGTAAATCACTGTAATTATTCCTATACGCTAAAGAAACCTGTACGCTAATAGCGATTGGCGGTGTAGTATGGCTGTTCATATGTAGAATATTTTCACAGTTCCACGCTGAAAAAGGAAGATTGAGGTCAAATAGTCGGTTCGGTTCGGTTCGCCTGCGAACGGTCCGTCTCAGCTGGAAACATCGATACCGACGACAGGTGGACGACCAGATCGGCAAATATGTATTGTCTACTGGTTGCCGGTGACTCCGCGAGCGCTACCAACGAATGTATTAGCGGCCGCCAATACGGAAGCAAGATTTTTGACGGAGTGAGGGGACACCCCTCTGAAGCTGTCCTGAAAGTGTCCGTTTTTGTACTACTTTTTTAGGGGTGTCCAGTCAGCGGTCATTATGTTACTCACTTAGGGTATTTTCGCATGTGTTAAAGTTACAGTTATTTTCTGTCGTTTTCCTCCATAACTTAGAAAAAAGGGAGAAAATCCGCAGCCGTAACAAAAAATAGAAATTACCACCGTACAAGTTGCGTTACCCTGAAACTTTATACGTACAGTAGTTTGTCGTCTAGCGCGAACAAATTTGTCGTTTAGCGCATTTCGACCCACTTTCGAGTCCTTTCAACACATGTTCAAACTTTACATCAAATCACCTCGAGAGGTGATTTGAAATAAAGTCCAATAAGGTGAGCAAATAGGCAGACACTGTCGCATGTGTCTGAAGTTTTTTGCAATTGTGCGCGGAGTACCAAAAAAAAAACACACTGCACGTTTCCATCATGTGCGTAATGTTTTGCTTGCGCTGATCCGTACAAGGGCCGTCTCTCTCAAAAACACGTGTCTTCACACATACGGCGTATGAAAAATATTGGCCACCTGTCGGCAAGTGGGAAGACGATAAACAAAACCGCAAATTCTGTGCGATAGCGAAAGGTGTTTTAGGGTTTCGACACGTCGACAATGTGGCGCACGGACATTACGAAGTCACAAAAATTGTACAGCTTGCGGAGAAACGCCTCAAATTGAAGGCGAGTGGAAGTTTCGCCTCATTTTATGTACCACTTCATCTGTCACAATTCTTCGTACACGTCTACGTAAGTCACATTTTTAAGAGACAAGTTATTTGCGTTTACATCCGAATGCTCTGAAATCTGTACGGAGAATCTTTGCTAAAAAACAAAGTAGCATGACTAAGTTTCGGTTACATGCGAAAATACCCTAATTATTCTTAATCCTTCAAGGCAAAAGGAAAAGGTGAAGCTAAAAGCTAAAAAGAAAAAGGTAACCAGTAGGAACCCCTAATTTTAATTCATCACCTGCTTCTTGTTTTTGGCCATCAAGGGGTTCCTGCGCGTGCAGCCCACTCTCCCCGGTCCCAACTTTTTTTAATTTTATATATACTTTTTTTTATGCATGTCAAATTTCAGTGATACGATAGAATTGCCATGATTTGGAAGGTTAAGCACCCACATATTCTTGAGGAATTATATGTTCAACATACAATTACTCACAAAACCATACAACGAACTACAAGGTAAGTGGATTAACTACACCGCGAATCGTAATTAGAGTAATGAAAAAATTAGAGTACAAAAACTAAAAAAAACAATTAGAGTAATGAACGCTATTTTATGTGATAGTGTTGTTTCAACTATGAAGTTTACTCTAATTTATTTAAGTACTCTAATTTGGCACTCTAATATCCTCTACTGTAAATAAGGTATTTGTACAGAATTTGGCAAAACGTACAGTTTATCGTCACTATGACGTTTGCACTACGCGGTTTGTTAAAACGCACTTACATGATAACGACCTGTATTAAATCATTATTTGTACTTTTTTACTTAAAAAAGTACAATTTTGCACGGTCGGAGGTCGTCCGTACTCCACACTATTTAAAACGAACCTGTATTATAATTAAAAACGCTAATTAAACTTTACCTTAAATAGAATAATGAAAAAATTAGAATCATTTACTCTATTTCATGTGATAGAGACGAAATTTCGAGCGACCGAATTAGAGTAATTTACTCTAATTACGATTCACGGTGTACCATTAAAAACGTTAATTAAACCTTACCTTAAATAGCATAATGAAAAAATTAGAATCATTTACTCTATTTGATGTGATAGAGTCAAAATTTCGAGCGACCGAATTAGAGTAATTTACTCTAATTACGATTCGCGGTGTAGTTAAAACAAAAATAACAGAACAATCATTGAATAAACAAATCATTTGTCCACTTTTGTGTCGCTGGCATTCCTACCTTTGCTTCACAACTAAAGTGCCCAGCACTACCAGCGTTAAATATTTTTCGGGCAGTCAAAAGTGTATTTTGTCATCACAAAGGTTTCCAATTTCCAACCGTGGCATTAAGATCAAAAGGTAAACCGTTACCTTTCGATTGCTTGCATTCAAAAAATTACAAAGCTTAACGCTCGACTGCCCGATGAGCGTTTAGATCTACTACCAATGGGCAGTGCACTCTATTGCAGTAACAAGGTCCTTAAATTACTCCCAAGTTCCTCGCATTAAGCAAAACGAGACAAGTTAACTTCCACATGTTTCACTCTTAACATGATTGACGAATGAGGAAAATGCAAAAGCACTATCCTTCCAAAATTCCATTGTGGTGAAACGATTTTGATTACTAAAAAGACAAGAAAATGTCATTGTAACATGTTTACAAAAATGCCAAAGGTAGCCCACGGTTGACTACTTTACATATTTTCCTCCCTTCCCCTGTATCACCCCTAGATCACTAAAGCACACCACTATTCCAATGAACGATTGCTCTAAGTACTAAATAAACTAGCTGCCATCTACCCAAAAACTAAACATTTTTCCCGAGGGACAAAATTTCTAAGTCCATTTCCCTCTCAACTATTCCACTAAACAAGTTAAAAAAATTTGGTGATATGCACCGTTTTTTATGCAGATAACATACCAGTACTCTGGACAAGAGCTTTCAAGTCATCGAAAGGAATACAGCTTGGCCAGTTTTGTAGTTATCTGTCCTTAAGAGGGAGTTCCTATCCTTTTGGACACATAACTCTGTCCCTGTAATATTATATTTTAGCCCATGGTGTAAGATGGCCCTGGAAGGTTGATAACAGTACTCTTGATCTTTGTCATCATGAGGATGCTGTTCGTGACACCCTGTGATCCGATGCCACTGTCACGGAATCCCTGCGACACAGACAAAACTTGAACGGCTTAATTTCATTTGTTGTTTTAGTTTTGACTTTTATTCTTTTGTCTTCAAATGCTTTTGCTTCTTTCTGTCTAATTTCTCTTCTTCCTGTCTATTTTTTCTTGTTGTACACTACGAGATTGTTTTGTAACTCTCGCTCGGAGTTCAAATCTTTGCGTTCATGAATATGAACATAGAAAAAATGACAGTTGAATAAAGAAGTATTATTGCAATTGCACAAAAGTTCAGAAACCAGGGACACAGCCTAAAGATTCAAAAAAGTTGACAAGTAGCTGAAGCTAGAAAAGGTCAAATCTTAAAAGCCAGGCAGTTTCATCTTGAATAAGAAAAAATTGGGAAAATGTTCACACGATAATACAGGTACTTCAAATCTTAAGAAAAATCATTAACAAGCTACACATTCCAAATACCTCAGGCAAGAACATGATTATTACTGCATAGCTTGGAAGTTGAAGAGGGCGAATGTTGCAATATCTTCAATCCCAGGCTAATACTACTCCCTTTCCCTTCAAACATAGACAGTACCTGGAAAGGGAAATGGTCTGGCCCACGGGCTGGTGCTGAGTTGATTTGAACAGTTCCAGTCTCCATTGCATCTGATATCATGATGGCCTTGTTGATATCCTTGGTGAAAACGCAACCCTACAGAATCAGAGGATCCTTCGGAACAATTAGAAATCCTTGCAGTCCAAGCATTGATGCCAACTATCAATCACAAAAATCAAGATGAATTACCCACTCTATTTCAGACAGTAAATCTTGTATTGCCTTAGACCACAAATCTTTTTGATGGATCCCAAATTAGTTATCACCCTCAAAAGGAGGTGATGATGAAAGAATCTTCCGAGGATGCTCCGGACAGATACTGAGACTAATGCCAAAATGTAAATTTCACTTCTCACTGCAATCAATCTGTAAAAACTAAAAAGCAAAGAATCGAAAAAAATATCCTTCAGTCAATCATGTACGCAAGGAAAGAATGAATAATAGCACGTTTCGCACCAACCATGTATACAATAAAGGCCTTTCTGGACACTCAGTCCAAATAATTTCATTCAACTAAATACTGTGGTTTGAACACACGTAGTCTAACAGAAAGGCAGGATCAACTGCTCGTGAAACTATAGAACTGGAATGATTATAAAAAGCAAACACTTTAGTTCATCTCAGCGTTTGACCAGAGCCTACAATTCATAAAATTACTCAACGCTCAAGTACAAGATTATTTCTATCTCGTTTTGGAAACAGAAAACAGTCGAGTCCTTCAATACCTCAGATTCTGTGAATTCCCTTCTATGATTTGAATGTAATTCCGTATTCGGAGTATCGAAGAGAGAGGTCTTGTCTTGATGAAGAATGGAAAGGCAGAGAGGACATACCTGCAGAGCGAAGTTGTTGGCATTACAGTGCTGAATGCCCTCCTCTGGAGTAGAAATTCGGATGACCGGTACAATGGGACCAAAGGGTTCTTCCCATGCCACACGCATGTCCGGTCGAACATGGTCAATGAGAAGAGGCCATATGAGATTACCGTCCCTCTTGTACTCCTGCATAAAATTAGACTACCAATTAGATGCCAGAATTGAAAAAAGCTTGCATTTGATACCCACGTCTGTCCTCAATCATACAAAAAAACCTTTAGTAAGCTGACAGCATTGTACTTCAGTTCCGTGAATAATGCATGCCTCACAAAGTTAGAACCGAGAACTGAAATTGAACACTGATCCTCAGATAAAACTGGTTAGAAACGCTTTCTCATGACACTGACTATCTTGATCCGCGTAGGTCCAGTGAAGTTTCAGAAAAGCAAAGGTTGCAAAATTGCTTGAATAAGCCAGTGAATTCCGACACCAATGCTGTATCTTGGACTCCCATGCAAAGTATGCATTCACTACATGCGGAAGAGATATATTGGCTGAAGACCACACAAAACAGATTCTAACAACAAAAGTTGACATGAAATGATCATACACAAGACAAGTATTTAGCCTCTTATACATATGAAGTTAAATAAATTTTCTTATCACGCAAATATAAAATTTTCACCATGCAGGCAACATACTCATATTACTGGGACTGCAATTTTTCATCCTTATCACCTCCTTTTTCTTTGTAGTTCTTATTTCCAATTACAAGTGACTAATAAGCACAGGATTCTGGAAAACCTGTGGAGGACATTTTAAGAGTGGAAATGCAAATATTGCCCAAAGTCCATCCACCATTTGTTTTAATGACGAATGTATCAAATTACAAATAAAAGGTCTGATCGATAAATTTGCAAACTAAACCACAAAGAACTTACATACAAAGTTCACAACAACCAAGCTAAGAAACAGTGAGAAAGCAATTTCTCTAGGTATCAAAAAGCTTACCTGGCAGAGGGTTGCCCCCTTTTCCTGTGCGTCCTTCACTAGGCCCTCAATGAAGTTGGCTGATGACTCACTCACGACGGGAGTGATTTCAGCGTTATCCCGTGGGTCACCCACTTTAAGCTTTGATACTCTTTCATTAATCTTCTTCACTAACTCATCTGCAACACTTTCAATCACAAGGATCACCTTGACAGCTGTGCATCTTTGTCCACTGCAAAACACAGATAAAAAAATCAAACAATTAGTTAAGGCGCTTGCTGTGGAACAAAATAAAACTTTCACAGAAATGCTTGCGATGAATAGGCCAAACAAAGGGGTTCACTTAGTGACAATTAAATCACAATGAAACCTCTAAAGAAACAAAAAGGAGACAATCCAAGGCTCAAAAATTCAGAGTGAAATCAAAGGTTGAACAGCGACAACTACAGACTATCCCATGATTTTGCAAATGAGCTCTAAATTTTTATCAACTTCAACGCTGAATGGTTGCTCAAAGTTCTGTTCTACAGTGTGTTGCAGCAGAACCAAGAGGTCTTAAAGTCGACGAGCACAGTCGTTCAATCCGAGTGGAAATCTTGCTACATAGAATTTTTGTATTTACAGAGTCCCTAATATGCAAAATCACATGATTGGCACATTGATACAATCAGCATAAAGTAATGAGTTGGGGATCACAAATGTTCACCTGTATGAGAAACCACCCTTGATAACATTTGCTGCAGCAAGTTCCAGGTCACCATCTTCCAAAACAATCATGGCATCCTTCCCTCCTAGTTCCATCTGCAGAGGAATCATGCCCGCCTTCTTGGAAATGGCAATTCCTGTGTCGCCTCCGGTAAAGCTGGCAAAAGAAAAGTAGTCAGGAATCAGTCTCCTTTCAGCAACGGCATACTAATGAGAAATGGTTAAGTTCATTTGATGAAAACAAAAAGAACAGGTTCGAGAATTATAACAATTGTCGGATTACCTGAATACGACAAAAAAGGAAAGGGGAGAGGGGAGGGAAGGGAGGAAGGAGGGGGGGGAGGGGGAGGGAGGGGGGAGGGGAGGGGGGGTGGGGGGGGGGGGGGAGGAGACTCTACATTTACAAGTTCAAGGATTCATGTATACTTGTTTTATTCAGCAGCTACTGCAAAACTGTTGAGAACCAAACGGAAGAGATATGGTGGAAAAGTCATAATACAGAATCACAATTGGAAATTTCCAATAGACAATACTCTTAGTTTAAAATTGGAAGCAGGTGTACCTTATGCAATTCACCGCAGGATGCATGGTAAGGAAGTCTCCAATCTCAGATCCTTTACCAGTCACACAGCTGATGAGGCCTTTGGGGAACCCCGCAGCTGCGAAGCACTGCATCATGTGAAGACCAGAGACAGCACCCTGCAGAGAAAGAGCCATAATGCAGCTGTAAGAGCAATATCACACACACACAAGAAATAAGGGAGGGGAAATGCAGCTATTAGAACAATGTCACATTAAAAAAAATAGAAAAAAAAGAGGGGAAGTCAAAGTTATGGTCGCTCCCCTCCAAACAAGCCTACACAACAAAGATAAGTGGGAGAAAATGGGGGAAAAGAGCAACCAGAATAAGGCCCTTCTGAAAAACAAGAAAATTGAGAACCCAAGCTCAAGTGAAAAATGGATTCTTGATTGTTGAGCACACATGATCCTCAGAACACTTTTCTTTTCCAAAGGAAACAGAGTTATCAGAAAGGAATAGAAGAAACTGATAAAAATATTAATTACTTATTTAGAGCAAATCAGACAAATGGAATTTTCGTCAATATCCCCGTTTCCATGCTGACACTCCCTTCAAGAGTTCATTTGCCATGATAAACAACCAGCTAGACTATAAAAGGTTCGCTTTACTTGAAGTGACCATATGGACCCAACAAACTAAGTAGAAAGATGGATGTGCACAAGGAAACAAAAATATGAAACAAAAAATGACAGTCAGCAGAAATGAGTACCTGAGTGGGAGGTTTCAGAACCACAGCATTCCCTGCGATAAGGGCAGGGCCAAGCTTGGAGCAGGCCAAGTTGACAGGATAGTTGAAAGGTGGAATACATAGAATAACACCGAGGGGAATCTGTATCAAAACATACCCAGAGCATAAGAATGGACCATAAAAAATCATATCTGAATG
This sequence comes from Zygnema cylindricum, assembly GCA_037447655.1. Classification (NCBI taxonomy): domain Eukaryota; kingdom Viridiplantae; phylum Streptophyta; class Zygnematophyceae; order Zygnematales; family Zygnemataceae; genus Zygnema; species Zygnema cylindricum. The sequence continues at coordinate 59,345 of JBBHKE010003528.1, read as the reverse complement.
AAAGCCTAAAGAAATGTTTTGCAAATAAATTCTTGCTTGACCATATCAGCTGTTTTGACACATACTGTCAGGTAAAGCAATGCATATCTTTAATGAATGTTCATATAAATGCTCATTCTTGCCATAGTGGCCTGCAAAATGTACCTTCGAACTCAAACAGAGTTTTGTCCGATCAGTTCCTGGGAAGCTGTCTGAAGCAATAAATTTGTTCTCCGACAAAATCCGTACACCCTCCTCGGCAGTATAAGAAAGCAGATCAGCAGATCGCACCACCTGCAACAGGCCAGCCGTGATACGGTTAGCTTTTACTGAACATTCACTGCAACTAACACTTCAAGTTCCCTTAACAAATACAGCTATACACACTTTTTTATGAGACTGACAATAATTCTAAACGTTCACCAAACATAATATTGCAGCTCAAATCGTCAATTATGTGGGGGCATTCTATCAATCTACTTTGTTTTAGCTCACCAGTTTAACACACATGGCAAATATAAATTTTAACGAAAGACTTAAGACCATAAAGAGCTTCTTCACCAACACTTGAATTCTTTGCACAATTAATACTGCGCTCAAGAATACAAAGTGGAAAGAGATGTAGAGGGGCTGATAGTCTTTACCTCAGTGACTGAATCCTTTTTCGCCTTAGCGATCTCCTTGACCAAGCTTTCCGCAATGGGATCCTTGTTCTCCCTGAGGATTGCAGCTGCCTTATGAATAAGCTCAGCTCTCTTCCACAGAGGAGTTTTCGCCCATTGCTTTTGAGCAACTTTGGCACTGTCAAAAATCTTATTCACTTCCTCCTGTGTGCAAGCTGCGAGACAGATCCGAGAAGCCTCTGTCAGCTTCAGATACCGACAAGCAGCAAGTGTGAGGGCATTCCTGACATGAGAAAACAGCATAGCCAAATCTGTTTATATCTCTTTCATGCTCTATAATGTATTTCCTTTAACAGCTAAAATGTAAATCTAGCTATATCAAAAACTGAGCACAAGAAAAGTTCAAGAGAACCAAAGTTCAAACATATTCCAAATGACAAATAATGGTGTCAAGCCAGCTCATGACAAATACATATTATCTTCCACCTTCGTGAGGTGAAATTCACAGTTGAAGGTTAGCTTAAAAATCAGCAAGCCGCAAAATGATTGGCATTCTAAATGACATGTTTTGCATCAGTGATAGCTGGATTAAAAATGGAAGCCGGCTCCGAAAACCAATGAAACCAATTTTGTGCATGAAAGTTTATTACATTCGTCATTTGAGATCTTGAACAAACCTTGAACTTTATAAACTACTTTCCGTGTTGTTGGATCAATGATAGGAACAGATTTGCCCGAGGATGAAACTTTCCATTCACCGTCGGCATAGTATTTAAAAACTTCACTATCTAGAATCTCATCATAAAAGCCAGTTCCGGCAGCAGCCATAGCTGAAAAATACGATCGTTTCAGCTGGTCGGAGCTGAGGAACGGCCAAAATATAGAAGTCCTAAGACGGGAAATTGTTACAGTATTAATGAATGATAATTTCGGAATTTGAGCTTCAGTGCAGCGCAGGGGCTGGAGATCAGCAAGAAGCAATAGGCGCGAGACTTTAAAACCAATCGGCTTGGAAGACCTTAATAGTCTGGCAAGCTACTGTAGTGTGAACTGACTATTTGGTATCTCAAAGAGCAAGAAGCCTTTTGTGAACGCACAACGTCAAGATTCGTTTTCTGCGGAGACAAACTCGCTAATAATGCGCAATAATTCTTCTGATTAGGTGGAGCACGGAGGGGCTACCTAGTCTGTATTTCTGTACTAGAGTACGTACGCTAGAAGATAAGAGTGAATTATTATAACTGCGGTGTACGTATGAGCAAAGGAATGGTTAGATTCAGGGGCGACTAGAGCTCCAGGTCAAATCCCACGTGTCATAATAGAAACCGATAGCACCGTTTCTGTCGAGTCGAGGCGTCGAGGCGTCCGCGGCTGTCGGTGCCTAGCTTGGTCTCGATGACATCGAATCATATTTGAAAAAAGCAGCTCTATTATTGGCCCGTTGAACAGTACAGTAACAGTCATCCAAGATAAAACAAGAATAGGCTACACCGCGAATCGTAATTAGAGTAAAGAAATAATTAGAGTAAAAAAACGAATATAATAATTAGAGTTATAAACTCTATTTTGGTTAATCAACCCTTTTCAAAAAAAAAAATTACTCTAATTTATCAATGACTCTAATTTGGGCGTAAATTTGGGCGCTGAATATATCTACTGTAAATTAGGTATACATACAGAATCTGACAAAACGTACAGTATCACGTCATTATGACATTTGCACTACGCGGTTTGTTAAAACGCAGTTATATGATAACGGTATGTCTTAAATCATTATTTGTACTTTTTTACTTAATAAAGTACAATTTTGCACGGTCAGACACCGACTGTACGCCACACTATTTAAAACGGCATTGTATTAGAGTTATTAACGTTCATTCAAAAAGTACCTTAAATAATGTAAAGAATCATTTAGAATAATGTACTCTATTTATGGTGATAGAGTCAAAATTTGGGGTGACGGAATTAGCGTATATAACTCTAATTACGATTCGGGGTGTAGTTAACTAAGGCCGGTTCCACACGTTGAAAAAAAAATGTTTTCACACGTGTGATCGCAATGCAAGAGTGAAAATAGCTAAAGCCGTACAGCCATTCTGGCGATTTGGGAAAAATCTGTCTCCGAGACTTATTAGGCTTCATGACTGACATTTAGTTTTTCTTCTCCAACTGTGTAACGGTCAGTGACTCGTAATCTATTCCCACTGAAAAAAACTTAACTTCCGCAACAGACGGGCGTTCAAATAATGTACGGCTTTCCAAGCACCGACTTTGTTATTCTCGGAAGTTCCCGGAAAACCGTACAATATAACTTCCTCAAAATATTTGAGGATATTGAAGTCGGGTTAAGGTTGCGTCTTTCTTTAAAACAAGCCAACGGTAAACCCAAAAGTTGACGAAGCAAAAACAAGATCCGAACGGCTATTTCATTGTTTTCGCGCGAAAAGACTGTCCAACTTTGAACCAACGTCGTCGTCTTTCGAACATTATTAAGTTTGAAAAACTGCAAATTAGTTTTCGCTCCTATGTTTGATGACGTTGAAGCGTGACACATTCAATCGGGGTTACGTGCCAAAATTTTGGTGTGAACAAGACCAGTTTTCCGATCAGTTATGAGAAAATCATCGGAATGGGCAAAAAGTTACAAATGCTCCGGTGGGAATAGGCTATCAGTGGGTTTGTCCTGTCGGTCCATTAGGGAAGCGGCATATAATCACTTTCCAATAATTATGGATTCCAAAGGCGACTACAATACTATGCTTTGATGCACTCTGGTGCTCATGTCACCATGCTTGACATAACACGTGTCCTTAAAATGTTAGAATACATAATTAAAGTCCTATAAGCATCTAAGTACGTTTATCGTTTTCGCTAATGTTGAAGTACCCGTGACGCCGTGATACATTTAAAATTGCAGTTTCCAAGGCACCTAAGCAAAAAATAATGCTTTTCAACGTGTGAAAACTGGCCTTGAGGCAATAAAGTTTCAACGCTTAACGCAATGTTTGTTCAATGTGTACCGTTACAAGACTTTGTATTGTATGGATTTTGAATCCATGCAAGATATTACATGCCACATCGTCGTTAAGGGTTGGAAGCGACATTCTGCAACTGACGAGAGTGGCCACAACAAAACAACCATGTGAACATCCGCTCACCCGTCAAATCGCGTCCAAAGTCGACAGCTACAATACCGACCTTGCGTTCTGTCATTTAAAATTAGCTAAAACCTTCCATCATAATGAAAGTTACGGGAAAACTTTCTTTTATCGTACACTTATTTTCCGCTTTTATTATAAAAATATTTTTACGGTGAGTCTATGAAGATTCTCCAGACATGATTAAACATAAAACCGTTTGTTTTTGTTTTTTCAAATTTTTAGCATTCGTGAAGCGTTAACACCATAGTTCAAAAGTAGGTGAATGTAGGCCCATACAATATGCCTACTATACGCAAAACATACAATATGACCTTAAGACCCATATTGCATTGGTCGCAAAATGAAAAAAAAACAGTAACAGTGTCTTGTTGCACGTCGATCGATAGAGAATTAAACGTCATGTCTAAATTTTGAAAATCATTCGGACAAAAAAATATCCTTCTGTGAGTTTTGAGGGGTTTAATATTTAAACCGTTAGATTTGGACGATCGGACGGTCGCTGATAAAAGTAGCGATCTAAGAAGATCACATGAAAAGCCCATAACACAACTTACGATATGACTATCGTCAGATTTGTACCATTGGACGGTCGTTGATCAAAGTAGCGATTTAAGAAGATCACATGAAAAACCCATAACACAACTTAAGATAAAGGCGCCTATATAAGGCCGACAATATAAACGCCTACTTTTGAACTATAGTTAGCACCATCGAGCCAATACACCGCGAATCGTAATTAGAGTAAATTACTATAATTTTGTCGCTCGAAATTTTCGACTCTATCATAGGAAATAGAGTAAATGATTCTAATTTTTTCATTATTTTATTTAAGGTAAAGTTTATTTAGCGTTTTTAATTCTAATTAAGGTTCGTTTTAAATAGTATGGAGTACGGACGACCTCCGACCGTGCAAAATTGTACTTTATTAAGTAAAAAAGTACAAATAATGATTTAATACAGGCCGTTATCATGTAATTGCGTTTTAACAAACCGCGTTGTGCAAACGTCATACTGACGATAAATTGTACGTTTTGCCAAATTTAGTACGAATACCTTATTTACAGTGGAGAATATTAGCGTGCCAAATTAGAGTACTTAAATAAATTAGAGTAAACTTAATAGTTGAAACAACTCTATCACATAAATTAGCGTAAATTACTCTAATTTTTTTTTGTTAGTTTTTGCACATTATTTTTTTCATTACTCTAATTACGATTCGCGGTGTAGATGACTGTCGTACCGTCGACAAGGACGAGGGTATCATTTTCTCGCCGCACATAAATTGTATACGTGGGTTAAGTGCCCGAAGGAACGATGGAAGTGTGACATCTGACAAGGTGGATGGGAATTCAGAGAATCCCCAAATAGAACATTCTATTCCGCGGTCCCTTGCCTGGGGTCCTAAAGAAAACTTAATGGTTTCCCAAACTTTATATCTTCCTAAATAACCGTACATGACACTTTAGTAGAGTACTGTACCAGACGCTTTGCCTCGCGATCGATTCTAGGATTAGAATCTGTTGAAGATATCAGAATCTATGCTCATGCCTACGTGGTACCATTCAAAATAGGCCGCGCTCACATAAACACATTTACTGGGACGACCTGATGAATAATTGCGCAGAAAAACTTCCAGTAACCGTACAAAAAAACATGTACTGGCACGTCCTGATGATAGGTCACCCTTACGCATTCGAGCACGACATTTGCTGACTATCAAGGTCGCTAAGCAACTAACTGGAGTCCTTTATGTTCTCGGCGACAGTCGGACGTCGTCACTGTCACCCAACACTCCATCCGCCGCCAGAACAGGCCTCATCGCGCACTAATGCCCTACTGCCGTCTTCGACGGGGAAATAGCCATTACATTCCATCTTTTCCGGCCAACATGTTGAAATTCTATGGGCTCCATTGCCACATAGAATTCGCAGATCAAAAGAAGCTTATCTAGATAGTGCCGACTCCAAGTTTATATAAACCCAAATGACTGACCCTTTGACAATCAAAACCCCAATATAGCTTCACCCTTGTGAAATAACACTTTCTATGTGCTCAGTTCCACCACAGAATGCAAAGTTAGAATATGAGATTTGGACACATTCACTCACTTTGACTTTCCCTTAGAAATGCAGCCACACAGGCAGGCAAAAACTCTGATCCACTACACACCTGTGTAGGATGGACTCCCTTGAGCTCGCAGCAAAAAGAATCACTGAAAATGGTATTCTGAATTGATAGATATGGCTAGCCAAAGTTTGCCTTTTATACAAGATGCTCTCTGGGAGAGGCGGCTACCTACCCAAAATATTCTAAGTCATAAACCCCTTTCTAAACCCTCTAGTACAGAGATACTGACCAATCACAAGATTGTACGTACAATAAAGTACAGATGTCGGTGTACTTTCTGTACGGACAGTCTACGACGTCGCTATTATGCGACATTGGTCACATCCAGATTTGTTGTCTTCCGTTCCGGAGATTTCGTAAACCCGTATGATGTTGCTACGTGTCATTCGGAGTGGCGCAGTCCGCAAACTGCCAAATTGTCCTTTCCGCGAAGCCGACGCTAACCACGACCATCCGATTAATATCGGTATTTAATACGGACCGTCGAAACAAATGTGTGTACTATTTGTTTTGTTTGGTACTAATAGTACAACTGTTTCTATGTCCAATAAACCGTAATCTATTTAAATGGAAAATCCTATGTGTACATATTTATATGCATATCAAACCCAATATACTTTAGCAATAGTCATAGACTAAACGGACAAAGCTACCGGCTACGGGTGACTTGACGGACGGCAGGTACCAGGATCAATTTTTGGGTTCGTCAAGTACCTTTTGGTACATCTACCTAAATCAACCCCTGTCTTCTCTAGTGAGCTTAGGCAGGTATGGCTCTAGCTCCCAATCCAACCTTTAGTGACTACGACAAGTGTGGGGGCTTGGAGAAGGGAGTTAGAGGCAGGCTGCCTGTGCTCCTTTTCTATCCTAATAGACCTAGAAAATACCCAAATATCAACACTCCCCTTATTTTAAAGTCTATTTTCCTTTCAACTCCCACAAACAAATAAACAAACACCCCCTCCCTTTTTTTTCATTTTCATTTACCTTTCATAAACTTAAGAAAAATACTCTCGTATTTACAACAGTGCATTAGATGAACTGAAATAAAAATTGCATCACACATTCTATTTAGCATCCCACTTTTCATAAATCCAAGCAAAGATTTAATCCACTTCTCTTTTCCATCCACACTAAATCCAATTTCCCTCTTGCAATTCACACAGCCTGCCCCATCTCCAATCTGCAACACACACCCAGATGCTAACCCTTTTACCAGCTCACCTTCATAAATGCCATCACTCCCTTTAGTGATGTCAAACCCATTACCCCCAAAAATTAAACTTTCCTCACTCTCTCCCATCAATTTCTTTCCACTATCACTTTCTATTTTTATTCCCAAAAAATATTTCTCCTCCCCTAAATCTTTCATTAAATATTTTCCTTCTCCCCTATGCTTTAGAGTCCCCTTTAGATTTACTTCTCCCTTTTCCTCGGAGTCCGTTGAAGTCTCCATTTCCGACCAATTTTCAGTTTCCAAAATATCTATGAAATTAACCTCATGAATTTTATCTTTCCCGTTTTCACTTATGGATCCTAGATCTGACTTTTTCATTTCTAAGTCATACACTCTACACTCCTCGACATCCTCAAGTACCTCCTCTCTCTTTACTTCCCTTATACCTCCAAAAGTAGATTGTTGCCTTCGTGGAATTTTTGTATACTTTTCTCTCTTCTCCATTCTACCGATGCGAAGAAGCTCCAAGATTTCTTCATCCTCTTTCTACTCTTCCCTTTCTTCCTCCTCATTCAAACTCCAACTTCTAAGTTCTTCCAAACGAGGACACTCCTCTATATAGTGACCCGGTTCTCTACAAAAGAAGCAAACGCTTTTTCTTTAAAGCTCCCCTTTCTTTTCCTCTCCCTATTTTTCCACCAAAGTTCTGATAAGGTTTACCTTTTTCTTTCTTACTTTCATCACGCTTCCGCTTGTCAGGGTCGTTCTTCTCATCACGCTTCCGCCAGTCACCACCAGCTGTAAATGTATTCACCCTGTCACTTCCCCTACGAAGCTCCAAAGTGCTTCCCCTCAGAAGAATTATCCCCATGGTAATGCTCAAAGTCCATGAGGAGACATCCATTCCCTGCATACGGTAAATGATGTCTTCGTACTCATCTAAGAGCTTCATGATTAGTGTATTAATCTTTCTCTCCTCAGATTCTACATATCCCGCACTAGCTAGCTCAACATATAGTGCAGCAATATTATTGCAAAAGTGTATCATGCTACCGCCTTTATAAACATAGGCCTCTATTTCTTATTTTACTAACTGCTGCCTTTGTATAGTCTCACTCTTATAAATTTGAATTAGTGTTTCCCAGATTTTCGAAGACTTAGTTAGACTTAAAAGTAAGATAGCTATGGACTTAGATATATCTAAGTATGAGATGTTTTGCTATAGTGTTATTATATTCCAATATTTTTTCTTTCATTTTCTTCAGTTTTAATCCCTACAAGTGGTACCATAGCTGAGAGCCTAGCTCCCCTCACCATAGGTGTACATTTATCCTTCTCCCCTATTTCCCCATCCACGGCAAGGTTTTTCCCTTCACCTTCCTTTGCATCTAAACTTTGGTTGATATTCTGGGCAGCCTCTTATGATTCTCTATAGAAAGCTCCTCCAAAGCCAGGTGGCGGACATCTCACTTGTCTCGAAACAATTCCCCATAAGTGCTTCTCGAAAAGCAACCCCTCCATCGTAAACTCCGAATAAGTGAAGTCTGTTCCATCGAACATAGGCACCCTAGATGGTGGGCCCATAACCTGAAATTCTATGGGCTCCATTGCCACACAGAATTCGCAGATGATAAGAAGCTGATCTAGATAGTGCCGACTCCAAGTTTATATAAACCCAAATTACTGACCCTTTTACAATCAAAACCCAAATATAGCTTCACCACTGTGAAATAACACTTTCTGTGTGCTCAGTTCCACCATAGAATGCAAAGTTAGAATATGAGATTTGGACACATTCACCCACTTTGAATTTCCTTTAGAAATGCAGCCAACCAGGCAGGCAAAAACTCTGACTAACTACACTCGTGTGTAGCATGGACTTTCGTCAGTTTGCAGCAAAAAGAATCGCTGAAAATGCTAAACTGAATTGATAGATATGGCTAGCCAAAGTTTGCCTTTTATACAAGATGCTCTCTAGGAGAGGCGGCTACCTACCCAAAATATTCTAAGTCCTAAACCCCTTTCTAAACGCTCTAGTACCGAGGTATTGACCAATCACAGGACTGTACCGTACAATAAAGTACAAATGCCGGTGTACGTTATGTACGGACAATGTACAACGTCGCCATTATGCGACATTTGTCACATCCGGATTTGTTGTCTTCCGTTTCGGAGATTGCGTAAACCCGTATGATGTTCCCACGTGTCATCCAGGGTGGCGCAGTCCACAAACTGCCAAATTGTCTTTTTCGCGAAGCCGACGCTAACCCCGGGCGTCCAATTGATATCGGTATTTAATGCGGACCGCGGAAACAAATGTCTGTACTATTTGTTTCGTCCGGTACTAATAGTACAACTGTTTCTATGTCCAATAAACCGTAATCTAGTTAAATGGAAAATCCTACATTTACATGTTTATTTACATATCAAACCCAATATACCTTAGCACTAGTCCTAGACTAAACGGACAAAGCTACCGTCTACGGGAGACTTGACGAACGGCAGGTACCAGGATCAATTCTTAGGTCCGTCAAGTACCTTTTCATACATCTACCTAAATCAACCTTTGTCTTCTCGAGTGAGCTTAGGCAGCCATGGTTCTAGCTCCCAATCGAACGTTCAGTGACTACGACAAGTGTGGGGGCTTGGAGAAGGGAGTTATAGGCAGACTGCCTCTGCTCTTTTTCTATTATAATAGACCTAGAAATTACTCAAATATCAACACATGTGGCCTCTAAGCCGAAAGATTGACAACATTGAGAGTATAGTGCAGTGCTGCTACTCTTAGTTAGCTCGGTTTATTTCAGCTAAGTTTAGTTTGGTTTTTCGATCCATTTGGTGTTCCTGTCACCATAACTGTCATAGCGTGACCTTATAGAGTGAAGATATTGATTAAAGACTTAAGGGGGTGTCCCCATTTAATCGATAATTTGAAGACGTATGTTGGACTCTAGAGAATATTCTATGTACTACTTTGAAGAGCGTCCCAATATGCGAAAATGAAATCGGAACTTTGAAATGTGACGGTTGTAGACGTAGGTACAACTTGTGACGGTCGAAGACGTCTACGAAATTTCCGACAATTGGTGACGCTAACAAAAACAGCGACAGTTGTAGACGTCTAGATTTTTGTGCCATTGTTGATGTTTAGGGTTTTGTGACATTGTGACGTCATGCTCACTTGTGACAACGTCGACGTCACAAATTTAAGAACTTTAAGCCATGGCTTCCCGATTTCGTTTTTCGACTTTATCACTCAACTTGCCATAAAAATATACCTAAAGCCCTAAAGGTAGTAAAAAAAAAAAAGAACAAACATATTTCATTTCATACAGGTATTGTCATGCCTCATTCTACAAAGTGTGAAATATAAACGATAATGTGAGAGAGAGGGGAGAGGCGACGACGACGTTAAATTCTCCAATGACCCATTAATAGAAGTGGGGGTCCAAGACCCTTGCAAATTGGTCGTGAGAAAACACGGGTGTACAGGGTGTGAGTATTCGGGTAGCGATATTCTCCCTCGTCCTAAACTTTTCCTACTCGTGTGGCGTGTGCGTGGATCGTTTATCATTCGTTGTTAGTGCGATAATTTAAATGAAATCACCTCGCGAGGTTGTTTTTTATGAAGTTTTTTGATGGGTTTGATTTTATTGTCTGGGGGTCGAATAGAGGAAAACGCCAAAATGCATTCACATGACGACAAACATGAAGTGCATTCGAAATATTCAATTGAAGTTCACTGCATTGTGGCATAAGTGATTAAAAGTTTTTCTCGTTGAAGGCTGAATTTTTGGGGAAAGCGAGAAAAAGTTTATACTTTAATACCGTGGGTGTCCCCATGTAATCGATATTTTAAAGAGGTATTTAGGAGTTTAGTGACGATTATCCACACTACATTTTATATCGTTACAATGGGCGAAAATGACATAATAATTTTGAAAGGTGACGATTGTAGACGTAGATACAACTTGTGATGGTTGAAAACGACTACGAAACCTCTTCACAATTGGTGACGCTTAAAAAAACAACGACAGTTGTCGACGTCTAGATTTTGTGACATTGTAGAGTTTTGTGATATTATAGCGCCATGCTCACTTGTGATACTGTTGACGTCACCAATTCCAAAACCTTATGCCATGGGTTTCCAATTTTATATTTTCATCTTTTCTCACTCAACCTGTCATCAAAATACGCTCTTTGGTAGTCAAAAAGTTTATTTGTTAAAGCTCTTTCATTTACCAGTATTGTTGTATTTCGTTCATAAAAGCATGCAATAAAATCGAAGTGTGAGAAGGAGAGGGAAAGGCGACAACACCGTAAAAATTCCACAAAGGACCCATGAGTAAAAGTGGAGTTCCCAGACCCCAACAAATTTTTTTCCGTACATGCATCTGACATGCAAAGAAAAAATTAGCTAGAGTTCTCCATCCAGCTAAAATTTTCTCTCTCGTGTAGAGCGTGCGTGGAAGGTTTTTCATTCGTCGTTTGAGTGATACTCCAAATAAAATCACCTCGCGAGGTGATTTCAATCTTTTTTTTTAGGAGCTGGATTCACATGCTCGGGGGACGAAAAGAGGAAAACAACAAAATGAGTACATAAGACGACAACATGGAGTACATTCAAAGTATCGAATTGACGCTCATTGTCTCTGGTAAAAGTAATATTTTCATAAGGCAAAAGTTTTTCTCGTCGTGACGGAATTTGGGGGAAAACGACAAAAAAAATCAATACTTTAATGCATGGGGACACCCCCTCAGTGACATCTAAGTGGCTTCTTTTCTCTTCGTTCATGTCGAAATACGTGTGAGCATTAAAGAGTGGGGTTTCAAAAGAGTACATCTAAGCCAAAAGTAATGTTTTTCAACATGTGAAATAGGTATTGTGAACATTAAATAGTGGGGTTTCTAATGTGTACATCCAAGCAAAAAATAGTGTTTTTCAACGTGTGAAATAGGCCTCAAGTCAATACTTGCTGGCAGTAATAGGTGTTGGCTGTTTTTATTTAGAAATCTCTATTTCAGTATATAGGGCTAAAATAACTTAGAATATTTTCTAAGTAGTTTGCTGTAATACTTACCTTAATTAGTGTTACAATTGGGAAAGTACAATAGAGTATACTGTACTTTTACATGGACACGTGTTGGCAAGAAAACGTAAGCAGGTTTTACGGAGTGGCGTCGACAGTCATCCACACACGTCACGCAGTTGACGATTGGACTCACAAAATCGGACGAACGGAATCATAACCGTGTATTACATAAATATATGGTACGAATCGACGGTACCATTGTCGATTGAATTTGTTCCAATAGACGCGATTCACTTGGGACCACAAGCGTGCTTCACGAGGGACCGCAAGCGCGATTCATGTGGGACCACAAGTGACGAAGCACTCAGGTGCTTCGTACTACACGATCACACTCGGCTGGACTTTAGGGACTACCGCTGACTTAGTATCTGGGACGTTTTGTGTACAGTTCGATATCTTAAAATATCTGAATAAACATTGTTTTGTAGTTTAGTGTAATAAAAAATAGTGTTATACTAATTAGGTTTATGGAAAATAGTAATTAGGGTTTTTGAGGTAATAACGTTACAATAACGTACAGGTAGGATACTTTGTCGTTAGTCAAGGTAATAATTGCAGTAACAGTTACCCATATTAGTGTAGACCAGTAGATACACACAGTGAGTATATAACGTAGGACTTAGCCAATTTTGTAGTATCCAGTTTTGGGATTATGACATTTTAAGGGCAATTTTTGGGAAACTTCCAGGAGTAATATCTTATGTTTTACTAAGTCATTTGGGCTGGAACTTCGGGAATTGTCATTTTACTCTTTTTTGTATTACTGTGAGAAATTTGAGGCATATTGGTCTTTTGAGTCATATTTTGTGTAAGCTCAAAGCTGGCTGTTGAGTAGGTGCTTGATAGCTTTTGCTGTTTTTCCATGTCTACTTCCACTTCTACTGCTGGTCCTCCTCCTACAACTGTGGTTGTAGAACAACAAGTTATGGGACTTTCGTCAAGAATTCCTATCTTCAATTGCCAAAAGTATACGTATTGGGCGGCGATGGTTGAATCTTTGTTTGAAACTGGTGACTTATTGGGGGTCTTCGATGGCTCTCTTGATGAAACAGATCCAAGTTCGGCGAAAAAGAATTCAATGGCAAGGAACAATCTAATTATTTGTATTTCAGAAATTCTGGTCATGTCTCTCATGAAAATGAAGAAGGTGAAAGAGATTTGGACATCACTGAAATTTGCTTTTGAGAATGCGAATGTCCAAGAGGAGCTCTTAGTGGCTCGAAAAATTTGGGGGTACAAAAATACTCCGGGGGAACTATGGTCGAGTATTGTGACATCTTTCGTGCACTTATTGATGCAGACTCTTCTGGTGAGGAGGTCATTTCTTGAGTTTTAATAGGCTGCTTTGCTTATTAGAGGACTTCGTAGTAGCATGAAAGATGTGTTTGCTTAGTTAAAGAATCATGATAAAGCTAGTTGGTCGTTTCAATTAGCATACAATATAATATTGGAGGAAGAGTCTAATACTAAACTCATTGAAGGAGAAGGAATGGTTGAAGCTTTTGCAACATAATCTGACAAAAAAGCTTAGTTTAATCAGAATAGGAATTAGTTTAACCATAACCAGAATCACTTTAATCAGTTTAATCAGAGGCCAAATAGACAATTTTCTACTGCTTGTTTATATTGTTTTGAGAAGGGTCATAGATATGGGTATTGTCCTAAGTTGAAAAAGGCTAATGAGACAGGTTTATACAGGTCGGGTTAGCAGCAAAGCAAATATCATAGATGCTTTTCTTGAAATCCTACTCGTGGAAATGCTATCTTTTCAGCTTCTGCAACTGATGCAGATGAGTCTCTGAGCTTCAAAGAGCAAGATGAAGCAAAGTTATTTGCTATGGCGGCAACTCAGATGAGTCTCTGAGCTTCAAAGAGCAAGAGGAAGCAAAGTTATTTGCTATGGCGGCAACAATGGAGGGTCCGAAGGATGCAGGATGGATCATGGACATCGGAGCATCGACCGACATGTGCTGGAAGAAGGCGACTTATACAAATCAGGAGCAAACGTCTCCAAAGAGTATATACTATGCTTCTGGGATGAGTATTCAAACCTCATCTCAGGGTGATGTATCTTTAATGGTTGATGTGGGGGGAAAGGCGGTAGAGAGAACTCTTCACAATGTTTTGTATGTTGTAGACTTCAAAAAAAATCTTTTCTCTTCATAATTAGTGGAAAGCAAAGGCTTTGAAGTCATTTTGAAAGGAGGTAGACAAGTTGTTAGTGTAGAAATTGATGGTTAGTTTAGTATTTTCTAGTTATAAAATATAATTTAGAAAAGAAGATAAGGCAGTCTGCCTCTAACTTCTCTCTTTAACTCCCACACTTGTTGCATGCAATTCTGTGTCCTCCATTGGACTATATTATTCAGGAAGCCTCTAGATAATTATTAACTAACCCACTTTCAATGGAAACTTCTGCTACCCAAGCTAACAAGTAGACAATCTGACTGCACCCTTCTACAGCCTGGACTTTCTTGAGTCCGTAGGTTAAAGAATCTCTAAAAAAGCCCATCCAGGCGATAAGTTATAAGTCGGCAAAGATGCCAATTTATACAAAACTCCTAAGGGAGAGGTGACTGTCTAAATATTCTAAATCCTGGATCTCTCTCTCACAAACCCTATCTACTACATTATACTCCAATCAGAATACTGTAAAGTACATAAAAGTACTACTGCCGATGTACTTTTTGTACGACCTTCGTACGACAAGGCCATTGAGCGGACGCGTGTCCATTTTCCACTCGTCCGTACGTTCCTCGCAATTCCCGCGACCGAATGTTATTTCTTATTGAAAAGTAAGCTTTAGTAAGTCTTAGAAATTTGAGTCTAGGACTTCAAACATTTTTGGAATTCCAACTGTTCAATATTTACCAAATTTAGTGTGGAATTTTTGTAGTATCTACACGAATAGTTATCTTTAAGTAAATTAGTGTGTAGGGCCGCAAATGAATGTGGACGTGATAAGAATCACCCGGATTTTTAGGGTACAGATATTGTTAGTGGACAATTCTGGTCCAAACACTTAGATTTTTGTCAGTAGGTTGTCTAGTGAACCTTGTACATACGTTTTAGATGTTTTCTAGATCTTTGAGTATTTAGTTCAATTAGGATTGATCAATTCGATACAGAATGTACATCCTACACAGAGCTTAAAGAAATGAGAGCACTAAGTGCAGTTTAAGGTGTTTTGTGCTCTATTGTCTTTGATTTGCTTGTAGTATATGTTTTTTTGTTGAAAAACCTCTTTCATTTGTAGTTACATATTTTACACTATTGATCTAGTCTGATAGGTATTCCTCTTTGGGTTTGCTTCCGCTAACATGTCTGATAATGGCTCAACTCTTGTTGGAAGTGCTCCTATTAGCCTTAGTGCTCCACCTGCATCTCTAAGTGCTCTTAATAGCCCTAGTGCTCCACCTGCATCTCTAGGGACGAATATCCCAGCTGGTGCAAGTGTGACTCCTAGTGGGAGTGGATCACAGCGGAGTCTAAATGCCCATGACCTTCAACAGGTTATGGGCCCACCGCCCAAATTGCCTATCTTTAATGGATCATACTACTTGTACTGGGAAGATATGCTGAGCTCCTATTTCGAAGAGAGGGACTTGTCATCCATTGTGGATGGGACTGCTGATGAGATTGCACCGGATTGGAGAAAGAAGAATCTCCATTGCCTCAATGTCTTGAAGCAGTTTATGAGAAAAGAGTTGGTAATGTCTTACCTTGATATGAAAAAGGCTTCTCAAATCTGGTTTAGTGTATAAGCTATGTATGTTCATCTTGAAGTCAGTGTTCAGACTAATATAGCCACATAAATATTTGAATTTAGATATTCTAGAGGTAGTATGTTAGATCATTGCCATGCTATGAAAAGGTTGTTTGTTCAGAGTACAAGTCAGGTGGGGACTTTTCACCACCTCAGCAGGCTATGTTATTGATGAGAACCTTACCCAATGAGTATAAGGGAGCCATGGATAGGCTTAGGGCTCTTCCACAGCGTCAATGGAACATAGCATTAGCAATTCAACTTATTTTGAGTGAAAAAGCTAACCTGATTTCACAATGAGGTAATGTTAAGTCTGTTCTGGCACTAGTTAACCAGTTTTCAGATTCTAATATTGGTAGTGGCAGTGGTAGAGGTAATGGTCCTAGAAAGTCACCTTTAACCTGCTAGTCCTGTGATGAAAAAGGGCATGTGTTTAGAATGTGTAATGCATATAAGAGAGCGAAAGCCAGAGGAAATTTTTGCTCTGGATGGGACGAAAGTCGGGTTCCTTCTCAATCAGGTGGTCGACCAACTGCTCTCTTCAACAAACTTAAGGAGGAGGACGTGAACAACTTTCCCACCAACAACAAAAAGAAATACTTTGCGTTGGCACAAGCAACGGAATGCGTGGAGGAAGACGAATGGATAATGGACTCCGGTGCATCTGCACAGATGTGCTGCAATCGCCATCTGTTTGAGAGTATTCAATCAATTTCACCCATCAAAATTTATTTTAGTGATGATACCTTTGTTGAGTCGAAGGCAAAAGGGAGGGTGTCACTTATGTTGAACGTAGAGGGAAAACTTGTCAAAAGGGTCTTGGAAGATGTTGTGCATGTCCAAGCTTTTAAAAGAAACTTTTTCTCGACATCAGTGGTAGAAAAGAAAGGTTTTAAAACTATATCTGAGAATGGAAAGAAAATAGTAAGTAAGAATAGGAAAATAGCGGCAGAGGGATATGATGGAGGAAACAATTTGTATCGGTTGAGTCTTGCAAATGATAATGATAATGATGTTATGTACTCAACTGTAATCAGTGATTGTGATTTATGGCATAAACGTTTAGAAAATGTGAAATTATGATAGATTAGAAAAGATGGTAAATCAAAAAATGGTGGAAGGTGTAAAAATTAGTCAAAAACCAGCATCAAATGTATGTGATGGTTGTGCAATGGGAAAAAATCATAAGTTGCCTTTCCCTTCGCAAACTGATCATAGAAGTAGCACGGTGCTAAAACTAATTTATTCAGATGTATGGGGACCATCTAGGTATCCATCTGTGGGAGGAGCTAAGTTTATGCTTACCTTTACTTATGAATATAGTAGATTTACTACAATTTATTTTTTGAAAAGTAAGGATGAAGTCTTTTCAAAATTTAACGAGTATAAGGCTTGGGTTGAGAATCTACATGAGAGAAAGATAGCGCGGTTCAAATCTGATAATCGAGGGGAGTACATTTCTAATGAGTTTGCAGAATTCATAAAATTGCATGAATCTCACGTCAACTAACCGTTCCTCATTCTCCGGAACAAAACGGTGTTTCAAAAAGGATGAATATGACCATATCTAAGTGTGCTACGACAATGATGGCTGATATAGACATAAATTTAAAATTTTGGCCATAGGCTATGCATTGTGCAGCTTATGTGAGAAACAGGCTAGAAACAAGGGCAGTAAAAGATAAACCTGTATGAAATGTGGATAGGACAGAAACCAAATGTAAGTCAGTTCAACGTTTTTGGAAGTAAGGTATTCTTCCTAGATAATGATCCACAAAAATGGAAATGAGAGCTTAAAGGCACACCAGGCATATTTTTAGGGTATGATGATCATGCTAAGGGTTATAAAGTATATGACGTTAAGAGAAATAAAGTTGTGGTAGCCAGGAACATCATAGTAAAGGATGAGGTAAAACGAGTAGGTGTATTTAGTCAACGTCGCGATAAAAAGAAAAGTCGAAGTGTTGATTATATCTTTTTAGAGGAAAATCCCATGTTTTTCAAGAAAAATGTATAAAATGCATCTACATTAGCTCAAAGTGACTTGCAATCATCTTCTCCACCAGAAACAGGAAGTGTTATGCCCGAAAGAATAACAGACTTTCCTCTACCTCAAGCCAAAACTGAATCACAAGAAGAATCATATGTATGAAGGAGGAGGACCCAGCCATCTACACCAGCGAGAGAATTTCCAGGAGGAGTTAGGCGAAGTGCACGACTCAGGGGAGAAAGTGCAGCTTTTGCTCACTCAGCACACACAGAAGAGCTTCTAACGTTAACGAAAGCTTTTTCGTGTAATGAAAGGGAACATTGGGTAGAAGCAGTTAATGAAGAAATGAAGTCCATCATGGAGGCCCAAACTATTGAAAAGTCATAGAATTGGGTTTTACACAACACGGGACACAATTAATGTGGTGCGATAATCAAGCAACTATTTCTGTTGCTACAAACCCAAGTAACCATTTTAAGAGTAAACATATGGACATTCGGCTACATTTGGTACGAGAGAAAGTATTTGCAAAAGTGGTCAAAGTTTGTTATTAACCAGATGAGAAAATGGTTGCCGACATGTTGACAAAAGCCCTTCCCGCTCCTAAGTTGGAGAACTGCAGAAAAGCATGTGGTCTAAGTGAGTTAGTCTTCTAAAGTTTAAGGGGAGTATTGAAAAGTAAGCTTTAGTAAGCATTAGAAATTTGAGTCTAGGACTTAGAATATTTTTGGAATACCAACTGTTCAATATTTACCAAATTTAGTGTGGAAATTTTGTAGTATCTACAAGAATAGTTATCTTTAAGTAAATTAGTGTGTAGGGCCGCAAATGAATGTGGACATGATAAGAATCACCCGAATTTTTAGGGTACAGATATTGTTAGTGGACAATTCTGGTCCAAACACTTCGATTTTTGTTAGTAGGTTGTCTAGTGAACCCTGTACATACGTTTTAGATATTTTCTATATCTTTTGAGTATTTAGTTCAATTAGGATTGATCAATTCGATACAGAATGTACATTCTACACAGAGCTTAAGGAAATGAGAGCACTAAGTGTAGTTTAAGGTGTTTTGTGCTCTATTGTCTTTGATCTGCTTGTAGTACATATTTGTTTGGTTGAAAGACCTCTTTCATTTGTAGTTACATATCTTACTGTATTGATCTAGTCTAATAGGTATTCCTCTTTCGGTTTGCATCCCCTAACATATTTGATAATGGCTCAGCTCCTGTTAGAATTGCTCCTATTAGCCTTGGTGCTCCAACTGCATCTCCAGGGACGAATATCCCAGCTGGTGGAAGTGTGACTCCTAGTTGGAGTTGATCACAACCGAGTCTAAATGCCCATGACCTTAAACATTTCTCCACGTGGTGCCAGGTCATGCCACGTCACTAAATGCTAAAGTGATCATTCTGGGATTTCGACGATGGTTCGGCCGTTAGATTTGAATCGAAATGCAATCTCAGCCGTTATAAATACTTGCGCGATATTTGTTTCGCTGTCGAAACAAAATGCGCTGTATCCGTTTCGAAACTGTACCGTATTCCGTACTTTACAAAAACGGTATCTATGCATGTCGTATATAGTTTGAGTTAAATGAATTAGTTCATTCCTAAATACATAAATATCTATCAAACCTTATAAAATTTAGCATTGGTCCTAGTCTAATAGGATAAAGCTGACCGCTACCGACCAACTCGACGGACGGCCGGTACCGGGATAAAATCTTGGGTCCGTCAATTATATTTTTAATAACTTACTAAAAATAACTGCCTGTTGAACTAAGGCAGCCATGGATCAACCACCCTCTCTATCCTTCAGTGACTACAACATGTATGGGGGCTAGTGAAAGGAGGTGGAGGCAGGCTGTCAGTCCTTTTCTTTTCCTTTTGTACTAATATATTTACACCTAGAAAATACTCCAGAAATTTATTAATTTCAACACTCCCCTTATTTTCTAGTCTAATTTTACCTTCAGTTTTAGTCCACATTTTTCTCTACAATATTTCAATTTATGAAAGGGCACTGGCTTTGTCATCATATCAGCCACCATTTCTTCATCAGATCTATATACAAGATTCACAATCTTATTTTCAACTTTTTCCCTCACAAAACTCAATCTTATGTCTATATGCTTAGCTTTAAAATGATGTTTTGGATTAGCTGCAATGTCAAAGGCAGCTTGATTATCACAAAACACTTCATGCACTCCCTCCTTCTTATACCCCAGTTCTTGCAGCAAGGATTTGACCCACATCATCTCTTTCACAGCAGAACAAGAGGCCATGTACTCAGCCTCTATAGTAGACTGAGCAACCACCTTTTGTTGCTTACTGCTCCAACAGCATGCACCTTCCCCAACATACAACACATACCCAAAAGTGCATCTTCTTATAGGTGCGTCCCCATAACTGACATCAATCCAAGTAGTGATGTCAGTGTGCTCCCCTACCAAATGCAACCATAACTCTCTAATTCCCACCAGATATCTCATGACTCTCTTGGCTGCCTCCCAGTCTCTCTTCTTAGGATCATTAGGACTCCTACTGAGCACTTTAACAGCTGCCGCTATGTTTCACCTGGTACAGTTCATAAAATAGATTAAACTTCCAACGACCTGTCTATAAGGGATAAACTTTATAAACTCTTTTTCCTCTGAACTCATCTGATCATCTAAGATCATCACTCCTCCTTCTTCACTCCCCTCACTTACTTTTTTCAAGTCCATGCGAGTGGTACAATTGTTAGCATTTTCCATCTGGAATTTTTCAAGCTTATTACCTTTTGCTAATTTTTGAGTAAGTATGATAATTTTCTTCCCCCTATCTCTCTCCATTTGAATCCCTAAAATATATCTTGCCTCCCTTACATCCTTGATATCAAATCTACCTCTAAGATCTCTTTTTAACTTATTGATCTTTCCCAAAGATTTACTTAACACAAGCAAATCATCCACATATATTGCAATAAAAATGACACCATTCTCATCTTCAAACATATAAATAGAATGTTCAGAGCTGATACGGATATATCCCCGACGGGTAAGAAACTCATCTAGTTTCTTATTCCACTGTCGCGGAGCATGCTTTAGTTGATTTAAGGACTTTATAAGCCTGCAGACTTTTCTCTCTTCTCCTTCTTCCACGAACCCCTCGGGTTGTCTCATGAAAATTTCTTCCTCTAACTCACCATTAAGAAAAGCAGTTTTAATGTCCATCTAGTGGATTTCCATGTCTTGCGTTGCTGCCAGACTGAGGAGAATCCTTACTGATGGAAACCGAACAATTGGAGCAAAGGTCTCCTCATAGTCATTCCCCTCTTTTTGGATGAACCCCTTCGCTACCAATCGAGCCTTATTTCTCTCAATGGTATTATCTGGGTTTAGTTTTAGTTTAAATACCTTTTTACACCTAATAGATTTTTTGTCTGGAGGACAATCTGCTAGTTCCTAAGTATTTGCTTCCATGATAGAAGCCATCTCATCATTTATGGCTCTAATCCATCTTTCTTTCTCCGGACTATTCATTGGCTCCGAGTAAGACTGAGGCTCATTTGGGTGAGATAGCTTAGTTACCTTATGAGCGGCCTGTTTTCCCTGTATCCTATTGCTGCTCCTTCTCCCTCCCTTAAACTCTGAAGCTGGAATGGATGGAAGTCTTGGATTTCTCCTCACTGTCTCATCGGCTCCCTTGTCCATGGAAGCCAGTTCTGGTCCCACTTCTTCTATCTCCTCTAGTCCATAGGAGTATGTGAGGTTTCCGGTGAGTCTTTTGTATCTCGGATCCCCCATGAATATGCAATCAGGGTTTCACTCATGTCCATTTCAGGAACGACTGAGTTCTCCTCACTTTCAGACTCAAATCTGATTCTTATCTTCTTTATATATTTGAAGGGGTCAAATGACTTCCCTTCATTCATGACAACTAAGTGTTTGACCAGAATGATATCTTTCTTTGCTAAGTCATAGACTTTATGTCCCTCAACATCCTCATCATATCCCACAAAGTATCTACGTTTTCCCTTAGCATCTAGTTTCCAGTTTTTCCTATCCGTGTCAAGACTGTAATCTTGGCTACCGAATACTTTAAGGTGTGAGATATTTGGTTTCCTTCCAACCCATCTCTCATTAAGTGTCACTCCCTTTAGAGCTAAGGTAAGGACTCTATTCTTAATGTAGTTAGCACAGTTTATTGCTTCCGCCCAAAATCTCTTTCCTATTTTCTTGTCTGCCAACATACTGCATGCACTATCTCCTAGTGTTTGATTCAATCTCGTAGCTACCCCATTTTGTTCCGCGTTATATAGTACAGTTTTCTGGTGCTGCACTCCCTCATCTCTCAAATATTCCTCAAAATGGTAAGAGTTATATTCTTCCCCATTATCATTCCTTATCTTTTTAATGGTGGTTTCCTGCAACTTCTCACTCCATGCTTTATATTCTTTGAAGTAAGTTGATGCTTCAGACTTTGTTTTCTGAAAATAGACTCTAGAGTATCTAGACCAGTCATCGATTATTGTAATCATAAACCTCTTTCCTCCAACCGAAGGTACTTTTGCAGGTCCTCAAATATCTGTGTGGACCAAATCTAACACTTTATCACCTGTAAATGTGGTGGCTTTAGGAAAGGGAAGTCTGTGAGCCTTACCTTGAGCACAACCACTACAATCTTCCATCATTTCATTATCCCCAAACTGAATTCCTTCTACTACCCAAAGCTTTTTCATTTCCCTCAACCTATCAAAATGCACATGCCCCAACCGCTTATGTCAAATCATCAACTTAGGAACACCAACATAGAAAGCATTATTATTTTCATTACGCAGGTTAAGCCTAATATTCCTTTGCTACCCTTATCTGCCGTGAAGTAAACTTCATCCCCAAACTAAGTTGTAAAGACTCCCTTTTTAGTGAAGGTATCAAACTCCTTGTCATCTAACACAGAAGTAGAGACAAGATTTTTACTCAGCTGAGGAATGTAGAGTACATTTGAGAATGTAAGTACCTTTTGGGGGCCTCGGTCCTCGAGAATGATCTCTTTCCCCTTTGTACGATTTCTTTGAGTCCTTCCCCCATCTGTCCACTCCTGTTGCTAGAGCTTGAATGTTTTAACCTCCTCTCCTAATTTCCATTGTGTTTTCCTACACAAGTATCATCTTGACCACTGTGTTCCATTTCCATGAACTATCAAGCATTTCCTGTACTCGGTACACTATGTTCTCGAACTCATCTGGTAACTTCATGATAACGGTGTTAACTTTCATTTTCTTTGTACCTGTCCACCCGACTCTTTCCATCTCTATATACAAACAAGAAAAATCATTACAGTAGTCTAACATCTTTCCTCGTTTGTAAGTGTAACTCACTAGCTTTTGCTCAGCCAACTAGAGCTCTGTCAAGCTCATGTGCTTCACAGGCACCCCTTTTATCTTACCAAAGATTCCCGGGCCCTTTTTCCTCTGTACGGTCCTTAAAGTACGGGGAAAGGAGCGCACTCAGCCAGACTAGATTCTTCTATTTTCCTAACTGAACGGAACGCACTTTATTTCGCGCCTAACGGAGGCCGGAAGACAAAGTTACTCCGTTCCAAAGATTACCATCCTGTTACATGTGACAAGATGCCAACTGTCCTATTGGGGGCTACATTGTGGAACGCCACGTAACTTTTGGGATAGTCTGGTAGATTTTGCTGTTGGCTATCAGTAGGACGTTAGTTCAGGTCCACCAGCCGAATAGAGCATTTATTAATGTGAGTCAAAGTTAGGCGTTTCACGTCAATTTAGAACTTTGTTGCTCAGGATTGTGTCATAAAAAACCACGTGGCTTCTAATCTAGCCAGAGATAGTCGCCTAACTTTTTGCCCCGAGTGTAGTACAACCAGATCCCAAAAAGAGTCCTCTGTCATGACTTTGTCGTGGGACAGAGGAAGTCGGGGTTCACGGAATATGTTCGGTTCAAACAGGATGGCTATCATGGTTTCAGTTTCGTTATGATCCTCGGTTAGTGGCCGGTCCTTAACAATAGCATGCCTGTATTCTTTTTTGTCCAACATGATGTGAGCCCCGTTTTTCAATCCGCTGATAGAGACCGATCTAATCTTCGGTGCACCAAAAAATACTGTGTTAGGACTCGTTGTTTCAAGATTTAACTGCACTTTGCGGATTGAAACTGAGTGTAATTATTTACGAGATAAGCCGACCACCTGGACTTGATTGCA
>JBBHKE010003528.1:0-33332 GCA_037447655.1 Zygnema cylindricum | reverse complement strand
GTGTTTTGGACAATATTCCCCACTTTGACTTTCCCACTGAATAAGTGCCACCCTGGCACGCAAAGACTCTGACCGACTACACCCTTGTGTAGCTTAGACTCCCCTGAGTCCGCAGCAAAAAGAATCACTGAATTTGCTCACCCGAGCATTAAGTTATGGCTGGTCAAAGATGACCTTTATAGTTACAAGCTCTCTTAGAGAGAGAGGTACCTAAATATCACTAAGTCTTGGTCTGCCTACTCACGACTACCTACTACTAAACCCTAGTCCAATAGGAACACTATAAAGTACAAGAAGGTACAATGGGCGATGTACTTATTGTACGTCCATTGTACGACAAGGTCTACAAGGTGACACCTGTCAAATCGGAAGCCATGGTTCCTCCTCCCATCTTCTCCGGTATCAAATAATGTGGCGCCACGTGGCACCGCGTGACGCTATCTCCGTATGCCGCCAAAAGCTCACTTCGCGTGGCGGCTATAATGCCGGCCGTCCGATCAAAACATATTTTACACGGTTCAGATTCGCGTACATGCATGAATTGCTCCTTTTGGTTAGTCTGCTGTTAATTAGCTAATGAGTTAATGTTTAAATATCTTTGAAACCCGTCACGTGTATCGATAACGTCTTATTGGATAAGGCATACCTCTACAAACGTAACCATAAACCATGGTTCAAATCTGGTATAGGGCAGTTTTTGGTTATTTGTTAGTTAGTTGGAATTCTCTTCTTGTATATTTATAAATACCTAATGTACCCTATGTATGCCATCGTTGACTCTAAGCTATAGGCTAAAGCTAACGTCTATTATAGGATGTAAGTATCAGGATCAAATCCTGGATACGGCATACATATTTTGGTACAAACTACGAATTAGCCTATCCTCTTTAGACAGCCATGGCTCTAGCTCTCTCTCTGGTCTTCAGTTACTGCAACAAGTATGGGGACCGGAGAGAGTTAAGCGAGAAGCAGGTTGCCTTTGCTGACTTACTCTATTTGTTTTTCCAATACAGACCTAGAAAATACATAAATTTCAACATAAAGCTACTGGTTACTGGGGACTTGACGGACGGCAGATACCAAGATAAAATCCTGGATCCGTCAACTTCTCTTTTGGTAAACCTACCAAACTCATTGCTGTAGCTCTCTCTCCAACCTTCATTGACTGCGACAAGTGTGGGAGTTGAAAAAAAGAGTTTAAGGCAGATTGCCTTTGCTTCTTTTTTGCACTTTATCTTTACACGTTTAAAACTACAAACTACTAAAAAGAACCTTAAGTTTTTATAGGGCACACTAGAGGGTGGGCCCATTATCTGCAATTCTAAGACCACCATAGCTCCTCAGAATGGGCAGCTCACACGCAACCCCTAAAATAACCCTGACCACTTTGTGATTCAACAAGAATATCTACCACCCTGGCAAACTAAAACACAGACCAGCTTCACCCTTGTGAAGAGAAGACTCCTTTAAGTCCATAGCAAAAGGAATCTCTAAATTTGCTCCCCTGAGCAGTAAGTTATGAAGGGTCAAAGTTGACCTTTTGTACAAGAGCTTTCTGGGAGAGAGGCCTACCAAATTTCTAAGTCCTAAATCTTTTCTTAAACCCTCTACCACTAAAGTACCGCACCAATCAAAATACGGCGTCGTACAAAAAGGTATACGTGCCGGAGTACTTTATGAACGGCCATCGTATGGCATGGCCAAAATGCTGACGTTGCCATATTCGGATTCGTTCCCATATTTTTTGGAGATGCTGTCAAGCTCATGTGCTTTACAGGCACCCCTTTTATCTTACCAAGGATTCCCGGGCCTTTTTCCTCTGTACGGTCATCAAAGTACGGGGAAAGGAGCGCACTCAGCCGGACCATATTCTTCTATTTTCTTAACTGAACGGAACGCACTTTATTTCGCGCCTAACGGAGGCCGGACGACAAAGTTACTCCGTTCCAAATATTACCATCCTGTTACATGTGACCAGTTGCCAACTGTCCCATTGGGGGCTATATTGTGGATTGCCACGTAACTTTTGGGATAGTCTTGTAGATTTTGCTGTTGGCTATCAGTAGGACGTTAGTTCAGGTCCACCAGCCGGGTAGAGCATTTATTAATGTGAGTCAAAGTTAGGCGTTTCACGTGAATTTAGAACTTTGTTGCTCACGATTCGTCATAGAAAACCACGTGGCTTCTAATCTAGCCGGAGATAGTCGCCTAACTTTTTGCCGCGAGTGTAGTACAACCTGTTTTGTCTTATGTCCGTACGATAACAATTCCTGGCCGGTGATTAGCTCCTAGTATTGCTTGGACTTTGGTACTTTCGGTAGGACAAATTTGGCTTGTATAAGGCAGTTGGGGCCGAAGGAGACAAGTTGCTGTTTCAGTACTATATCCTGAGAAAAACCCTAGAAATTCCAGCAAACTTTCTTGTGGAGAACTTTTGTTTTGCTTGTGCTTGTGACCCTATTGCCATCTTGGTTTGCATACGTCCTTTGTGGAAATCGTAGTCCGGTTGGGTGGCTGGCACCGTCTTTCCTGTTTTGGGCGGTTTGGGGACTAGTGTTTGTTGGAAACCAAGAAGGGTCTTGCCGGTTCTGGGTCGCGGAAACTAAGGAGTTTAGGAGGCCCTACCTGTTCCGGGGTTTTCAGGGGGAAATTTCGTCTCCTTTTCGTTGTCCACGTTACGTTTTGGGGGTAAGTTGAGCTCGTTTGCTATTATTCCACATTCTAACTTTATATCTCTATTTTCTAAGGGCAAGGTGATATTCTTAATTCTGAGACAGCATTTTTATATTTCTATCCTTTCATTTTTCTGAGTGGAAGCATCTAGGTTCTCTCTTTGGTAGTCCTTTTTGGAGCTCTGGTTGGGTTTTTTCCGGGGTCGATTACCAGAATCTTGTGTACAAGAATAGTGGATTTTGAGAGGATTTTTGTTAAGCTTCCAACAGATAGTCACAGTACTGAAATAGCAACCAGTCTCTTTAGGTTAAAGAGGATAGGTGCTCAGATCAGAGTACTTTAATAAAGGGATTTAGATCTTCTTCTCCTGCCAGCTATGGGGGGAGGAGAAGTCCAAAATAGGGATCTTCCAGGTGTTAGATCAGACGAGCAGGAGAGGCAGGAAGCGGTGGCCCAGGAGGAAGAGTCACAGATGCCCAAGGGAGCACCCCCCTTTGGCTCACCGGTAAACATAGAGCGATTTCTTAAAGGAAAGATGCCCCGGGAGGTTGCAGTCGACACTCCTCCTACGCACCCAGAGGGGAGACTCTCTCCTCCACCTCCACCTGTCTTTTCCCCCGAGAATTTCCCAACGTTGTCCGAGTCAGTCAGAGCTAAGGCTTCGGAGAAGGCGGAGAGGCTGCCCTTATCCCCTAAAAGCAGTAGAAAGGGGTTGGCCCACAAGGAAGCGTTCCCTGGTCACCTTCCGAGATTGGTCGCTATACCCGATCTAAGGCACCGATAGCAGAAATGTACACGGATCCTAAGATCCTGACCGATCCTAACCGGCCTGGTTGCAAAGAAATCTTAGCCCTTCATGATCTCCATGAGTTGAAGGTTAAGAAGGAGTTGGTGCAGCGGGTAGCCCGGTCAGATCGAGCCAGAGTGGTACGCCCTGTGGGAGGTGTAGTGGAGATACTCAGCAGTTCATCCGAGAGTGGCTCCCCAACCTCCGTACCGGAGCAATCGGGAGGACCATCAATTCCTACCATCAACCCACCCCATCTCAGGACACCGCAACCAGCGGGCCAGATCACGGCGGGGCGTTCCCTCGGACACGGGCCGGGGAAGGGACCAGCAAGCGAGGGTTACCCGAGCCAAAGAAGGGGTACACGTTCGATCATCGGGACCGCAAGGGCAGGTTCGCTCCCCGACCTAAAGCGGAACCGTTCTTCCCTTTCGATTCCACCTCTCCGAGCTCAAAGTCTCCTTCTGCTCCGGCGGTTCGACCATCAGAGGGGTTGTGGGTTCTAGACCCACTGATCCCGTGGTACCGGGTTTGGGGATTGCGGATCTCTCAGGGGTGGTGAGCAGTACACAAAAACTGGTTGATATCTTGCTATCCCAGAGTCAGGCTACGGCGGGGGCCGGACCCGTCACCATCGATTCGGAAGCTCTTGAAGAAGAGAGGAAGAGGGCCCTCGAACAGGAATTGATCTTCATAAGGGAGGCTAGACGAATATCAGGAGGGATCCTTAGGGGACAGGTAGCTCCTCCTAGAGAAACAGGTCCCTCGGCTAAGAGACAAACTAGAGTGCAGACAACCCCTACGGAGATGCCAGCTCCCGGGATTTCTTCGGAACTTAGACCGGAGCCTCCTCTTCAGCAGGAAGGGGGGGAAACAACAGGACCTAACAAACAGGGGATGGGTGCAGATTTACCGGATAACGTTGCAGCCGCCTCCGCTAAGCGTCCTACTGTTGTCTCAGTGGCTGGGTCTTCAACTAAGGAGGCCGTGGTATTATTACAACCCGACTAGAGACAACACATCTCCCTTGGGTTTTCTACTCCTCCTCCATCTCCACCTCAGGCATCATCTCCTTTGCCTTCTATTTCTCCGGCCGCTGCAGTCCGTGGTTCACTATGACCACCTGTCTTACCCTACAAGTACGACGTTCCTGCGTACTCTCCTCCCCACCGACGTTCTCTTGATTCCAGCGAAGAAACTCCTCCACCAAAAACCTATAGAAGGCGTACACGGAGACATACCCCTTTCCCTCGTAGTCCTCATTCATCTCCTTCCCCTTCTCCACCAATCCCTCAAGGACCACTGGTGATTAAACCTATTCTCCACATTCCCTCGATGGAAACTGTTCGCCGGGAAGAAAGGGCCTCTCCTGGGTATAGAGGAGCCGGACTTCGGGCCGCTTTTCCCAAAGAAATAAGCTCCTCGTTTCCCAAGGGCCAACTCCAGGGAGATACAGGTCATCTCAATATCCCACCAGTAACCGGAGTTTCCTCAGTGGGGGGGAGTGCCATCTCTCGTCAGGCAGCTCCTTCTACCGGAGAAGGAGGAGGCTCCGAGCCACCCGACGCGGATCCCGGGGTAATTTCACCGGTTCAGTTTGTCAGCCCAACCGGACCATCCTCTTCTCAGTTCACCAACCTTGTAGAGGAGGAAAAAGAAATGGGGGATGCAAGGATCTTTACAGGAGATAGCTCGGGAATGGCTTTCTATGATTTCGAATTGCTGTGGAAGTCGTTCACCCAATCTGAAATCAACAAATACAGGGGCGGAGCCATTCCGGATGACTTCGAGACCACGCTTTTCCCCATGATGGTGAACTATCTTGCTGGTGGAGCTTTGGCAGACTATAAGGAGCGACAACCTCTTCTGATGGCTCCCAGCATCAAAATATCGGACCCTATCCTTGATGAGGCAGTCTTGCAGGCGGAAGCAGACTTGGCTGCCGCTGCAGCCGCTCTTGTCACCGCCCTCTTCACAGAGGACATGAAACTGCAAGCACAAGGACGAGCCTACGTCGCTCAGCTTCGGGCCATCCAGGAGGCCAGGGCAGCCACTCGGATGGTTGCAGATCGAACCCGTGTACCACTCTTTTGAATGCTTTGAGACTCCTTTACACCGAGAGGAATGAATCTGCTATCAAGGAATTCACGGAATTCCGTTGCCAAAAGAGTGAAACACCCCAAACTCTTTTTAACAGATTCTCATGCCTTTGTCAAAAGACCAAACTCTCAACCATTGATCTTCCGGCCATGGCAACCAAATATTTCATCGCCGTCCGAAATTCGTTCGGACCGACGGGGCAAGCCGCCCTCGATAATTGGATTGCGGGACAGGCCATCTAGGACGTCAATCCAACCGCCAAAGAAATCTCTCTGGCCGCAATGAAGCTTTATGATAACTTTGTCCACTGAGAGGCCCAGGAAAAAGCGAAACCGGAAAAACCCGAGGGAACTTTGCAGGATTTGCCGGAGAAATGCCTCTCGAAAATGAAGAGTCGGTCGAACTCTTAGCCTTGCGAAAGCTCAAGATAAACAAGTGGTGGATAGCTGATCCGAACCTGCCATGGGGGCCGATGACCGTGTCTTTCTCTATAACTTTTTAAACTGTGAACAAACAGGTCATGGATGGAAGCGATGCCCCCGAAAGCTCAAACCGGAATTAGCTCTCAAGCAAAAGAATGGGAGAAGGAGAGAGCTGAAAGGACAAAGAGGCAGCAAGAAAGGAAGCAAGGAGGAGGGTCAGACGATAAAACACCGGTAAACAAAGACAATTACCGGCTGACGCCACGATGTGAGACTGCAAAGATGTCGCAAGACCAATTGCGACAGATAAAACTTCCAAAATTTGATGACGCGCAAATCTCCAATGAATTGAGGGGCAAATATACTACCAAGGGATCTAAGTGTGAGGCTTGCGGTTTCATCAGTCACAACGAAGGGCAGTGCTTCTGAAAGAATGGAGTTCCTAAAACGATGATGCAATATGCACTGTTCACCGGAGAAGGTGAAACTGCCGTGAATCCTCTCCCGCTGCAGCTTCTTTACCCTTAAGGACGCCGCACCCCGGAGAACCCAGAACGACAGCCAACAATTCAAGCTCGATTAACCCCGGAGGTTATCATCCAACAACAGAGCCAGCAAATGGCAGCCATGGCTGGAGAATTGGCAACGCTGCGATTAAGATCGCCCTCTAACACTCCCGCTCTCAGCTGCACAGAAACTCCACCGAAAAAAATAGGAATAACTACATAAGCTGGGGGAGCTTGAACAGGAAACCGCAGCGGGCGAAGACAATGTAAGGTGATAGGATGGGACCTGGAACCTCCTAAAGCACATCACGCAGAGACCTTTCTTTCAGGAGCCTGGACTGTCGGTGTGGGGGACAATCGCAGGCAGCTCCGCAACACAACCTTGGTGCAGCGAAGTGAGAGGCAAAAGCTCGCTCCACGAGACCACAACAGGAACGCTAGTGGACCTCTATCCTTCACCCCCAGGGCCGTCATCCTGAACGACAACATAAGTCTCGAGTTAAAATCTACAATCCCACCTCCACCAGACAAACTGCCTCCGCGATTCAAAAATTAGAGACAACGAAAACAAAGAAGATGGAGGAACAAGCAAAGAAGGAAGAGACGCATGACAACCAAGACTGGTTCGAAAAATATTTGGCATAACGCCCGGAGGATAACACGCCAGAAACGCCGCCCGCACCAGAATCCGACCAAGAAATTGAGGAAGCGGGGGGGGGGGAGAAGAATCAACCGGTGGAACCAACAGATTCCTCCATTTCGTCGCCAAAAATTCAACCTTTTTCCTCCAAACCAGCAGTGATGTTAGTAAGTCATCTAATGCCTTACGCTCTCACTCACGTGAAAACACTGGCCTCTTCTCATAACTTGCCAGAGGAAGTTCTCATCCAAGCCCTCGGAGAGGAAATCCATTCAAGAGGGGAGAAACACCGGGCCGATCAGGCTAGATCCGTTTTTTGGTCAGCCGACCCAAAAACACCTATGATAGATAGGGACTACAAAACGTTATTTGTGGCTCTAATTCTCAACCGGATTGGGAATTTCAAACTCAACGGATACGGCGGGTATCAAGACGCAGTGGTCGACACAGGGGCACTCCCAAATCTAATCACCACATCGGCTCTGCAGCAAATGCCGGAAGAACTCCGACCGGAAATCTTCCCCAGTGACATTTGTCTAAGTACTGTTAGTAGTGGGAGCCAACCGGTCCATGGAATAATCAAAGCTATGTTAATAGAGTTCGCGGACGACGCAGGTCAAAAGGTCCGAATTCAGCTTCCCTCCCTGGTGGTGGAAGGTAAGCAGTTTGAGATTTTATTAGGAATGGCCACCTGGAAAAGGTGAATATGGGATTAAGTGTGTGGAAGGAGCAGTTTACTGTTAGGGATCCTGAAGATCCAGAAGGAGTCAAGGTGGTGGTTACGTTGGATCTATGGAATAGGGGAAAAGATAATGCTCCCGTCGCAGGATGTTATCCCGTCTATGCCACTCACACACCCACGGAACAGCTCGCCAGCGCCACCGATATCGCAGACATAATATAGCAATTCCCTATTTCCAAGCGGTGGGAAGAAGGATACCAGAACAGATTATTACAAATAACAAAACTTCGGCGGGAAGTGGACAAATCCTTGACAGCTGTTTTTGTAAAGGAAAAAGAACCTCGGTTGGAACCTTCGAAGTTCCGCCCGAAAATCAAAAATTCAATTGACAAGTGGTGTCATTATCTATCCTGGATTCTAAACTCCGGATATTATCCTTATTTTCTGGGATTAGCTCGGAACTCGAAGCTGTCTTTAAGGCTGGGCATAAAGTGGAGTCATATGTGGCCGTGGAAATTTCACCGGATGCTCGGGCTATCAGTGAATACCGACTCTAACAACTCCACCAATTGTACCTCGGCAACTTCCGGTATCCGCCATCTGCAGATCGCCGCGAAGTGTCCCGCAAAATATAGACAATATCCTTAAGCCACATCTCGCTATGCTGGAGCGGGTAGATTTGGTGATTGCAGGATGGCCATGTCAAGGATACTCCCTAGCCGGGAAAGGCGAGGGACATCAGGATAGCAGAAGTCAAACCTCCTTCCAGATGATCAAATTACTTTCCTGGCTGCAACAATCCGAAGACGAACCAGTGGGGTACGTTTTGGAGAATGTCCACCCGTGAGATGATAAGAGAAAACAAGTCGCAAATAGCTAGAATAAAGTCAAGCAGATTCTAGGAGCTCCACTTGTTTTTGATGCGGCTCAACTGGGATCCAGGGCTCACACAGTTCGGGCGTACTGGGCCAATTTGATACCTCTGTCAGTCTTGAACAAGCTCTTACAGAACCACAAAAATGATCCCCAGATTACCCTGCAACAAATTTTAGGGACAGGGCGGATGGCTACTCCAGTAACTAAGGCTGATCGTCCCCTGTTCTTCCAGTGCAACCAACCAGGAGCACCTCGGCGAGCACTGCCAACATTGGTTTCCTTCCCCAATAGCCATGCGTATCAAAAGGGAGCGGTAGGAATGATATTTGACAGCAAACGTGGAGTTTGGACAACGCCAACAGTGGAAGAACGAGAACAAGCCATGGGATTCCAACGAGCAAGTACGGCGGCACCAGGTATATCACACCTCCAGAGGTGCAGCTACTCGGACAAAGCATGGATCTAAATGCAATAACATGGGTGATATAACATTCTCTGGCCTTCTATAGCCTACAATCTCCGCAATCAAGGGATCGTTGCCTTCAAGCTCCAAAGTTGTTAGCGGTGCAGGCCCACTTGCAGCTTGAAGGGGGGAGGGAGGCAAGAAAACAGTTTTTATCATCAAAATTTTCCAGTCCCAACATTTTACCGAAATTAAGGGATTCCTCGGTGGGGGGGAGCAGAGGCTCGGAGAGAGACAGCTTAGCGGAAGTTGTTAGCAGCAGCCTTCTAACGGGAGGAGCTGAGGTAGACCTGCAGGGGGGGATGGAATTCGATATCTCCCGATGGGGTAGAGCGCCAGAGGCCTGGGCAGCGGTGGAACCTGGAAAGATGGATTGGACCTTAGGGGAGCAGTTGGACCCTCATCAAAAGGCCCAGCTCTCCAACCTGTTGGAGAAGAACAAACAAGTGTTCTCTTGGTCAGATACCGACGTAGGCATGTACAAAGTAACCATTTTTCGAATCGATTTAATAAACCAGACGTCTAATGTTTGGCAGAAACAGTACCCTGTCAGTTTTAAGGAAAAGGAGTTCATCACGGCAAAGGTACAAACTCTGGTAGAAGCAGGATTGGTTCAAGAAAGTACCTGACTCCATGGATTTGCGTCTCCAACTATTCTCCCACCGAAGAAGGACTCATCTGGGAAAACGGTAGACTTTCGGATGTGTGGAGATTACCGGATGCTTAATACGGCAACTGTACCTGACCGATACCCAATGCCTACCTCGGAAGAGATTTTTGACTCGCTGGCCGGGGCCACCATTTACTCCACGCTAGACATGAAGAATGGGTTCCACCAGATCGCGATGGAGCCAAAGCACCGGGAAAGGACAGTTTTTTGGGTAGGGTTTAGGTTGTATGAATGGCTCTACATGCCATTCGGGCTGAAGAATGAGCCAGCCAAATTCCAACGTGCCATGACGAGGCACTCCGGGGGATTGACTGTGCACGGTGCTATATCGACGATGTTATTATCTTCTAGAAGACCTTCGAGGAACACCTCAAAAAAAATTCTTATGACTTAGAAAATTTTAGGTTGTTGCCTCTCTCCCAAAGTGCATCTATATTTATAGGCAATCTTTGGCCAAACATAACTTAATACTCAGGTGAGCAATTTCACTGATTCTTTTGCTGCGACCTCAAGGGAGTCCACGCTACATAGGGATGTAGTCAGTCAAAGATTTTTTTTTGCGTGTCAGGGTGGCACTTATTTATTGCTAAAGTTAAAAGTGGAAATATTATCCTAGAGGCTTCATTAAGCTGGACATTCTGTGTACCAATGGAGGTCACAAAATTACAGGTTATGGGCCCACCCTCTAGGGTGCCCTTTTTCAATGGAACATGGTTTAATTATTGGGAAACCATGATGAGGGGTGCATTGTTTGAAAAACGGCTATGGGGCATTGTGAGTGGACGTGTGCGTCGACCATCCACTAGATTGGGAGTTCCACCAGGGTTTGGAGGATCTCGATACACAGGAGAATCTGCGGGGGCAGAGGGGGTAGAGGATGATGGGCAAAGCATCGCGTCAGACACAGGGAAGGGGAAGGGAAAGGAGAAAATCACACCGATGGTTACTGGATCGGTTCCGGTAACGGATTTTCAGAAAACCGAGGCTAATGATAGTGAAATATGGGATTTCAACAATACCGTGGCGACTCATTTTATTCTCGGGCGTCTCACTCAGGGAGTGGCTACGCCTCATCTTCATGTGGATAGGGCAGACGAGCTGTGGGAATCTCTTGTCAACATTTACAAGAGTGGTACGATTCAGCTGCAGAAGTTGGCAGATCAAAAGTTGACAGATCAGAAGTTGGCAGATCACAAGGTACAGGCACGTATGTATACAAAGGGGAAAAATGTTAGATTTTTGTAATGACTTGGCTGGGTTATTCATGGAGTTGGAGAGTGCAGGGAAAAGGGAGAGTGAAAAAGAGAAGGTGAATACTTTGTTAATGAAACTCCCAGATGATTATGAGAACATTGTTAACAAGGTTCAGGATTTGTCAGATCATCTTTGGATCTAGAACTCTGTTGTGGGGATGATTTTGGTTCGGGAAAGCACAATTGAGATTCGTAGAGGAGGAAAGAGTGTTCAAGCATTGGCTGCTGGTACTAACTGGGGGGATAAGGATTCCAAGAAACCTTATGGAAAATTTGTGTGCAAGAGGAATAGGATGTTGAAGAATGAGTTTAATGTATACTGATTTCTTTAACATTGATATGCCTCAACAGATCACAACAATACATGAAGAAATTCAGACTGAGAGTTGTTGTCCATAGCCTATTTTAGCCATGGATACTCACAAAAACACCCACAAACTACCTCAAAACCAACCGTGTTTCAGACAGCACAAATAAATCCACAATTAACAAAATCACCTCAAACTGCATTAATTTGCAGTATATCATAGACAATCCAAACTCCCAAAGTAAAAACTAAATCCAACAAGGAATCTAGAAGATATAGGCTCCAGAGTTTCCCAAAAACAGCTGATAGCTTCTCAAACTAACCAGGTAGACTTCTCACAGAATTCTATGGAGATAAGAGAACAGACTGAAATTACACACTTATATAGTTTCATAATTATTATATCTTCACAAAGTTTCACATTAAAAAATCAATCAGAGTGATCACACTAACATGTCAAAATTGTAGAAGGAGAGTTTGCCATATTTTGATTAACTTAGCTTGATACTCAAAATAATCTAAGTCCTACAAGTTATACTCAAAAAGTTCACTACTCAATGTACGGAGGCATACCAGCCGTACGATATCTACCATGTACCTAAACTATTGTGAGTATACCCGAATAATTCGAAGTATGTGAAGAATGAACAAATCTACACTAAAAAAGTAATTAGCAAAAAGAAAAACCCATGTTGTACATAATATTTACACCGACACCTCCGCAAAATCCGCATACTATGCGTCAACTTGCTTAGTTGCTTTAGATCTTCTTATGAATCTTCGTCCGTTGGCTTGATTCATACTAATGGAGTTGCGTTGTCCCGTACCAGATCATATTCATATTATCCGCAGCCGCGTCAGTTGCGTTGTCCGTACGGATCATATCAAAAATAACCGCAGCTGCGTTGTCTTGTCTGCGTCGCAGCTGCGCCGTACCGGCGGCGTATATTTCAACATTTCGTTCATTTCACATCGGATCGTTTCGCGATCCGCCGTCCATTTCTCAATGCTTATTCACGCTACTCACCGACTCCCTTACGTTACTTTAGTTTTATCCGTACGTTCACTCCCCCAATCTGTGAATCCATTTAAACCTCCACATTAAATTCTATTACGCACGAACTGCCTCAACCGCACGAAATGTCGCGTACGCACGAAACAAACTTTTCAAAACAACACTCCCCTAAAAATTTAGTTTCGTGCACCAGGAATGCAATATCGAGCGTGTACAGCTATGTTGCTATGCTGTGCTAGTTTGACATCGGAGCTTTAGCAGCTGCTCCATTCTACCCTCAACTTCCCCTCGCAGCCTAATCTACTGACAATTAAAGCTGTCAAATTCAACACTGCCCTAAAGCTTTAAACTCGGTACTCCACTCGTCTGCAGATCTTTCTACTCTAAAGGAGGTACATACAAACGCAAGGACGTAAAAATTATTTAGAGATCGAAGATTTTCTTTCGCAACCTCTACACTCAACATTGAAACACTTAGAACAACACATCACCACTATATCTGTTGACGTTGCCACTTGCTCCTACTCCTTGTTGCCATTTCCCAACCTTTGCTTTTTTGAAAACTGCCCCCTTTCAAAATTCGTCCTGTAACAACTCCCCCTATGCTATAAATGCTAAACTGTCCTTGCACTAATGTTATAACACCTCTCTAGTAACTTCGTCTTCCAACCCGTATTCGTCACTTAGCCATGTTATCAAATTTGTCGAAAAGTTATCTCCCACACACTTTCATAAAACAATCGCTGCACCCTCTCCTCTATTAAATACTTCCATGCCTTCCGCTTCTTTTTATATATGTTACTGAAGTTAGTGCACCGAATTCTCTTAAAAGTTCCTGAAAAGTCGCTCACGTCCCTCCATTTTCCCGTCACACATCCTCTCAACGTAGCTGTTTGCCTTCTTCGGTGTGATCGATTTTGTAACATGTTTTTTTTCTCCAACTGTTTTTTCCGCTATCTGTACCTTTTTTTTGTTTTCTTGTGACTTCTTGTGCTATTCATAGACTTTGTAGTTTTTCCATGGTTTGCCTTCCTATTACCTCCAAAAAGTGTGGTTTTTCTCACAAATTTTTGGTCATTTTCCATAAATCTGCCACTTCCCTTAAGCGTATGCATTCTTAATGTATTCATTTTGATTCCCTTTCCATTTAGTTTTTCTTTCCTCTTCCTAGTATTCTTTCTTATTTTCCATATTCCTCCAAATTTATGACCTTTCCCGCTCTCATAAACCTCCTTTCTTAGCCTCATTTTCTTAATAGTTTCTTCCGGTGTTTCACTGAGTTCAATAATTTTTAATTCAGCACTATTTGCCACTTCTGATGTTAGTTCCCCATTTTGTGTGAATTCACTATTTTCTATCTCATTATTTTCTCTTATCTTTTCTCTAAGTTATGTTTTCAATTCAGTGTTCTCTATATCTAAAGATTATAATTCAGCCAATTTTAAATTTACTTTTTTGGCTCCCTTTTCTTTAAGAATCTCTTCTCCTTGTAAAACATTCTCACACACCAATTTTAGTACGAAAAGGAGGCACACAAGCCGAGTCTTTTTCACTCTCTTCTCTCTACTCACTATCTTTGGTGAAAATAATTATTCTAGTCTTTTCCATTTCTATCTGCCCATCACTTCTTTCAACTTTTCTTATTTTAGTTACCTCTTCTTTTAATGAGTTTGTGTCACTCACCAATCTGTCTTAGCAAATATTCATCGCAACCGAATCCATTTCTGTCACCTCTTTCTCCTCATTCCGAACAACATGGAAGGCCGGTAAGTAAGTAAATTCGTCAACACAAGGTGTATGCCTTTTGTCATCGAGCGAGTCTTGTCTCTAACTCACTAAAGCACTTGATTCACTTCTTGTTAAGGGTTGATCTAGGTTGTTTTACCATCTATCTTTGAAGTTCCCTGTAACACGTGCACTTTATATGACGGACATACCCTGATGCTATGTCCTAAATTATTATAATACAAACAATTCTTTAGTTGATCACCTAACTCACTATTACTTTTAATTTTTTGAAACTGAGACTTAGATTCCTTTATATTCCTCTCACTTGATAAGACCTTTCTATTAGCCTCTTCATCTATAACAACTCGTTCTAGCTACAGTTAAGTTCGAATCCTTTTTATCAATTAAAGTAAATCGATCTAATGCACTCTTATATTCTTTAGGTAGGCTTCTCAATAACAAGAAAGCTTGTTGAGCATCTGTAAAGTTTCCTACTGCCAAATAATTTTCTACACATACTACTTATAAGTCAATACAGTGTTTCTCCATACTGCCTCATACATACTTGTATTCAACTATTTTGGTAACACTACTATGCCAATGATATAAAGTCGTCTTTGCATACATACATTCTTAGTACTTCTATAATTCATCTGCCTTTTTCAAACTTATGTATGTCATTACAAAATTCTCAGTCAAAGAGTTCTTGATAACCCTTGGAGACTATTGATTTTTCTTTCTCCATCCATTTGAAGTTTTAGCCAAAGTACCATCCACCACATCCATTAGCTCCATCATCTCGAAGTAGCTCTCGTGCACATTCTTCCAGTAGTGATATTTAGATCTATCGAATATGGGTAGCCATGGGCGTGGGCCCATAACCTGTTGTCCATAGCCTTTTTCAGCCATGGATACTCATAGAAACACCCACAGACTACTTCAAAACCAGTTGTGTTTCAGACGGCATAGATTACTCCACAATAAACGAAATCACCTCAAACTGCATTAATATGCAATATATTATAGACAATCCAAATTCCCAAAGTTACAACTAAATCGAACAAGGAATCTAGAAGATATAAGCTCCAAAGTTTCCCAAAAACAATTGACAGCTTCTCAAACTTACCAGGTAGACTTCTCACAGAATTCTATGGAGATAACACAACAGAGTGAAACTACATACTTATGTAGTTTCCAAAATCGTAGAATATCTTCACAAAGTTTCACATCAAAACATCAATCAGAGTGATCACACTTACAGGTCAAAGTTGCAAAAAAGCAGTTTGCCATGTCTTTGATTAACTTAGCCGTGATACTCAAAATAATTGAAGTCCTACAAGTTATACTCAGAGAGTTCACTACTGATTGTACGGAGGCATACCAGCCGTACGGTTCTACCTTAACTATTGTGAGTATACCCGAATAATTCGAGGTATGTCAAAGTGAACAAAACTACACTAATAAATAAATTAGCAAAAAGACAAACCTCTGTTGTACAAAATATTTACATCGATACCTCCGCAAAATCCGCATACTACCGTGTCAGATTTGCGACGCTTTGTCGCGTTCCCTTTGATTTGCGAAATAAATAGCTTACTACAGTACCGTGTCAGATTTGCGACGCTAATCATGATGTCACGTACTTCCACGATGCCCAAAGAGTACAAAGTACAAGAATGTTGGATTATAGGGACAGTACAAAATTTTCATTTTTTTTGGTTTTTTGGTTGACCGACCGTAACCGACCGTTTTTTTTTTCCTGGTGAATCAACCGACCGTAACCGCCCGACCCCCAAAATTTGGCAACCGAATCCGTTCCGGATCCGCCGCGAGCGGTCGGTTAACGGTCGGTCACGGTTTCGGTTGACCGTTTGCGACCTCTGACACTGGTTAGATAACTATCATCGATAATCGCACGGTTCATAACGTACAATTGTACGGTGTATTTCACGTACAAAACAGATTGTCATACGTGGCAAGCCACGCTATATACAGTGAAAAATATAATACTGTGTGTTATAAAGTACTGTTATATAGGGTACTAATTTTTTTTCCACTTATAGCCTATAATGAATTTGTTGGTCTCGGAGCGACATATCGGAACCCCTCACCGTTCTATAACCGATAACTATCGTATCACTTTTATTGCGATAAGTTCTGACCCGATGCATAACACTACACCGCTAATTGTTATTAGTGTTAATGACACTAATTTGGTCGCAACTTTTTTTGACTAGAATTCACAAAATAGAGTTAACAAAATTATTTAACGAGGTGGGCTACAATCTGCAATGTCTCCATGCACTAAATTAGTATTGTTAATTCTAATTTCGCATTAACGCTAATAAATCTTTAACACTAATAACGATTAGCGGTGTAGCAAAAAACCATGTTTTGTCTTACCCAAAATTCAGTCTATTTCAGAGTTCAGACGAGACCACCACAATGATTTAATCTGTGGGGAAGTGGTTGGACGAAGAGAAAAAAAGAAATCGAGAGAGACAAAAAGGAAAGGAAGGATCAATGTAGAAGAAGATCATCAAGGGGGAAAGGAACCAAATTGGATCTACCGAAGTAGGACCTGTTCAAGGTTCTATTTCAGGAAAGATTCCAATGCTATCAATTGCAACAGCAACTAAAAGTGCATTACCACGGGGTCAGGGTTTGATCAGCTAGAAAAAAACTCACATTTTGGAGAAGAAAAAAATAAAAATAATTGGAGATCAGTGGCGCCCACAGAGCAGCCACATTGAGGTGGCTAAAGAGGAGCCTCATTCGGGTTACTTTCTAAGAGGTATTTGGAGAGGATCAGCTCGGATCTACAGTTGAAGGCGCTTAGATATCCTTTGGGTAATTTTATATCACGATAAATCGGGGGGGGGAGGGGGCCGCTTTTGGAAAATTTTCACAATCCATTCCGTACCAGAGTACGAAGTTATCGTCAATAGTTATCATATTTATCCGTAGTTTATCACGATATATCGGAAATCAATCGTGATAATTCCTTTACCGATATATTGAACCAATGTATCGATTATCGGTAGGTCAAAAAAGGTACATATCGGTTATCGACAAATGGCTACCGATACACAACACTAGTTTTTAGGGTTTCGCCAAAGGAACACGATTCTAGCCATTTTGGAGAATGGTGGCAACCACGATCACCAGTAGAAGAGGTCAAGGGGAGTCCTCTTGAAATATTTTCGTACGAGGAGATGATTTAATTCCAAGGATCCGTTATTAGCTCTGCACCCTTAAATCTCTCAGTTAGGTCATTCGAGGTTTGAGAATTGAAAAGGTTAGGTCATTCGAGGTTTGAGAATTGAAAAGGTTAGGAGAGAGGCATTGATGTGGCTCGCCTTGAGAGAGCTTTGTAGAGGTTACCAATGGAGGGAGCCTTCAGAGATTGTTGGAGAGGAATGGGCAGTTTCCCAAAATATCTTGGGATGCTTAAGATTTTAGAAAACTAGATCTATTAGTCTCAAATGCCGCGAACTAGAGAATTCCCCATACAAGCACGTATAAGTGACAAGGTGGGGCACGGGGGATTCCCCTGGAGGTAGACGGAAGAGTGAAGGTAGACGGAAGAGGGTTGGCATTATAACCGTTTAAGTGGGAGAGGAGAGATTATTAGAGTCTTCTCCTATGATTTGGAGTTGGGCAAGGGGATTAGGAGTTGGGCAAGGGGATCAACAAGTGCTTGTTGGATGTAGTTCAATTTAGGTGGAAAGGTTTAAATTTCAACGATATATTGTGCTCAAAGATCCAAGGAACTTTGACCCATCGGTCTAAGAGGTGGCACGCTAGATGAGGTCCCATGGTGGGAGGAATCAACAAATGGGACAGTAGTTTGTAGCATCCTAGCCATTTCAAACTCATAGTGGCTACCCAAGAGGTACGTGAT
The DNA here is from genome assembly GCA_037447655.1 of Zygnema cylindricum. Lineage (NCBI taxonomy): Eukaryota > Viridiplantae > Streptophyta > Zygnematophyceae > Zygnematales > Zygnemataceae > Zygnema > Zygnema cylindricum. Next base: position 15,306 of record JBBHKE010003528.1, on the reverse strand, counting down.
GGACATCCTACTACAAAAGTCACAACACAAGCAAAATTAGCAAACGGAATCATGGCGATACCAAAATCGCACACACTAGAATCTCAGTGCCATTTCTTTCTCACAAAGACTCTATAAGCACTCAAAAACAACTCTGCAAAGTCATTCAAAAATTCAACACATATATGTTTTGATAGGATCGACGTGTAGCAAAGAACATAATCATTTGGTATTGACGCTAGTAGTGCTCCGTTGTGGTGTAGACGTGGTGACTGTGGCTGGTGTGGGTGGTAAGAAGAAACCAAACTTGTCACCTTCTCCCTTAGCTAGCCCTCCCTTTGGGTCTTAGGAAGGCATCTCATCTCTTAAAGAAGAATCTAAAGAAACGAGTGAAAAATAATTTAGTTCTAGAAGGGCTAGATTACTTCTTATAGATCCATTTAAACACGATATAGGTGGAGAGGTAAGTATCTTCGAGGACCGACTTTGGTACTAATTTTTGTTCCTGTATGCGGAGTGGAGAATATCAAAGACGGTTGGACAAAAAGGGAACAAACCAGTGTATAGTGAATAAGCCTAGGTCTGGGTGGAGGTGATTCTAATGGTGATAGTGATAGGGCGAAGAACGAGAGAATTTAAAAGGGGAAAAAACTTGTGAATGATGATTCGGGTCAAGATGAAAAAAGCGAGGATGGTCAGATGTACTAGATGCTCGAGAAGATTCCTCATTTCAATAGAATAAACCACCCGATTTGGAAGATGTATATCTGAACTAAGTCGGTGTTACAACATCTTTGAGTTGGTGCTACGACATCTTTGGAAGCACGAGAGGACCGGATGCCGTTTGCAGATCGTAAAGCAAGGAGAATGTGGAAATGCAAGAACCTTGCGCCGACCACTAGATTGATGGTGCCATGTGCCGAATCTGTCCATGACCATTTTTTTACTCAAACTAGGGCGCACGAGTGTTGAAAAGCATTGGAGAATCATTTTGGGAAAGGTGTTCAAAATAATGGAGAATGTATGTTTTTTTATTTCATGCAGCTAAAAGTTAAGTCTAGTGATTCTATCCTTGATGCTATTAAAAGAAGATGTAGGGTGTTCGAAATAAATGACAAAATGCGTTTTCTCATTTGATGCACCTCAAAAGTTAAGTCAAGTGAGTCTATCGTGATGCAATTAAAATATACTACACCAGCATAGAGCAGTTACTTAATAAAACGAGATACATCATCATAGAGCAGTTGCTTAATAAAACGAGAGTTTCAACCGAAAAAAAAAAATGATTGGTCTCTTAAATGCCTTACCGGATAAACTTGTTCATCTCAAAGAGAACTTCTTAGCAAGCGAAAATACATCGACGAGTTTGTTCTCAATTACAATAAGTCGATAAAGAATAATAGAATGCGCTCTTTTAGAGGCGCTACTAGCATAAGAGTCTTGAATGTATCCTCTTTAGAAACCGGTGATGTTAATTATCTCTTTGGTAGAGGGGGGGTAAAGGAGTTGGTCCTCGAGGTCATTGGAAAGAAATTCAAAATCGGCCATTTCAAGTATTTCAAGAGTATATGTTGAAAAGAGGTAATTAATAGTTCACTGCTCTATTTTAGTTAGACTCTAATGAGAGAGAGAGGGTCAAAGACACACCATGGGAGTCGCCTTACTTAGAAGGTGGCAGACTGAAGAAAAAAACATTTTACCATAATGGTGTCCCAGACAAGATTTGAACCTGCGACACGCGGACACAAAAAGGCCATACGCCTCAACCATTAAGGCGTTGACGAAACGATACACTCATGAGATTTGATAGGTACTTAAATTTTGACACGTCGGCAAATTCATACCAATTTGACAAAGAGGCCCATGTGAAACAATTGATGAACAGACTCGAATCCGAACCGTGTAAATTTAATTGATCAAACAGTCGTCGTTGTAGCCGCCACCCGGAATGAGCTTTTTGGCGGCCTTTGGAGATAACGTCAAGCGATACCACGTGGCGCCACATTATTAGATATTGGGGAGGATGGGAGGAGGAACCATGGCTCCTCATTTGACATGCGTTACCTTGAAGGCTATGTCTTACAATAGCCGTACAATTAGTACATCAACCACTGTACCTTTTTTTACTATACAGTGTTCCTATTAGGCTAGGGTTTAATAGTAGGTACACGTGAGTAGACAGTGTTGAAGGTCATGGGTATTAAGACTCGGCTGTGATCCACTCCCACTAGGAGTCACACTTGCACCACTCCCACTAGGAGTCACACTTGCACCAGCAAGAGCAGGTGGAGCACTAGGGCTAATAGGAGCACTTGCAATAGGAGCTGAGCCATTATCAGACATGTTAGCGGAAGCAAACCCAAAGAGAAATGCCTAGAAGACTAGATCTATAGTGTAAGATATGTAACTCCAAACGAAAGAGGTCTTTCAACCAAACAAACATGTACTACAAGCAAATTAGAGACAATAGAGCATAAAACACCTTAAACTGTACTCAGTGCTCTCATTTCCTTCATTTTTGTGTAGAATGTACATTTTGTATTGAAATGATCAATCCTAATTGTACTAAATACTCAAAAGATCTATAAAACATCCAAAAGATCTAGAAAACATCTAAAACGTATGTACATGGTTCACTAGACACTGTACAAACAAAAATCTAAGTGTTTGGACCAGAATTGTCCACTAACAATATCTATACCCTTAAAATCCGGATTATTCTTATCACGTCTACATTCATTGGCGGCCCTACACACTAATTAACTTAAAGATATCAATTCGTGTAGATACTACAAAAAATCCACACTAAATTTGGTCAATATTGAACAGTTGTTATTCCAAAAATATTCTAAGTCCTAGACTCAAATTTCTAAGACTTACTAAAGCTTACTTTTCAATAACTCTAAGGACCTATGGAGGTCTCAGAGTTACAGGTTATGGGCCCACCCTCTAGGGTGCCTAATTTTAATGGAAAAAGGTTCATATACTAGGAAACCATGATGATGGGTGCACTTTTTGAAAAACGGCTATGGGGCATTGTGAGTAGTCGTGTGCTGCTGCCATCTTCAAATCTAAGAGTTCCACCAGGTTTTGGAGGAGCTAGATTCTTAAGAAGATATGCGGAGGCAGAAGGGGAAGTTGATGATGGAGCAAGTATTGTGTCGAATAAGGAGAAGGAAAAGAGGAAGGCAAACTAACACCAATAGCTACTGGATTAGTGCCAAAAGCAGCTGTTTAGAAAACTGAGGCGAATGAAACTAAAATATAGGAGTTCAGCAAAACTGTGGCCACTCATTTTATTCTCGCACGCCTCACTCAAGTAGGTGCTACTCCTCACCTACATGTGGAGAAGGCGACCGAGTTATGGGAGACTCTTGTCAATATATACAAAAGCGGCACAATTCAGCAAAAGCAGTTAGCTGGTCAGAAAGTCTAAGTATATGTTTACAAAGGAGGGAAGATACTTCATTTTTGCAATGACTTGTCCGGACTATTTATAGAGTTGGAGAGTGCCGGAAAACGAGAGACCGAGAAAAAAAAGGTGAACACTTTGTTAATGAAACTCGCGGATGAGTACGAAAACATTGTTAACAAGGTTCAAGATTTACAGGATCATCGATGGATTTGATGGAATGATTTTGGTTCGGAAAAATACTATAGAGATCCAAAAAGGAGGAAATAATGGTCAAGCCTTGGCTGCTGGGACTAACTTGAGGAATGTGGATTCTAAGAAACCGTATAGAAAATTTGGAGGAGGAGGGAGAGAAAAACAATCGGATGACTCCAGATCTCGTCCCCCAAAGGGGCTCTGTTATTTTTGTAAGAAGTCGGGGCACTACATGGACGAGTTTACTAGATTGACCGAGATGAGGCTTAAGGAGGGAAAGATCAGTGGATCAGCCAGAGGAAAGAATAAGAAATGTGTGGCAACACAAGTAACGGAGGAGGACTCCGACGACAATGACGGGGAGTTTCTCCTCAACAAGGAGTTGGATGTGAAAAACGAGCCAGAGATCCGAGGAAGCAAAAAGGTGCCTTCGGTGGAGTGAAAAAAAAACACGAAGAAGGTTCGACCATTGATTCCACAGCCTCCATGCATATGTGTAGAGAGAAGCATATGTTTACCAAAATGAGAAAGATCTCTATGGTAGAGATAAAGTATGGGGATGGGAGGATAGTGACCACTATTCTAGTGGGGCCTATAGATCTAAAGGTTTCAGTTGAAGGTAAGACATCCATAGTCACTTTCTTAGATATGTTTTTTATTCAAGAATTAAATAAAAATCTTATCTCTATGTACTATGATTTATTTGAGACTAGTACTAAGAAATGAGTCTTTGTTGCTAACTATGAGGATGAGGTATATTTCACAACTGAAAAGGGTAGCCAATGAATGTTTAGGTTGAAATTGACTAATGGAAAGACGGAAGTTTACTATGTTGGTGTAAGTTATTTGATGATTTGGCATAAAAAAAGGGGCATGTGCATCTAGATAGATTGTAAGAAATAAAAATAATTGGAGTAGTTGCGGGAATTCAGTTTGGAGATAATGAGACTTTCGGTTCAACCTTTCAGCTACCCCATTTTGTTCTGGGTTTTTCGGTACAGTTATCTCATGTTGAACTCCCTCATCCCTCAAGTATTCCTCAAACTGGTTAGAGTTATATTCTCTCCCATTATCACTTCTAATTCCCTTGATTGGAGTTTCGTGGAATTTCTCACTCTAAGCTTTATATTATTTGAAGTAAGTTGGTGTTTCAAAATTTGTTTTTACAAAGTAGACTCTATAGTATCTGGACCAGTAATCACTTATTGTAAACATAAACCTCTTCCCTCCAACCGAATGTACTTTTGCCGGTCCCAAGATATGTGTGTGGAACAGATCTAGTACTTTCTCACCGCTATATGTGGCAGTTTTGGGAAATGGAAGTCTATGAGCCCTACCTTGGGCACAGCCACTACAATCATTCATCATTTCATTATCCCCAAACTTAATGCACTCTACTACACTAAGGTTTTTTATTTCCCTCGGCTTAATAAAATGCACATGCCCCAACCTCTTATGCCAAATCATCAAGTTTGGGACACCAACATAGTAAGAATTATACTTTTCATTACTCAGGTTAAGCCTAAACATTCCTTGGTTACCCTTATCTGCTCTGAAGTAGACTTCATCCCCATATTTAGTTATAAAGACTCCCTTTCTAGTGAAGGTATCAAACTCCTTATCATCTAACACAGAGTTAAAGACAAGATTTGTACTCAGCTGGGAATGTAGAGTACATCTGAGAAAGTGAGTATAAAAGTCTTGCCCTTCACTAAGACTTTCAGATTTACCCAACCCACTAATTCTGCAGTTACTACTCTCCCATCCCCATACTATATCTCTACAGTGGGGATATTTCTTAGTATGGTAAAGAGGTGTTTATCACGACACATATGCAGGGATGCACTTCAATCGATGATATATCCTTCCTGTGGAGCTTCCCGAATGGCTCCAAGAGCACAGTTGTGTTTTCGAGGGATCTCTTTCTCCGCCAAATTCTTGTCAAGAATAAGCTCCCTATCCTCCTCTTTAAAGGACTCGTCCTCTTTGGTTTCTATTTTCACTTGTGTGACCACAAGTGCCTTCTTCTTCTCTCTGAAAAACCTCCACCACGGTTCTGTTGGAGTCTCGTCTCCGACTGCTTGGTACAATCCGCTGTAAAGTGTCTCTGCTTCTTGCAGAAATGACAAAGACCCTTTGGGGGCCTCAGTCCTCCAGATTGATCTTTCTCTCCTTTGAAGTTGTTGTACGAGTTCTTCGAATCCTTCCCCCACCGATCTATTTTGGCAGCTAGAGCTTGAATGCTCTTTCCTCCTCTCCAAATCTCAATAATGTTTTTTTGCACAAGTATCATTCGGACCACTATATTCCACTTCCACGAACTATCATCCATTTCCTGAACTCGGTACACTAAGTTCTCATACTTATCAGGCACTTTAATGATGTGGGTGTTGACGTTCATTTTCATTGTACCTGTCCACCGGCACTTTCCATCTCCATAAATAAACAAGAGAGATCATTACACTTATCCAACATTTTTCCCCCTTTGTAAGTGTAATCCCCTATCATTTGCTCAGCCAACAGGAGCTCTTGAATAGTACCAGCTTTGTAGATCTTCACTAAAGTCACCCACAACTCCTCAGCCTTAAGAATATGAAAATAAGAGGTTGTCAAAGCTTGAGTGAGGTGCCTCATAATGAAATGCCTGGCAACCATGTTTGTGTATTCCCACGTTTGAATATCAGTTTCCTCAAACTTCACGCCCACCACTCCGGGTGTTGGGGCGATGGGAGTGAGAGGTGTCTCGTTCCCTTCCCCTTTTTCAGACAAACTGTTGTCCCCGTCGTCTACCTCCTTTGTTGCCGTCCTCTACCTCCTCTGTTGGGGCAGATGTTGCTGCAGAAAACCTCACCCCACTAAACCCTGGTGAAATTCCCTGAGATGGACGTTTCCCTTGTCCACTGATAAAACCCCAGTATCTTTTTTCACACAAAGCCCTTACCATCATGGCTTCCCAATAAATAAACCCAGATCCGTTGAATATTGGCACCCTAAAGTGTGGGCCCATAACCTGCAATTCTGCGTCCCCCATTGGATACAAAATTTAGGAAGCCTCTAGATAATTTTTGACAAACCTTTCTTGAACTAGTACCATTGTTACCCAAGCAGGCAAATAATTGTGTGCAGTTTGGACTCCCCTGAGCCCACACCAAAAATAATCATTAAAAAGGCCCAATCACGCGATTAGTTATGAAATGGCACAATGCCAATATATATACAAGCTTGCTAGGAGAGAGGAGGCTACCTCCTCAATCCTCTAAGTCTTAAACCCCTCTCACAACCCCTATCTACTGATGTACGAACCAATAAGAAGATTGTACAGTCCAAAAAGGTACTATGGCCGATGTCCTTTCTGTACGGCCTGTGTACGATAAAGCCATAGAGTGGACATCTGTCTTCTTTGGACTTGTTCTCATACTCCTCGGGATTCTTGCTTCCCAATGCTATCTTGCCACGTGGCATCTGATCATGTTACGGCCAAAAACCGCCAAAGCAGCCATTTCGTGATCTCGGCGATAATGCGTGCCATCGGAATAAACCGGCTTTGAATACTAGGCGTTGAAAACAAATGTCCAGTACATTTGTTTCGTACGAATTCACGTTCGCACTATAATGTAACTCGTTTCCATGTTTCTCATCAGTATTTCTGTTAATCAGTTAATGAACCTATACCTCGTTAAATAGTAATCAAACCTTATATACTCTAACGAACTCTTACGACAGACCGGCTAAAGCTGACAGCCACTCCTCGCTCTGCCGGTTGGAGGTTCGAGTACTGCCGAACTCACCTTTTCTTAAGAGTGACTTATGTCACTCCTTAGTCCTGCCTATGGATTTGAGGCAGCCATGGCTCCATCTCCATCTCTCTCTCCTTCAATGACTACAACAAGTATGGGGGCAAGAGAGAGGAGGTGGAGGCACGCTGCCTATGCTCTTCAATTTAGCTTATTAGAACCTTGAAAATACCCTCTAAATCTGTTGATTTCAACACGGTATAGCCATGGTGGGGACGTATGTCACACTTAGACTTGTCGTGATGCTTTTCGGAGATTCCGCTTTCCCCTAATGCCGCGCCACGTGTCATCCGACGACGTATCATCCATAACCCGCCAAAATGGCCATTTTGTGATGTCATCTTAAATGACAGCCGTGCGATCTAAACTGATGTTTTAACGTCTGCCGTTTAAATAAATGTCCGATCAAGTTGTTTAGTGCCCAAGTGTGGGACATGCCGAATCCCAAATTTCTAGGAAATCTAACATGGTATCGGAGCCAGCGGGATTGCGGATGGTTTGACCGGCTTTCCCGTGAGGGGGGGGTGTTGGATTGGCACGTGAAGCCGGTCCAATACGGGGTAGAATATGGAAATATCCATACTCGAGCCCGTATTGGACCGGCTTCACGTGCCAATCCAACACCCCCCCTCACGGGAAAGCCGGTCAAACCATCCGCAATCCCGCTGGCTCCGATACCATGTTAGATTTCCTAGAAATCTAACAGACAGACCAAGACTTAGTGAAATCTGAGCTTGGAACTATAAAGGTCATCTTTGACAAGCCATAACTTACTGCTTAGGGGAGCAAATTCACTGATTTTTTTTGCGTTCAGCTCAAGGGAGTCGGGTCCTCACAAAAGTGGGGGCGGTAATAATATTTATGTGCCTGTGTGGCACTTATTCAGTGGGAAAGTGAAAGGGGCAAATATTCTCCTAGAGACTTTACATAAGCTGCCCATTTGGTGGGTCAATGTAGACCACAAAATTGCAGGTTATGGGCCCACCCTCTAGGGTACCCATATTTGATGGATCTGACTATCTTTATTGGGAAATGATGATGGAGCGGGAACTTTTTGAGAAGCATCTATAGTACATAGTGTCTGGTCAAATCTGTTGCCCACCTCCACATGGGTTTGGAGGAACACGCTTCTCTAGCATCTCCACCACCCACCTTAGCAGCCAGAACAACTGTGTCGTGCATGTGTCAAATAACATGAAGATGCATGAAGATGCATGCAATATCATCAACTGTGCTCAACTTAAACTCAAATGATAGCGAGATTTCGGAAATGAAATAAATCATAAAAGTAAAAATGGGTAAATACAACAACAAACAAGGTGAAAGAAAAAGAAAGGTCAACGACTTAGCTGGTTATGGTTAAGTCCGTTTATCCCGATAGATGACCACTAGGCCCCACGGTCTATATATATTCCTTGCAGGAGTTATCTTATCAAAGATAATCTGAATTTATACTTAAATATAATAAATCAAAGCATAAACTACCGAGAAAGATAAATAAAAACCGAAAATGACAATATGCACGACACTTATGAAGTTTGAGATAGCCAAACTCAAAAGATGCGCATAAGCCAAATACAAATAAATACACAATCTCAAGAAATAAAAACAACAAATCAATAATCCCAACATGCAACTTCCACACTAATAAAAGATCAGCCACAGCCGGGAAAATAGGTTTGTGTAGTGAGAACGCGGTCGAAATCCACTCAAAAGGACAAGAAAAGTGAAGGGAAACCGTGTAGGTCTTGGCCGAAGCCGTATAGATTAATTTGTAAGGCTTTACAAGATATTGATAATGTAATAGAAAACTAGACACTTCACGCAAAGGCAGAAAATCGCCTCTAAGCTGTCTGGACAATTTTACAAAATGAATAGATGGCTGCAGAGAATCCTCAATACTGAAAATAAATCAAATGAATAATTCCTGCACTTGAAAATTGTGTGCAGGAAATGATGCGAAATAAACTAAGTAGCCAAAACTACGCCTAGCGAAAACAAGCCAATCAGAGTAAATCTTGCTATGTAAATATTAGCGTCAAGTTTGGATTCAGCCAATAGGAAGCCAAAATCCTATGCCCTACGTTACAGAATCTATAACCTACGGATTAAAACCTTTCCTATCTACATGTCAATGCGTGAACCTCCAAATGGTTCACGACTTAAAATAGTCCAATGACGTCGCTTCGTCAGAATTGACAGTCGATTTGTCAGTCACTTGCGTTGACGGTCCAGATGTGATATTACAAAAATCGCATACTTTGTGTCGACGGCCGAGATGCTACTCCACGCGAAATGATTAAGATTTGCTGTCGGCCGGGATTCAAGGAAATGAAAGCTTGTACGGTAGGACCGCAGATACGGTCCACTTTGTCGTCGCGCGAATTCCGGAAAATATAAGTCGTACGGTCGACGTGAAATGATCGAAGCTACCATCGGCGAGAATCGCGCAAAATATATATAGTACAGTAAGTTTGTTTGTCTCGACGCAATTCGAAAATGTGTCGTCGGCGAGAAATCTGAAAAAAATAAATAAGTACGGTAGGACCGCAAGTACGGTCCAATTTGTGGCCGCAGGAATTCCGGTCGCCGTAAGTCGTACGGTCGACGCGAAATAATCAAATCCACCGTCGACGGAAATCGCGGAAATTATACGTCGTACGGTAGGACCGCGGGTACGATCCAAATCGTCATCCTGGAAATCACGGAAAATGTAGGTCGTACGGTACACGTCGTACGGTCCTGCGAAACCCAAATAATACCCAAATACAAATTAGTGTAGCGCCTGCCCGTCCTAACACCCAATTATAAACAACTAAAATAGCCGACGAGATGCGGCATGACAACTGCCACCATCACCAATGACGATGACGAGGAAGGGGAGGAGATTGTCATGGAAGGAGAAAATGGAGGAGTTGCACCTAGAGTGACACCCTTGCCAAAGACGATACTAGTAACAGCACCACCTGCAACGCTGACGATGGGTCAAACTAAGCGGTCAGAATATGAAAATAGGAACTATAAAGACAAGGTTGCTAAACTCTTAATTCTCAAAAGTGTAGTGAAGGGTATTGCTATTCCCTTTATGCATGTCACATCTACATCTCAGATTTGGATTTCACTATTTAACAAATTTAAGAGTGGATCTTTGCAGCAGGAACAGTTAGCAGAAAATAAGATTGCAGCCTACATTTATAAGGGAGGAAGCATGAACAATGATTTAGGAGCATTATTTTGAGAGCTAGAGAGTGTAGGTAACTCATGGTGTGAAAGACAAAGAGTTAACACCTTGAAAATGAAGTTACTTGAAGAGTATGAGAATATCATTAACTGGTTGCAGGATATAAGGGATAGTAATTAGAACTGGGATGATACAGTGGGAATGATTTTAGTAAAACAAAGCACCATAGAACTTAGGAGAGGGAGTCTAAGTTTTCAAGAATAGGTTGCACGATCTGATTGGTGGAAGCGTGATGAGGAAAAAGGGAAAGATCCCTATCAAAAATTTGGAGGAAGAGGACAAGGAGGTGGCAGATTTGATCGACAAGGGAGAGGAACTCCTCGACGTAGACTATGTCATTTTTGCAAGAAACCAAGACACTATATGGCACATTATGTCAAATTTGCATATCTCTGATTGAAAGATGGACAAGGAACCTCAAGTGATGGAAGAAAGAAAAAGGCTTTCTTGACTCAATTTCATGATGAGGAAGAGGAGGATGCGACCAAACAAGAAGAAGAGCTTCAGGAACTTCTTCTCAATCCAAAAACCATTGAGAAGCATGTCGACATTCCACGGAGACAAAAGTGTACTTTCAGAGATTAGAGGGATCCACCCGAGGATAGGCGAATCATAGACTCAAAAACCTCAATGCATATGTGCAACAATAAGAAGTGGTTTACTAAACTGAGGAAGATCCCAACAGAGATCCCAAAAGTTGAGATAGAATACGGAGATGGTAGAGTAAAAACTACTAGTCTTGTCAAATATGTTGACTTAAAGGTTTTAGTTGATGGAAAAGCCTCAATTGTAACACTCTCAGATGTTATTTACATTCCACAAATTGGCAAAAACCCAGTCTATACACCTGTCCTAGATGAAAAGGAGTTTGAAACAAGAACTAAGAAAGGAATTTTCACGGCCAGTTTTGATAATGAGGTATATTTTATAGCTGAGAACGGTAGTGAAAGAATGTTCAGAATAGGGTAGTCAAGGAATGTTCAAAATTTTACTCTATAGTGAACAGAGTGCTCTTTACTCATGTGGAAGTGAAATGATGCTTTGGCACAAAAGTTTGGGGCAGCTGCATCTAGATAGAAAATGAGGAAAAATGGAATAGTGGAAGGTATTACCTTTGAGGATGATGAGACCTCAGATGATTGCCTTAGATGTGCCCTAGGGAAGATTCATATACTTCCATTCCCAAAGGGAACCACTTTTAGGAGAGAGAAAGTATTGGATCTAATTCACATTGATTTTTGGGGACCTGTTAGGTATACTTCACATAGAGGGAAGAGATGTTAGGTATACTTCACATAGAGGGAAGAGATGGATGTTAACCATCACAGATGATTAGTCTAGATACACTAAGGTATACTTCGTCAGCCATAAGTCAAAGGTATTTAGATGTTTTAAAAAATACAAAGTATAGAGTGAGAAACTAAATGAAACCTCAATAAAAAAGATAAAAAGGGATAATGGGAAAAAATACAACTTAAGGGAATTTGAAGAATTTCTTAAAGAAGAAGGAATTCATCATTAGAAAACTATTCCCTATAATCTGAAACAAAATGGACTAGCACAAAGAGTTAAGATAATTTAAGGAGATATGTCCTAACGTATGCAATTTGATAAGAGGATAAGATAGCAATTTTCGGCCGAGTCAATAAATTATGCAAACTACATCAAACATAGAGTCTTAACTTCAGCAAATAAAGAGGAAACTTCGTATGAGAGGTGGACAGGAAGAAAGCTAGATTTGTCTAGTTTGAGAGTGTTCGGAAGTCAAGTCTACAGTTTGAATTCCGATAAGATTAAATGGAAACTAGAGGGAAGAGGGAAACCAAGATATCTTGTAGGATTGATGAGAGCACAAAAGGATAGCGAGTGTATGACTTGAAAAAGAGAGATATCATTTTGGTAAAACACATAGTGGTGATGAATAAAGTAAAGTCCATTTATCCATTCAAATATAATAGTGAAGTAAAAATCAGATTTGAACTGGATCAGTTTTGTGACATTGACTTTGGAAATGAAGAAAAAAAGGGGGAAAAAGAAAAAGAAAAAAAAGGGGGAAAAAGAAAAATCTGCAGATCTATCGAAGAAGAAGGAGAAAAGGAAAACAACCCAGGTAACACCACAATATGAAGTGGAAACCGATGAGGAGCTTGATAAGGCATCAGAATTGGAAGACGGGGGAGCTAAAGATATTCCGAAACGGAACTCGTGGATGACTTCCATACCAGCGTTGGATTTTGAAGGAGGAAGAAAAAGTAGTAAACGACTTCAAGAACGACAAACAAACAACCAACTCACAAAGATGTCACATCCGGATGAACCTTAGACATACTTAGAGGCCATAAATACCCCTAAAAGTAGCCGGTGGATCAGGGCTATAAATGAAGAAATGGCCTCCATCATGGAAGCCAATACATGGGAGTTGGTAGATTGTCCCCCGGACCAAAAACCAATTGGGTGTAATTGGGTTTCTAAGCTTAAACTAAACCCAAATAATACCATTCAAAGATACAAATCTAGATTGGTTGCGAAGGGTTATACTCACAAAAAAGGAATAGACTATGAGGAAGCCTTCGCACCTGTAGTCAAATTTCCTTCCGTCAAAATCCTCTTGAGTCTTACTGCAGCAGAGGATATGGAAATACACCATATGGATATTAAGACCGCCTTCCTACACAGGGAGTTAGAAGAAGAAGTCTACATGAAGCAACCAAAAGGTTTTATGGAAAGTGGAGAAAAAAGCAAGGAATGCAAACTGATAAAATCACATTATGGCCTTAAGCAGGCCCCGCAACAATGGAACATAAAGCAAGATGAATTTTTTGATCTGTTTTGGTGTATCAGAATTAATTCAGATCACTCCATATATCTATTTGAAGATGAGAATAGAGTGATATTTATTGTTATTTATGTGCATGATATGTTAGTCTTAAGCAAGTCCTTAGATAAGATTTTCAAACTAAAACAAGATCTAAGAAGTCGGTTTGACATGAAAGACCTTGGTGAAGCAAAGTACATTTTGGAGATTCAAAATCAGAGGGATAGAGGGAACAAAATTATAAGACTCACCTACAAAGAAGATATTGGTAATATGTTAGAAAAGTTTCAGATCGACAAAGCAAATGGATGTACTACTCCCATGGATCTAAGAAAATATCAAAGGGGAGTGAAGAGGGAGGAATATTGATATTGAATGATGAGATGGATGAGGAAGAAAAGTGTTTATGGAAAGAATTCCATATCACCAGGTTGTTGGCAATTTAATTAACTTTATGAATTGTACTCCTCCTGACATAGTTGCAGCTATAGGAGTCCTCAGTAGGAGTCTAAATGAGCCCAGGAAGAGAGACTAGGAAGAAGCCAAAAGGGTGATGAGATATTTGGTGGGAAAAAGGGAATTGTGGTTGCATTTGGGAGGGGAGAACACTGATATCACTACTTAGAGTGATGTCAGTTATGAGGATGTGCCTTTAGGGCGGTGTAAAACTAGATATGTGTTGCAAATTGGATCTAGTGTATGTTGTTGGAGTAGAAAACAACAAAAAGTAGTTGCTCAGTCCACTATGGAGGGTGAGTACATGGCTTCCTGTTGTAGAAATTAATGGTTCATTTAGTATTTTGAAGGTCTAAAATGAAATAAAGAAAAGAAGCCAAGGCAGTCTGCCTCTAACTCCTCTCTTCAACTCCCACACTTGTCGCAATCACTAAAGGTTAGAGAGGGAGCTACACCCATGGCTGCCAATGCTATTTAGAGAAAGAAAGATAGGCGCTAGATTTTGGTAGGTTTACCAAAATATGCTTGACGAATCCAGGATTTGATCTCAGTACATGGCGTCCATCAAGTCTGCAATAGCCAGTTGCTTTATCCTATAGTCTAGGATCGGTGGTGAGATATATAAGGTTTGATAGGTATATAAAGATATGCGATTACATAAATTCATTTAACGGTGCAAACAGACATGTGACATAAACACAGTTAAAATACACGTACGGCGTACGGTACTTCGTGAAATGAATACCGCCCGTTTGTTTCGTTGGCGAAACAAATACCGCGCATTGATTTTCGACGGGAAGAATCAAAAGCCAGTGTAGATCGAACGGCCACGATAGGTGTCGCGATTGCGGAATATGTGATTTGGCGTGTTTTGGTCAGCGCCACGTCAAGCACCACATGGCACGACATCATTGGCTTGCGGCATCTCCGGAGAATATGGGAACTTATCCCGATATGGCAAGCGTCAACATTTCCACCATGCCGTAGGATGGTCGAATTCAAAGTACTTCGGCATATGTACCTTTCAGTACGATACAGTCTAGTGATTGGTGTCGTACTCTAGTAGAAGAGGATTTGAAGATGGATGTAGGACTTCAAAAAATTGGTAGGTAGCTGCCTCTCTCTCCCAGAGAGCTTCAGTACAAAAGGTCAACTTTGACCCTTCATAACTTACTACTCAGGGGAGCAAATTCACAGATTCTTTTTGATTTCTACTCAAGGGAGTCTTTTCTTCACATTAGCGAAGGTGGTTAGAGTTTTCGTCTGCCAGGGTGGTAGTTATTGTTGCTGAAACACAAAGGGGTCAGGGTTATTTTACCGGCTTCGTGTGAGCCGCCTACGCTGTGGACCATTGGAGGTCTCGGAGTTGCAAATTATGGGCCCACCCTCTAGGGTGCCCATCTTTAATAGAACT
>JBBHKE010003526.1:0-20219 GCA_037447655.1 Zygnema cylindricum | reverse complement strand
CCGGCCGGTAGGTACAAGGATCAATTCCTGTCGCCGGCACATACCTTTTAAATAAATAAACCCTAACTAATATAAATTTCCCGTAAACCTCAGGATAGCCTAGGTAGCCATGGCTCTAGCTTCCTCTCCAATTTCTCAGTGACTGCGACAAGTTTGAGAGTTGGAGAGAGAAGTTAGAGATAGACAGCCTCGGCTTCTTTATTTCTTTTCATACCTAGAAAATACTTAAAACCATTAGTTTCTACAAGTTCGACAGTTTTGTGGGGGAGGGCCACAACTTCCACCCATTTGCTGAAATTCTCGATCATGATCATGATGTATTGCTTGCCCCATCGCGAGACGGGAAAGGACCTGCCAAAGCACACGACCACCACTAGAAAAGACCTCGGATAGGCAAAGGTTGAAGTGTAGTCTGCCGGTTACAGAATGAGGTCAGCAACCAGTCACATGTGCTGCATCTTTCTAGCACGCCGCCACGTCAGCCTGCATGCCTAACCACCAATAACGTGCTTGTACCAAACTCAAAGTCTGTTTAGTACCATAATGTCCCAGATCAGTATGAATGTGATCAATAAGTGATAGGCGTTCTGTCGGCTGAGGAACATGCCGATGACTTCCATCTGCGAGGAGACCAATAAGGGAACCTCCCATCCATTAGTTTTTTTGAGCTCTTTTACGAACACGCTCCTCCTCTCTTGGTAAAGTGCCTACTCGAAATGACTCAGTGGATAAAAAGAGAACCAAAGCGCTGTCCCGCCATTGATCGTGTTTAGTCTTGTGACTCTGGGGCCCAGAAAACTGTATACCAGGTGTGCTTTAACAGACAGCGATGCAATTGGTTCGCCATCAAAATCTTCTCGTACTCCATTATCGGCAGAATTGGGTATGGGGTTTCGGGAAAGACCGTCAGCATTGAAACTGAGGAGCCCGGGTCGATATATGATCTCCATATCGTATTCCTGCAAAATAAGGGCCCAACAGGCTTATTTTCCGGATAGTTTGTCATAGGTCATGAGCCAATGCAATGGTTGATAGTCAGTAAGAAGAGTAAAATGCTTGCCCTAAAGATAATAGCGAAAATGTACAATTCCTTAAACCGCGGCAAGGCAATCCCCTTCATAACTATTGTAGTTTGATTCTGCTTGATTGTTGCTTCGACTCGCATAAGCCACCACATATTCCTCACATGTGAGCTCACGCTTGGTTAGGATGGCTGCGATACCGGGCTTACCAAAGTCTGTCTGCAGGAAAATTGGTAACTTATGATTTGTTGGACAAAGAATGGGAGCGGTGGACAATACTTTCTTTAATCCCTGGAATGCCTCAATCTGCGAGGGTCCCCAAGTAAAACGAACTGATTTTGTTAAGAGTTCATTTTGTGGGGATGCGAGCGTGCTAAAACTAGGAACAAACCTCAGATAATAATTAGCCAAACCTAAGAATGCACGCAGGCTAGTTAAATATGTTTGAGGCGGTAGTTTACTGATCGATCCTCACTTCGCTTCTAGCGGAGTATTTCCCTCGGATGAGATAAAATGCCCAAGATATGGTAACCTTTCAGCCCCGAAAATGCATTTGGCAGGATGGCATTTGAGACCCACTTTTTTCAACTCCTTTAATACCCACTCTTTATGTACTTCATGTTACTCTATAGAGGATAAAGCAATTGATTAAATCGTCAATATAGCAACGAGCAAGCTTAAACCCCCCTAAGAGTGAGTCCATAACATTTTGAAAAACTCCCGGAGCATTTTTCAAGCCAAACGACATAACTCACCATTCCCAACGCCCGTCACTTCCCCAAAATACAGTCTTATGTCGGTCTTTTCCCTCTATTTCAATTTAGTTAAACCCCTGTCGCAAATCCAGAATGCTGAAATATTTAGACCCTCCGACGTGATCAAAAATGTCCCCCGCCAAAGGCTTTGGATGTCGGTCTTGTATTGTACGTGAATTTTGTTCTCGATAGTCCCCGCACATGCGACGTTCTGTGAAATTCCCCTCTGCGTATTTTTTACGAGGCATCACAATGGGCACCGCAATGGTGAAATCGGACCTATAAATTAGTCCTGCCTCTTGTAACTCTGTGCATCATTTGTCCACTGCTTCCCATTCAGTTTCTGATATACGATGATTAGGCTTGAAATATGGGTCTGACATCTTCTAGGTCAATGGACATTCGGTAAGTGGAGTGTCGACCTAAATCATTCATGGAGTAAGCGAATTCGTCTTTGTGTTGGTTTATGACTCCATCTAACAGTTCGTGTTCCAGTTTCGTTAGTCCTTTCCATAACTTCCACGTTGGTTTCTCAAGAGCGGTGATGGTAATGGCTTCCATGGCTTATGCAAACGCTAACTGTTCATCCGTGTTAAAAAGAGGTAATTAATAGGTCACTTCTCTAATTTAGTTTTACTTTTAAGAAAGAGAGTGAGGATCAAAGGCACGCCATGGCTGCCGCCATATTTAGAAAGTAACAGTTTTTGAAGTAGAGGATATTTTACTAAAATGTTGCCTAGGTCTAGATTTGAACCTGTGTCTGTGGACCTCTATATGGTCGTACATTTTAACCACTAAGGCGTTTTCGAAACGATACACGTGACGGGTTTCAAAGTTATATAAACATTAACGCAACAGCTAATTATTAACAAACTAACCAAAAGGAGCAATTCATGCACGTACGCAAATCTGAACCGTGTAAAATATGTATTGATCGGTCGGCCGGCATTGTAGCCGCAACGCGAAGTGAGCTTTTCGCGTCATTTGGAGATAGCGTCACGCGGTGCCATGTGGCGCCACATTATTTGATACCGAAAAAGATGGGAGGAGGAACCATGGCTCCCGTTTGACAGGTGTCACCTTGTAGACCATGTCGTAAAATGGTCGTACAATAAGTACATCTCCTATTGTACCTTCTTGTACTATATAGTGTTCCTATTGGACTAGGGTTTAGTAGTAGGTAGTAGTGAGTAGGCAGACCAAGACTTATTGATATTTAGGTACCTCTTTCTTAGAGAGCTTTTAACCATAAATGTCATCTTTGACCAGCCATAACTTATTGCCCAGGGGAGCAAATTCAGTGATTCTTTTTGTGTTTGACTCAAGGGAGTCTTATCCTCACACGGGTGAGGGTGGTCATAATATTTGTGTGCCTGTGCGGCACTTATTCAGTGGGAAAGTGGAAGGGGCAAATATTATCCTAGAGGCTTTACATAGGTTGCTCATTCTGTTGGTCAATGGAGACCACAGAATTTCAGTTTATGGGCCCACCCTCTAGGGTGCCCATATTTGATGGATCAGACTTTTTGTATTGGGAAATGATGATCGAGGGAGAACTATTTGACAAGCATCTATGGGACATAGTGTCTGGACATATTTGATGCCCACCTCCACCTGGGTTTGGAGGGACACGTTTTTCTGGCACCTCCGCCTCTACAGTTGGTAGAACAGCTGCCACCATCACCGAGGATGAAGATGAGGAAGGAGAGAAGATTGTCATGGAAGGAGAAAAGGGAGGAGTTGCAACTCAAGTGACACCATTGCCGAAGGCGATAGCGGCAGCAGCACCACCGGCAACGGCGACAAAGGTTCAGACCGAAAGATCAGAGTATGAAAAGTGGAACGACAAACACAAGGTTGCTAAGCTCTTAATTCTTAAAAGTGTAGCAAAGGGCATTGCCATTCCCCTTATACATGTCAAATTTTCATCTCGGATTTGGATATCGCTAGTTAACAAAAATAAGAGTGGATCATTGCAGCAACAACAGTTGGCGGAAAATAAGATAGTAGCTTATACTTATAAAGGAGGAAGTATGATTAACTATTGCAATGATTTAGGAGCATTATTTGGAGAGTTAGAGAGTGCAGGTAACTCATGGTCTGAGAGACAAAGAGTGAACACATTAATGATGAAACCATTTGAAGAGTATGAGAATATCATTAACCGATTGCAGGACATAGGAGATAGCAATTGGAATTGGGATGACACAGTGGGAATGATTTTAGTGAAAGAAAGCACCATAGAGCTTAGGAGAGGGAGTCCACGTGTTTAAGCATTGTCTGCAGGAGCTGATTGGCGGAAGCGTGATGAGGAGAGAGGGCAAGATCCCTATCGAAACTTTGGTGGAAGAGGACAAAGAGGTGGCGGATTTGATAGACATGGGAGAGGAACTTCTCGAGGAGGATTATGTCACTTCTGCAAGAAACCGAGACACTATATGGCAGATTGTGTCAAACTTGCATATGTTCGACTGGATGATGGTAAAGGTACCTCAAGGGGTGGAGGAAAGAAAAAGGCTTTTTTAACTCAAATTCATGATGAGGTAGTGGAAGAAAAAACTGAATAGAAGAGGAGCTTGAGGAGCTTCTTCTTAATCCGAAAAACACTGAAAAGCATGTCGACATTCCACGAAGACAAAAGTGTGCTTGCGGAGGTAGGAGGGATCCACTTGAGGATGGGTGGATCATAGACTCAGGGGCTTTAATGCATATGTGCAAAGATAAGTGGTGGTTCACTAAACTGAGAAAGATCCCAACAGTTGAGATAGAGTACGGAGATGGTAGAGTAGAAACCACAAGTCTTGTTGGAACTGTTGACTTGAAGGTTCTAGTTGATGGAAAGGCCTCAATTGTAACACTCTCAGGCGTTCTTTACATTACACAACTTAGCAAGAACCTAGTCTCAACAGCTGTCCTAGATGAAAAGGAGTTTGAAACAAGAACTAGGAAGTTAGAGGTTGACTTCCTCGTGGTCTTTCTTATTTCTATTTAGACCTAGAAAATACTTTAAAAAAGACCATTAATTTCTACATGTTCAGAATTGTTCTTTGTAATGAAAAGAGTGTTCTCTACTCGTGTGCAAGTGAGATGATGCTTTGGCATAAAAGGTTGGGGCATGTGCATCTAGATAGATTAAAGAAAATGAAGAAAAAGGGAATAGTGGAGGGTATTACGTTTGAGGATGATGAGACCTTTGATGATTGTAGTGGATGCCCAAGGGAAGATTCATAGACTTTCATTTCCAAAGGCAACCACATTTAGGAGAGAGAAAGTATTAGATCTAGTTCACACTGATGTTTGGGGACCAGCTAGGTATGCTTCACGTGGGGGGAAAAGATGGATGTTAACCATCACACATGATTGGTCTAGATACACGAAGGTATACTTTCTCAAACATAAGGTACAAGTATTAAGTTGTTTTAAATAGTATAAAGTATGGAGTGAAAAGCTACATGAAACCCCAATAAAAGAGATAAGAAGTGATAATGGGAAAAAATACACCTCAAGGGAATTTGAAGAACATCTTATAGAAGAAGGAATTCATCATGAGAAAACTGTTCCCTATAATCCGGAACAAAATGGAGTAGCAGAAAGACTGAATAGAACTTTATGAGATATGTCCACAAGTATGTTAAGTGACAAGAAGATAGGGCTGCTGTTTTGGGCCGAGTCTATGAACTATGCTAATTTCATCAAAAATAGAGTGCTAACTTCAACAAATAAGAAGGAAACTCCATATGAGAGGTAGACAGGAACAAAACTTGATTTGTCTAGTTTGAGAGTGTTCGGAAGTCAAATTTATAGTTTGGATTCTGATAAGACTAAATGGAAGTTAGAGGGAAGAGGGAAACCATGATATCTTGTAGGATATGATGAGAGCACAAAAGGATACCGGGTGTATGACTTGAAAATAGAGATATAATTTTGGTAAATCACATAGTAGTGATGAATGAAGTGAAGTCCATTGATCCATTCAAATATAATAAGGAAGTCAAAATCAGATTTGAAACGGACCAGTTTTTTGACCTTGACTTTGAAAATGAAGAGAGGGAAAATGGAGAAAAAGGAAAATTTGCAGATCTACCAAAGGAGGAAGAAAAGACAATATCCGAGGCAATGACACAATACGAAGTGGAAACCGATGAGGATTTTGATGAGACACCGGAATTAGAAGATAGGGGAGCTGAATATCTTCCTAAACGAAACCCAAGGATGCCTTCTATATCGGCTTCCGATTTTGAAGCGGGAAGAAGAAGTAGTAAACAACTTCAAGAAAGACAATCAAATAACCAACTCACAAAGATGTCTCACCCGAATGAACCTCAGAGATACTTAGAGGCCATAAACACCCCAGAAAGTAGCCGGTGGATCACAACTATAAATGAAAAAATGGCCTCTATCATGGAAGCTAATACATGGGAGATGGTAGATTGTCCACCGGACTGAAAACCGATCGGATGTTAGTGGGTTTTTAAACTTGAATTAAACCCCGATAATACCATTGAGAGGTACAAAGCTAGGTTAGTTGCAAAAGGTTATACTCAAAAAGAGGGGATAGACTACGAAGAAACCTTTGCACCTGTAGTCAGATTTCCTTTTGTTAGAATCCTTTTAAGTATAGCCGCAGTGGAGGATATGGAAATACACCAGATGGATAAAAACGGCCTTTTTGCACGGAGAGTTGGAAGAAGAAATTTACATGAGGCAACCGGAAGGATTCGTGGAAAGTGGGGAAGAAAGCAAGGTTTGTAAACTGATAAAATCACTCTATGGGCTTAAGCAAGCCCCGCGACAATGGAATATAAAGCTAGTTGAATTTCTGACCGGTTTGGGGTATATCACAATTAGTTCAGATCACTCTATATATTTATTTGAGGATGAGAATGGAGTGATTTTTATTGCTATTTATGTGGATGATTTGTTGGTCTTAAGCAAGTCCTTAGATAAAATTAACAAACTAAAACAAGATCTTTGAAGCAGTTTTGATATGAAAGATCTCGGCGAAGCAAAGTATAATTTGGGAATTCAAATAGAGAGAGATGGAGGGAATAGAATTATAAGACTCACTCAAAAAGAAGCAATCGGTAATATGATAGAGAAATTTCAGATGGAAAAAGCAAACGGATATACTACTCCTATGGATTTAAAAAAAGTGTTAAAGGGGAGTGAAGAGAGAGGAATATTGATCATTAATGATGAGATGGATGAGATAGAAAGAAAATTTATGGAAAATATCCCTTATCGGCAAATTGTAGGCAGTTTAATTTATTTTATGAACTGTACCCGTCCGGATATAGCTGTAGCTGTAGGTGTCCTTAGTAGAAGTCTAAATGAACCAAGAAAGAGAGACTGGGAGGCTGCCAAAAGGGTGATGAGGTATTTGGTGGGGACAAGGGAATTATGGTTGCATTTGGGAGGGGAGAACAAGACATCACCACCTGGAGTGATGCCAGTTATGGAGATGTGCCTTTAAGGCGGTGTACGATTCGATATGTGTTGCAAATTGGATCCGGTGCATGTTGTTGGAGTAGGAAGCAACAAAAAGTAGTTACTCAGTCCACTATGGAGGATGAATACATGGCTTCCTGTGCTGCCACCATTGAATTAATGTGGGTTAAATCTCTTTTTGAAAAACTTGGGTTCATGAAGTCTCGAACTCAAAATATTTTTTGTGATAATCAAACTGCTATCTCTATTGCAGCTAATCCGAAACATCACTTCAAAGCTAAGCATATGGATATTAGACTAAGCTTTGTCAAAGATAAGGTTGAAAATAAAATTATTAAACTGGTTTGAAATTCTGTGGTCTCCATTGACCCACAGAATGAGCAGCCTATGTAAAGCCTCTACGATAATATTTGCCCCTTCTACTTTCCCGCTGAATAAGTGCCGCCCTGGCACACAAATATTCTGACCACTCTCACCCTTGTGAGGACAAGACTCCCCTGAGTTAAACGCAAAAAGAATCACTGAATTTGCTCACCCGAGCAGTAAGTTATGGTTGGTCAAAGATGACCTTTATAGTTACAAACTCTCTT
Organism: Zygnema cylindricum; assembly: GCA_037447655.1. Classification (NCBI taxonomy): domain Eukaryota; kingdom Viridiplantae; phylum Streptophyta; class Zygnematophyceae; order Zygnematales; family Zygnemataceae; genus Zygnema; species Zygnema cylindricum. The sequence continues at coordinate 12,404 of JBBHKE010003526.1, read as the reverse complement.
AGAGAGAGAGGTACCTAAATACTACTAAGTCTCGGTCTGCCTACTCACGACTACCTACTATTAAACCCTAGTCCAATAGGAACACTATAAAGTACAAGAAGGTACAATGGGCGATGTACTTATTGTACAACCATTGTACGACAAGGTCTACAAGGTGACACCTGTCATATCGGAAGCCATGGTTCCTCCTCCCATCTTCTCCGGTATCAAATAATGTGGCGCCACGTGGCACCGCGTGACGCTATATCCGTATGCCGCCAAAAAGCTCACTTCGATCGTAGCCGTAATAAATACATGCGCGGTATTCGTTTCACTAAAGAAATAAATGCGCGGTATTGATTTCTTGTCCGTACCGTAATCCGTACTTATACATTACCGGATCTATGTATCCCGTAAACAATAATAGTTAAACGATTTATCCTACATATTTTTGTTTAAATATATATCAAACCATATACCACGTATCATTAGTTTTAGACTTAACGGCTAAGGCCACCGGCTAATTGCTGTCTGCCGGCCGGTAGGTACCAGGATCAAATCCTGTGGCCGACATATCCTTTTAGTAAATAAACCCCTAACTAATATAAATTTCCCGTAAACCTCTGGATAGCCTAGGTAGCCATGGCTTTAGCTCCCTCTCCAATTTCTCAGTGACTGCGACAAGTTTGAGAGTTGGAGATAGAAGTTAGAGGTAGACTGCCTCGACTTCTTTCTATATTTCTATTTAGACCTAGAAAATACTTAAAATGGACCATTAATTTCTACAGGTTGATGGTTAGTAAGAAAAGTAAAAGGCTTGCCATAAAGATAATGGCGGAAATGCTCAATTCCCCAAATTGCGACAAGGCACTCCCCTTCATAACTATTGTAGTTCGACTCCGCTTCATTGTTGCTTCGATTGGCATAAGCCACCACATATTCCTCGCCTGTGAGCTCACGCTAGGTGAGGATGGCTGAGATACCAGGCTTACCAAAATCTGTCTGCAAGCAAAATGGTAACTTATGATTTGGTGGACGAAGAATGGGAGTGGAGGACAGTGCTTTCTTTAATCCCTGGAATGCCTCAATTTGCTGGGGTCCTAATGTAAACGGCACTGATTTTTTCAAGAGTTTATTTAGTGGGAATGCGAGCGTGCTAAAACCATGAACAAACCTCCGATAATAATTAGCCAAACCTAGGAATGCACGCATGCTCTTTAAATTTGTTAGGGCAAGTAGTTCATTGATCGCTTATACCTTGGCTTCTAGCGGAGTGATTCCCTCGGATGAGATAAAATGCCCGAAATATGGTACCACTTCGGAGCCGAAGATGCATTTGGCAAGATGACATTTGAGACCCACCTTTTTCAACTCATTTAATACACACTCTATATGTGCAGCGTGTTCCTCTATAGAGGCTGAAGAGATGATTTAATCGTCAAAGTAGCAAGGGCAAATTTACATCCCCCTAAGTCTGATTCCATAACCCTTGAAATACGGCCAGTGCATTTTTCAAGCCAAAGGGCATAACTGACCATTCCTAACGCCCGTCACTTCCCCAAAATGTAGTCTTAAGTAGGCATTTTTCCTCTATTTCAATTTGGTTAAACCCTTGTCGTAGATCCAGAATGCTAAAATATTAAGCCCCTCCGACGTGATAAAACATGTCCTCCGCCAAAGGCATTAGATGTCAGTCTTGGATTGTATGGGAATTCAGTTATCGATAGTCCCCGCACATGCGACATTCTTTGAAATTCCCCTCTACGTCTTTTTACGATGCATGACGGTAGGCGTCGCAAAGGTGGAGTCGGACCTATAAATCAATCCTGCCTTTTCTAACTCAACGCATCGTTTGTCCACTGCTTCCCATTCAGTTTCTAATAGGCGATGCTTGGCTTTGAATATGTGTCTGTCATCTTCTAGGTCAATGGACATTATGTAAGTGGTGTGTCGACCTAAATCTTTCAAGGAGTAAGCGAACGCGTCTTTGTGTAGGTTTATGACTCTGTGTAACAGTTCGTGTTCCAGTTTTGTTAGTCTCGTCCCAAATTTCCAAGTTGGTTTTTCAGGTGCGTTGATGGTAATGGCTTCATGGCTTGTGCAAACGCTAGTTGTTCATCCGATATTAAGAACTGTCCCAATTCATACTCAGTCGGAAGCTGATGCAAACAATTTACTGCATGATGCCAACTTCTAGATCGAAATGCAGTTGTCCACTGTGGTGCGGCGCGTACCGCCATCTGAGACCTAGCCGCTGTGTATGCTAGGATGGACCAACTCATATGACTAGGTTTTAAGAAATCGTAAATAGTGTGATTTGTGTCAGACTTGGAGGAAGGAAAGAGAGAAAGCTGAAAAGTTGTACCCCGGAGAGAACGTGAGGATTTTGATGCAGTGTGTTTAAATGGTTTATCCCCCTCCCCCCCAACTGAATGAGACGGATGGTTCTGTGCGTATCGATCGGCTACGAACCCTATGCCCAAGACAAATGACATTGATTGTGGATCCGTGACCCGATGAAGAAATGTGCAGCGCTCCCGCTCAGTGAGTCTTGGGGCAGCCGTGGAGCTTGGGATGAAATGGAGAAGGTGTTCTCGCTCTGCAGCAGTAGGTTCTTCTAGACTGCCCGTATGTGTGTTCTGAAGCATACCACGTCCGTTAAAGGAAAATCCGTGAGTGTTTGGATATGCCACTAGTGTAGGAAGTGCACGTAATGGCCGGCAAGGAATGTTAAGACAAAATGCGGAGGATAGTCTGTCTGGACACATGTCTAGACCTTATGAAAAGTTCTTCTTGAATGGAAAGTTTAGGTGGTCGGACAGCAAGGTTAGCTTCTCGAAGCCGGCCTGTGTCCACCAGGTTAGTCCACTTGGAACGAACCCGGTGGGCTAGCGAGCCGTGGCGTTCGGCATCTATGATCAGTGGCTGTCCGAATAATCATTCAATGCGTTTGTAATCTGTGAGAACCATTGGTCGGGGGTCATTAAAAGCTGCGACGTTTTCTAAAACGTATCCAAAAAAGCGGTTCAGTGATTGAAAAAAATGGATAAGCCGCACTACCTCGAAGAAAACTTTACTACGCAGATCTGCAAAACCTAAGCCCTTTTCGACCCTAAACATTCCCTGATATTCCCATTCGGCAAAAAGGAGATCGATCGGATCTAATTCCGACAAATGATGATTTCCTATTAAGCAAATATCCTGTGATATAGCGGAGTGCATGTTGTGAAAACCAGACTGTTGTAAGATGTGGAGGTATTAATAATGCACGATTCGAAAGTGGTGTAACTGAGCACGTCTAGCTAAAGTGTCAATATCTACAGAATAATACTGCCTAACCAGAAGATCGTTACGAAGGCAAGAGAGAAGTGTGGTACCTATTCCTGCAAAAAGGTCTAAGAAAACGAGACCGTTCGTGTTAGGTTGTAAACTGAATGGTTTCCAGTTAACAGGCAAGAACCCGAAATGATCCATTGCAATAGCGGGTGGATCCGGAATACCTCATAAGGGAATCGATACCGTAAATTTATACATTCTGTCAAATTATGAGGAGTCAATGATAAATTCGGGTGTGCCAAATAATTCCGGCACTCTTTGCCGATCTGGTAAGACTTCGTCCGCTATTTAAAGTTTAAGAATTTTGGCGCCTACGCTAACTACGGCATAGGCTCGCAAGACAAACTCAGAATGAGCCGTAGTCGACATGGGTTGCTGAGCTGAGATGAGAGGTAAGCAAACTTTGCAGTTTGGAAAATTGTTTGGTCTGTACGAAAATATTTGATCATGCGTATCACCCCCCCCCCCCCTTGAAAAATGACGTCTAGGCCGACGAAGCATTCGTAATCACTACACTTGGTGACCAAGGCGTGAGCGTATATTTCTGCAAAATCGGTTTCGGACTGACACTGAAATTGAAAACAGAATGGTTCTTTTGTCATACCCAGGACTGGTTCTATGGTTCCCACGGAAGTCAACAAACGAGTGGTAATGGGTTATAGTGTATCTGCAGTAAAACCTATTTTCTTGGAAAAATCTGCTCGAGGATAATTGGTTTCGCCCCTGTGTCCATGAGAGGTAAAGTTGGGGCTACCCCATTAACTGTGAACACACCTAGCTTATTATCCAAAAAACTGATGTGTGGAGTAATACTGGAGCGCTCTTCAAGAGTAATTGCTTGAAGAGAGAGAGTACTACGATGGTTTTTAAGTTCCTATAATCCACGTGCTGATTGAGTTGGATCTGAGGATTTAACCTCGCTATTCGATTCGGGAAGCATAGTGGACAGTATTGCTAACCGTTTTTTGACCTTATAAACATCTTGTATACTCCCCGCTAGAATGCAAGAGGTTGTTTCCGAGATAATGGTTTTAGGTTCTTTAGCAAATGATTATGGTATGCGAATGTTTATGGATTTAGACTCACGATTATGATCGAGATTCCCTTTGAAAAGAGCTGCCCGCTGTTGGACGGTTGACTCTCGGAGAGATCGTCCAGCAAAAGAGGGCATATGGACTACGGTTCGGGCCATTCCAGTTAATTGTTGTTTAACCTACGCCATAAGCGCGACAAACTGCTCTTTCATCATGGCCGCCACGGTAACCTGCATATCTGCTCTATCTCAGTACCTCCGGCTGATTTTTGGGGGAGTGTCTTTCTCTTCCCCTTTAGGTGAAGTGGCCAATTTTGCCGAGGGAGCAGGTATACCGCGGTTTTTGATTTGATTTTGATAACTGAAATCCGGATTCTTAATGTGACATCGTTGTACGTAATGACCTGTTTCATTGCAGTGAGTATACATGGCTGCCTTTTCTGGACAGCTGCGTGCGTCGTGACCATTGTGATCGCAACGGAAACATATACGCACTCAATGAGTCGTCGGGAAGGATCCCATGGCGGGGGCCCAAGGAGGTCTTGGGTTGGGCCATGGGTTGCGCGCGTTAGGATTCTGGTTAGGATTCGGATTAGGGTAATCTTTAGGTGAAGGTTTTGACCGCTCATGAGCGTCCCACCAACTGGTATGCATTTCATACTTTACAGCATACTCTGCAGCCTGCTCGAAATTGAATTTAAGGCCATATGCTTCAGTCAGACGATTCTGAATAAATCGTCGAGATTGTGTGGGAAATTGACCCACAAATTTTGGTACCGCCTCAGCTTTTGAGATTAGATCCGGTAGGGCTTCACGCAAAGTTTCCATACGTGACCACAATGCCGGGCTGTTTCACCTGATTTGCATTTGAAATTCATTAACTCTTTGACTTGGTCAGGATTTTGTATTCGAAACTCGACCTGTGATAAATTGAAAATTAACGAGACTGGATCTCTTACAGGGACCAGCATTTCAGGTCTAGCCGGAATTGCAGCCCTAACTGCCACTGCAAATTGATGAGGAACCTCAAGTATTGCAAGTGAAATTTCATTACCTGCGGAGTCATAAACTGCAGGGACAGCGGGTTGGAAAGGATTTTTGGGGCTGCCAATTATGAGCTCCGGAATAGGCGGGTGCTATTTCAGTCATAGCACAAAATTTTTGATATTTCCATGTATAAAGGGATAGGGCAGATCCTCTGAGGTATCTTCCTAGTAAAGAAAAAACAACCCGTAGGTCATAACGGTCTTCGTACCGAAATGCGGGGTCACTCATTTCGGTATCGAAAAGCATGCGAAGGTGTGACAAGGACATGGTGTCTTTGAGACCAAAAAAACAAAAATGATGTTTGCCTCCTCCGGTGTCCATAGATGAAGCCATGTCCACTCTAGAAGGACCGAAATAAGTGTGTAAGGTACTGTTCACTGAGAAAATTGACGGCGATAGCCCTAGACCCTGTATGTCGAGTGAGTCGGTGTGCGAATCATCCCCCGAACTGTAGGTGAAAGACGAAGAAATAGATGACGTAGACCTTCGGAGAGAAGAAAGACCATAACTAGACGGACTGGGTGATCCCAAAAATTGCGACTGAACTGCTGAGTTTGGAAAAGATATCGGAGGGGAGCCGGTCGTAATCGATTCTCTAGGCGGCACTCGGTAAGAACTTGAGCTTTTGGTGGTCCCAGCCACTAACTGTAAATTATTCCAGTCCGTTGACATGTAACCAGAAGATCGTCCTATCCAAATGCAACTAATTGCCGATCACACGCAAAAGTATACTAATAGCCGCAAACCAGAAACACCAAGAAGTTTGGTCTATCCTGCATCACCAGAGTTAGTCTACTGGTAAAATGTCTTTCAAAATTCCACTCACGTCAAGCCACACCAAGCAAACTCATGTCACCTATACAAGGCTACTGCGGCCAAATATAATAAGCAGGAAACTATTCAGGGCCAACACGGCCAGATGTAATAAAGCAGGAAACTGTTCAGGGCCAGATGTAATAAAGCAGGAAACTATCCACGTTTAACACGACCAGATGTAAGAAAGCAAGATATTGCTTCTCAAGACCAATCAAGGTCAGATCTAGATTCATGCAATAATGATGTCCTATGCGAAGAACAAGGGCGCAGCCTTTGGTAAGATCTCTAACCCTCTAAGCGAGTACACTCGATCGCCTAGATCGCGACTGCACCCACAAAGATCGGTTACTCACCGGAAGTGATAGCATCCAATAGGACATTGTAACGTCTTCCAAAGTTGCTTCGGTTCCACGTGATCGTAATCACACCACAGCTCAATGCCAAAGTAGTTAGTAGCCTGTTAGGGTACGCTTATCAACTTTAATCCACGCTCTACCAAACTATTAAAGCAGTTATAATATTATAAGATAATTTCGTGCAACCTATTTGATATATTTAAATATATATATATATATATATATATATATATATATATATATATATATATATATATATATATATATATATATATATATATATATATATATATATATATATTCTCTTGGTTTTTTATATATATATTTTTTATAAGTTTTTAGGTTTGTTAGGTTTTCTGAGTGAGTTAATTGGGTATGTAGACAGAAATAAAGAAACTATACCGGATTTACAAACAAAATCAGAAATATCTAACTCAGAGCCAACCAAACAAGAATAACCCTAGAAATTGAGAATCAAAACAGATTAAAGCAATCCAAAGAAAACAACTATACTTGAAAAGAAAACAAAACAACTAATTAATGATGACTGAAAAAAAAAGACAAATTACAGCACGGGAATATTTGCGTCAGTGGCCACTAGGTCGTGAAGTCTTCAATATTCCCCACAAGAGTCCAACTTGCAGACAGCAGACTCTCCTTAACTGAATGAAGCCGCCGAGAAAACCAGCACTCGCGGAGTTAGAAAAAAAAAACCCAAACGACAGAAACCGCGCACAAGCAACAATAAAACACAAGATTCACACGCCATAATTCATAGACCACGGCAAGTGAGACACAGTTTGGAGGGGAACCTTGCAGGCTGGAGGGGAACCTTGCAGGCTGGCTTGCGACGGTAGATTAGGTGATTACTTAGTACAGGAAAGAGAGATAAGAAAGCTCAGAGATAATAGCTAGCAAGAAACTCAGGATCCAGAGAGAGAAACCCTAACTCAACAACTAACGGATACTAAATATGTTGCCGAAATGCCAACTGAAACAAAAAGGTTCAACAAATCTCGAGAATTAAGATTTGCCAGAAAACGACAACTCTCTAATGTTGGATTCTTGCGTTGTAATTTGCAACTATTCATATGCAGCCACATGGCTTTTTTCCTATGTTGTTGCTTATCGTACAGCTACACTAATTCCTGTATGTCTCTAAGCAAGCAGGTTCCTACGTGCAAACGTTGCCAGTTTCTAGAGACGGCGGCTCCGTGGTCGCCTCGGGATGCCTTTCATCTACACCTCGAGGATAAAAACCCTCCCTACGCTACAAAAAATAATGCATGAACCTTCGAGGGTTCACAACTTAGCCATTTGTCAAGTCACATACACGCCGATTAGTATAGGATTCAACAATAATACCCACCGACGCCTTGCGGCATGACAATGTTGCAATGGAAAAATATTATGTTGTATAAATAAATGGTAAAGACCAAAGTACAATTTTAATCATCTTGAAATTCATAATATACTTTAGCTTGGGGTTCTTGTTTTTTTCGAACCACTATCAAGTTATGCCAAGTTATCCTCGAACTCAACGTGAATCACCTCGAGAGCCTAACAAAAGTAAAGTGACATGTAACCACCAAACAAGTATTTTTTTCTTGTCGTCTCACACGATTTGGAAGATTTTGCTCGAAGGAGATTACACAATATTTGTTTTTTTCTTGTATTTTCTAGAAATAAAACTCCAAGGGTTCCCGGACCTCCACTTTCATTTATGGGTCATTGTAAAAGTAATGGTCGTCGATGGCCTTGCCATTCCCTCTCCCACTACCTCTCACCTCCAACTCTTATTGGAACGAAACCGTTTTTTTTTGGCGTGATGTGGAAAGATATATAAAAGTAAATTTTGACTATTTGTGCTCGTAATTCGTTGAGAAATTGAGAGGGAAATGATCAAATAAGAAAATAGAAAAACCTTGACATAAATTTCCCACTTTATTGACCTCGACAGTGTCACTAATTGGCATGACATCACAATGACACAAGAAACTAGACGTCTACAATGTTACAAAAAATGTAAAAGTCTATAAAGTCACAAAATAATTAACTTCTAACGTACTAAATAGTCACAAAATTATATGACATCTGCACATATCACGAATTTAAGTGATTACATTTCTTTTTAGGACATTTGAACTCTCAAAAAGCTATATGTAGAATTTGTAATCCTAAAAACTTGGATCGTTAAGGTTACATGGTCATATACCCTTTTCTTCATCACAACGTTTGATCTGTTTTTTCTCAATCGTAATCCAGCGCTCTTTTTCAATAAAAAAACCGACGGTTTGAATAAGCTAAAAATGTTTGAGGGGCCGAAAGACAAACTACGTGTCACAGCAGTCACGTTTATTGCCCCTCAAAACAACCAACGACAAACGGACAGGAAAAAGTACGTGAAACGTAAAAATTGTGAGAATTCAAACGTCATGGCGACGCAAGCAACAGCGATGCAGCGTCACGTCGTTTCACGGAAATTAATAAGACGTCAGCTTGGGCGTCACAGATTCTCTCGCTGACGAAACGTGTGACGGCACTAACGTTGATTGCCCGTCGCGTCACATGTTGTGGAAAGACAGTCAGACGCCTCGGGCTTAGTAAATAATTAAATATTGATGTGCGAAAAGGTATATAATCATTATGTAATGATACCGCATTTTATTCCGATATTTATAATTACAAAAATAAGCCTACAATATTGGCATATTGCTTCGGGAAGATTTGTTTTAAATGCAAAAGACAAAATACTGTTCATAGGCGAATGTCACCGACAAGCAACGAATTATATGTACGGCACCGACAATTGACATTAAATGCTGAACTGAGCGCTTATTGACGATCTTCACCATTCACCGACAATCGTACAAATCGATGACAACACGTGGGAGTCAATATCTAGGAAACATGTAACTGACAAGACTGTACGAAACCTACCTAACTGTCCTTCTGACTGACACAAGATGGTACATGTAAGGTATCCAGTCAGGTCCTAGTTGAGTTATGAACTCACCAATGCCACGCGAACTTGTACACGTGTACCATTACATTGACTTAACACACAATACCCTTAATTTCGTGCGACATTTTTTTTTCTTTGCTATTCTTGCCTTATCCATATCCATAGCAGTACACATTTATTGCGTAACTCGTACGTACAGGTATCAATTTCCAAACCAATTATTGAAAATTGCCGGTGCCTGTATGTATAATTACAGTACGGACATAAAGCGACAAAAATATCAAGAGTTGATGACTGTTTATCCATGTGGACGGTGGTATCGAAGCAGACGGTTAAGGATTCTTAGCGTGACAACTCGTCGTGGCGTGCACTGACAAAATTTTACGAGTGACAGCCTACAAAATCATATCACGTTTTGAAATGAAAAATTTTTTTAAAAGCCACGTATAGGATCATTCATTGGTCGCACGTGTATCAACTGTATTGAACGGCTTCGACATTTTCCACGTCCACTTTTTATGCGACGATTGCGAATCTTGACGTTTGTCTTTTAAGTTTTAAACCTTTGACCCTGCGTACGACCACCGACAACGTTCGTACATTTAGTGGTTTCGAAATTCACATTTGTACTTTTGCCCAATGTAGCAGGCAAGAAATATGTCCGTGTGTGTACATAGGGTACAAACTACAAAGACTACAAGGAGGCGAAAATCGCAAAATAAAAAAGGCGAAAAAAGCTCCCACCACGAAGAATGGCTCAAATGGAAAACAACTGAAACCGCCATATGAAGTAACCCATAACACATGCGTCTTATATGGTATAACACGCACGAATATGACGTAGCCGCACGTAACGTTTCCAAAGTATTGAACCAAAGCTTACCATAGTGCTGAGTTTTGACATTATGGACTGCAACTACTAGGTTCACACCATCGCGGGAACTTTTAAGGGGAATTCCTCGTCGTAACATGCCCTTAGTGGCCTCCTTGTCAAACCCGAAAACGATTCATACTCAAATTTAATATGTTAGGAAATTGAACTGGAACCACAAAGTAATTCCAAAAAACCAAAGCCTATGGAGTGTTCGCCCATGCAGTATTTTTATTCGTAATTCTCCTAAAAAGAGAAAGATGGTTATGAGCCCAAAAGCCAAAACAAATCCGCACCAAAGGTCGGAAAGACTAGAATCATCTACATGCGGAGGTGAGTCTCTTAGTTCAAGACCATTATTCACCAGCGCGCTCTTCTAAATGAGGGTCGAAGCTTGAGACCGATGAAGGGCAACAAAGATGCGTTGGCGGTGAAAGTTGGCATGAGAGTTGGGGAAGGACTACCAAGCCCTCTAACTTCAAAATTCCATCGAAGGAAATCACGTAAGAAGTTGTCTAAGGAAGAGTCCAAGGTCCCAAATGTATCTAAAGTAAATGGTATGAAGTTGTCATCTGGGTGTCTCCGTGCGCGTAATCGCGTTATTTGAAGGCCGATGCATATGGAGTTGAAGTAACGATACATAATGCCGCGAGTTGGAATCCTGTATGGCTACTTACATTTTTTCACAGGTCAAAGATAGTCAACGAATTGAAGACTTAACAACTTGTTGCCAAAGTAATAATGTTGTGTACGCAAATTGGGCGATTTAGCACAAATTGACTTAGGCGCTTGCGCCCAACCAAGTTGAAGCATGCACTTATCGTTTCACTTTAACTCTACAGGTGCAATAATATAGAACTCGTCAAACTCATCCACACCATCATTGTTTTCAGTTTGTAAGGTAGAACAATGTTGAACTCGACAAACTCGTCCACATCACCACTATTTCTAGTTCAAAATGGTGGTTTGTAATGTACCTCATTTCAATCTCAACACAGTGTACGAAGTATATTTTTTTTCAGTTCATGAATTAAATTGTTCTAGCTTTATTTTAAAGTACAATGTCAAGAACAATAAGATTTTATTTAACAATGTCAAAGTAACAAACACTCACCGTACTTAGCAAAAGGACAAGTCCCTAAAATGACTATGGTTAACACGGCTGTCCAAACGTGAATCGTGAACAGTTAACAAGTACATGGAACCACTCAGCTTGTAGCTAATCAATACGGAATCCTTTAATGCTGCACCGTCAAAACGTCAAAACTTGTATAATGTTTGAACAGATGCTAGTATTGTTCTATGATTTTTGTGCAATACGCTGTCGTGACGTTAGAAGTCAAGAACTAAGCCGGTAAAGCTAACAGTTTTTTATTACGCTTTCTTAAAAGGTAACAGTCGTGTAACATACCGCCTTGCAATTTGTCTGATGGAAAGTTCCTCTTAGCGTTGCTTGTCGCACTGATTGCTTCGATATTAGTGTATTATGCCATCCGTACAATAATTGGCGAACGAAAGGTACCGATTTTAACAAGCTTGCGATACAATTTGAATTTCAAACCTTTTTTTTTTTTTTTCCGACGGTGAAGTATCTGATTCCCCACAGCCAATGGGATAAATGTTTGACAATCTATGGGATTTTTCTGGTACATTTTTATTTGTTTGACCATCACTAATAGTGTCAATTGCTCGTCTTTAATTTCATTTTTTCTGACCTGAACGCTAGCATATTATTAGGTGGCTCACGACGAGCTGTGTGGCCAAATATAATGTAATTCAGTCAATTTAGTAGACCAGTACAGAACACTAAAAAAGACCGAATAGCACATCATTAATTTGTAAAATACACCAAAGTTATAAGCTGGCTAAAAATACATATTGTGATTGGCTGTTTACTTTATACTTTTTTTGCCAAAAAGGAAAAATCTTGTAACTTCTCCTCTGTGTTTCTAAAATATATTTACTCTGTGAATCGCTTTTAGCATTAATAAAACTAATTTC
>JBBHKE010003525.1:47510-57787 GCA_037447655.1 Zygnema cylindricum | reverse complement strand
TAGTGTGGAGTACGGACGACGTCCGACCGTGCAAAATTGTACTTTTATAAGTAAAAAGGTACAAATAATAATTTAATAGAATCGTGCTCGCACGTGAAATCGCACTAAACAAAAAATCAATCACATCGAAAAAAAGCCGTTCGCATAGCTCTCGTCCGTCGACAGCATCGTCGTCAGTGTGAACATTAATTCACATTCAGCGCGAAAAATAATACTAACGTCACAATGACGTCAAAACTATACGGACTGACAGATTTTGTGCATCTACGTAATTTAGTGTTTATAATTTCAACGCGGATAACTATTGACGACATAACGCAATATAGAGTACTTAAATAGATTAGAGTAAAGGTGACGCTCCATCAGGCAAAAAGTGGCGTAGTTTACAAATTTCCGCGACCCTCCGTACCAAATCGTACCGCCTGTTTTGTTTTTATACGAAAAACAACATTATAGAGAATCTTGCCGATGCTCTCCGAAGGTCTTGGGGGTGGTAATGACCGTCAGATGTTCATCTGCGAGAAGTTCGCTTAATTTTTTTCTGTAACTGTCAACCCACCTCGAGGAAACCTCGAGGAAATGGGTTGACAGTTGCAGAAAAAAAAAATTGTGACACGCTGGACGATTACGCTAGGTGTCATGATGGAAAAACAACGAAAAATCTTAATATTTGCACATGACACGCGCTTTCCAAAATACAACCAAAAATAAAAACGAAATTTCGTAACATTCCCTCGTCACGCTATTTTCGGTAACTTTTGTTCGTCACACTATTTCTCTCAAAGGACTTTCGTTATGTTCGAAAACTGAAACCCTAAAAAATGAGTTGGACTTTCGTTATGTTCGAAAACTGAAACCCTAAAAAATGAGTTGGCGTACAGATTGGCGTCTGCAAAAAGCATAGTTGTTCAAATCGCGCTATTTTTTCATTTTTTCCGATTGAAACGTATAGTTCGTGACTTTTGAAAAAATCGAAAAAAACCGTGTACTGTAAACTGAAACTGGAAATTTACGGGAACCTGTAAAAAAATTACTGTAACTGTACATTTTTTTACGAATATGTACGGAATAAAATGGGAAATATGCGTCGTACTTATTGGTACTTTCTGTTCAGTGAACTAAACAGGAATCCTACGGCAGTTGTACGTTATATAATCGAAAATGTACGGACATTTTTGAAAAGAGACGTTGAACGTCACAATAATTTCGCGCGTTCAGTTTAAAATTTGTACGGGCGTCTTCTTCATTTTTTTTTGAAAGAAGACGCCATGGAACATTGAAAACGAAACTGCGAGGAAGCCGCTTCCCCATATCCTATCCTCCTCCCTCCCAAGCTTTTTACTATCCTCGCCTCTAGACTTCGACAAAAGCAATCATGCCCATAAATCGCGGAGAGGAGTGGGAGCACGTGAAGGTTGCAGACGGTGGGATTCTTTTGGCCAACCGATTTATTATTGGGCTCGGACAGACGAAATTTCATAAAATTTTACCTTCGTGGCATTCGAACCCGGGTACGTCAAGTGCGTAGGGTACCCTAGGCCATTATGCATATGTATTTATTATTAGGCTCGGACAGACGAAATTTCATAAAATTTTAACTTCGTGGCATTCGTACACGGGTAAGTAAAGTGCGTAGCGTACTCTAATGTGAACGACTGGACTACCAGTTGGTGAAGAAGTTCCGATAACAGCAAAGAGTGTGATAAAAATATAAAGAGTTTATTGTTTTACCGCTCATTTAATGGGAAAAACTTGCAAACTGCGCTATATGTAATAGTTTTTTGTTTTTTTATGTACGGAATAGTACGGAAGGAAATTCATTAACGATTTTTTGCGATTTGATCAAAAGGTTCAATCCGTTTGTTAGGTATAATTCGTCGCGTACGGTATGTTCGCACTAATCGCCGTGAACAACTATGGCAAAATGTATATAAAGCACAAAAAGTGTGAAAAAAATAGAAGAGTACTAAAGTATGAAAGCATAAAAAAAATGAACAGTCGAACAAGGGTTTTTTGTGGAGAAATGTTATCTTTTTAACTTTGATATTTTTACTTGCTTTAGAGTGAAATGGGTTTTCTTCAGTGAATCGGATTCTCTTAGAGGGAACTTACAACATTTACCTTTTCATCCTTCACAATTTATGTTTCATTTCCATATACATTTTTGTTTTAAATGTCATCAAACTCTCACTCTCGTTTCACTATGTATTCCTATGAAAACATATTTGGTTTTTGCCCTTCAAAACATTCGTTTATGGGAAAAAAAGAAAGCAATTACTTTCAAGAATGGATAAAAAAAATTGTTTAACCCATTTGGTGGCCATAAAAAAGCTTATCTAAAGTTGTAAAACCTTTCTGAAAACCTTAATGGACTAACCACTTACTTCGACAATTGACGATACATTATCACATGCCGCAAGGGTACAATTATTACCAAAAGGATGAACAGCGTAAAATTTTGAGAATGTTGTTAGCACCACTCAAGCTAAACTTCTTGAGACGGCCCTTTCTTCGTGTCTAAGTTGTCCTTGTAAGGGCTTTTGATTATTTAGGTTAGTTGACGATTATTGATATTCTTCCCAAGTTCACGCCTCATTAGTTCACGAGTATTGTCAGTTTTTGGCTTGGCCTCCCTCATCCGTCCTTAATCTAGTAATTCGACCATCTTCTCGTGCAACTCTGTGTCCTCCATTGGACTACAGAATACAGGAAGCCTCTAGATAGTGTTTAACTAACCCACTTTCAGCCACGACCACTTCTGCCCAAGAAGGCAAACTGACAATTTGACTGCACCCCTGTACAGCCTGGACTCCCTTGAGTCCGTAGCAAAAAGAATCACTAAAAACGGCCAACCAGCCGATAAGTTATAGGGTGGCAAAGATGCCAATTTATACAAACTCTCAGAGAGAGAGGACTATCTACCTAAATTTTCCTAAGTCCTAGTTTTTCCTAATTCCCTCTCACAGCTCCTATCTACTGCCTGTACGAACCAATCACAAAACTGTATAGTACTAGGAGTACTTTCTGTACGGCCTCTGTACGACAAGGCCATTAAGTGGACGCGTGTCCACTTTCCACTCGTCCGTACGTTCCTCGGAATTCCCGCGACCGAATGATGTCTTCCCACGTGGCGCCAGGTCATGCCACGTCACTAAATGCCAAAATGACCATTCCGGGATTTCGGCGATGATGTGCGCCGTTAGATTTGACGCGAGATTCAATCTCGGCCGTAATAAATACTTGCGCGATATTTGTTTCACTGTCGAAACAAAATGCGCGATATCCATTTCAAACAAGTACAGTACTTCGTATTTTGTAGAACTGTATCTATGTGTGGCGTTAAGGGTTTCAGTTAAATGAATCTAGTACATTACAATAGTTTAAATAGTAATGAAACCCAATATCTCCTATCGGACTTCTACGACAGACTGGTTAGAGCTAACGGCTACGCCGCGCTCTGCCGGTCGGGGGTTCGAGTCCTGCCGGACTCAACCTTTTGTTGAGAGTGGCTTAAGCCACTCTTTAGTCCTTCCTATGGAGTTGAGGCAGCCATGGCTCCATTGCTCTCTCTCTCTCTCTCCTTCAGTGACTACAACAAGTATGGGGGCGAGAGAGAGAGAAGAGATAGAGGCAGGCTGTCTACATTTTCTATTCTAATAAATTTAGACTTAGAAAATATACTAAAAACTACTTATTTCAACATCTCGAACCTAACGTCCTCCGTTCACTTCGTTGCACTCGTGTTATCGCGATTATTAGAGGACGTGACCACGATTATTACGAGGCTATTGTAGGTCTCATATTATATTCCATCGCATCAGATTGATGTTCTATTAAATTTTTGGTACCCACCGTATTTTGGAGACATTATCGACTCAAGTTGAACGATCAAATGGGTCAGCACATTATAGTGCCAACGCAATATGTTATTAAAAGGGGAAGAGGGTAATTATGTGAGCGAGAGATAATTAACGATTCAATTTTGGTGATGGTAAAGAAAAATTGTAGTTAATAAATTATAATTTTGCACAGTCAGACACGGACCGTGCGCCACACTATTTAAAACGGCACTATACTAGAGTTGTTGACGCTGATTCAAAAAGTACCTTAAGTAATGAAAATAATAATTTATAATTATGTACTCTATTTAGGGTGATAGAATCAAAATTTGCGGCGATACAAGTAGCATACATAACGCTACTTACGATTTGCGGTATACTTCAGTTTTGAGAGGTTTCGTTTCAATTTGCGTATATGTTCAATGTAACACTTGACAATTGCAGCTAAGGGTGAGATTCCATTAGACAAAAAGGGAGATTGTTTACAGAAATTCAGACCTCTCCGTACTACGCCGTACTTTTTATTTTGTTTTTATCCGAAAAACAAAATTATGGAGAATCTTCCCGATATTCTCGAAATTCTGGGAGTTAACATTCACCGTTGGATTTTTTTTCACGAAGCATTCGCTTCGAATGTTTATGTTATACGGACATCGCCAATTACAACAAATTTTGAGCCGCGGCACGTTGGATAATGAGCATACGTGTCAAGATGGGAACCAAAAGAAGTCAAAAAATTCCGCACACGATATACGCATTCAAAAATCAAACATAAAATACAAACGAAATCTCACACTTTTGCCACACTATTTTTGTTAACGCCCATTTGTCACGCTATTTTTGGCAACGCTCATTCGTCACGCGTAAAAAAAGGATCCCTATAAAAAAATGTGGTGGTATTTTACAAGGCTTTTGCAAAGTGTACAAAAGTATGTTGAACGATGACCTGATACGCACGTACATGGTAAGCAAATGAATATTTTTGGTCGGTGTGAAAATCATTGACGATTTTCAATATCAAATCTATAGTTAAGCGACACCACTATTTTGCTAACACTTGGATTACAGACTCTGGGCAATTGAACTTCGTTCAAATTGTAGCATTCTGTAATGTTGGGCCGTACAATCACATAATGTCCTAATGGAACTTCACCCTAAAGGTGGCCTTCCATTAGCGAAAAAGTTAGGTTGTTTACTAAAGGCCGTAACGTTTCGTACAAGTCCGTGCCATTTTTTTTTCCCAGGGAAACATCATTACGGAAAAATCTCCAAAGTTGTAGGCCTAAAAGCTGACAATCGGATGCCATTAAACTTTTTATCCGAGACGCCACGTCGCCAACCTACAGTCTGTGACGACCGTGCATAGGGAGGACACTTTGCACAAACTGAACGTGTAAAAATAGGCCGCGTGGAAAAGTAAAAAAAAATCCTCGATGAGCGCGCGCTTATATGCGTACACGTCGTATGGGCCATGTGCCTTTCGCCAGGGTGGAGGCGAATCCGCCGAAATTATCCCGTCACGCTCCCACCATCAAAGTTTGTCGCCGCCTTTTTGTCGTTCTGTTTTGAACTTTTGGGTAGTACACTATAATGCTCTCTGTACGATTCATTAATTACCTCTGATGGTACAAATATTACCTCCGCTCGTAGAGATAATGAGTTCAGACATTCCATTCGAAGATTCTTTCAATATTTTAAGCATCGAATATTAACCTACGTGTTACCAACCTGAATGAGCCACGCAAAAAAATAGGTGGTTTACTGACGCGACCAAATTGAAGGCAGGCCCTTCAGTAAACTTTTCCGTACAATTACTGAATCGCTTAATGGAAGGCCACCCAAATTAAAATCCAATATATGCTCTCACCGTGGAGCTCACGTAGAGACAAAAAGTGATTGTGCGCAACACTTTTTTTTACATGTGGTTGCCGCAGTTTTGTTACTGTACGACTGTTTGAATTGTTGATTTTATTATGATGGTCGATGATCGCAAGCGCGACAAGTTTTTTAGCGTTTGAAACAATATTTTGAAAGTAAAAGCTGTCTAACCGATTAAACGTCAACTTTTGACTTAACGATACTTTCCTTGTACCAATGTGTACTTCGGACGTACAATCTTTGACAAAATGACGTAATTGACTGTGCGCAACCAAAACAGTCACTGCCATGATCAATTCCTTATGTTAACTGCCATGATCAATTCCCTTGTATAATTAACTATTTATCTGTACTTATTCTACGTAAGCCGTGATTCGCACTATCTATTCTTGTTAATGTCCCACAGTGTAATCGTTGTGGTACACAAGCCACCGGAACCACTTGTCGAATATCCTCACGCAACATACTTAATGTTCGTACTGTAAAGGCCAAAAAGAATATTTAATTCGGATCGCCTTGAATAAATTTTTTGATGTGTACCCTATCAGACGGTCTTGTACGTTTCATTATGTTGGTACTTGTAATAATGAAATCCACAAAATAATTGCGTTTAGAATTGCACCATATACAAGGTGGGACTTCCATAAGGCATTTCAGTAAATGTACGGATACGTTTACTAATGGCCAAATGTCTGTCTTTTTTCTCCAAGACTTAGGGTATGTCCCCATGTACTTGTAACTTAGCGCTTACTTTGTATTTTAGCGCGGATCCGGCGGACCCGCTTTTCAAGTGTCCCTATGTGTAAGAACGTATTGTAAGTTACGTTTGTGACGACAGTATACGTCGACAATACCTGTGACGGTTGTCAACGTCTACAATCTGTGTTGTCAGACGTTATTTTTTGGAACTGCTTGTGTGACATCGCATGTCTTACCGTGACATTGTAGATGTACCGCCTTTCCACGCTGTACCGTTTCACGGTTGAAGAAGTTGCGCTTTGCCTTTGCGTCTCCTGTCCGGTCGATGTGAAATGGCATCGGAATTTCGAGACCCCTGCAAAAAAAAATCTATACTGGACGAAAACGGACAAAACCAAACAAATTGTGTAATTTTCTTTGTCGTATTAAATTCAAACGGACAAGCATAACGACTTCCGTACTTTCGTGTCTTTGAAAATCGTGTGAAATACTTCGAAAATTACGGCACGTGCGAATATGTGTTCCTATTTGTTTACATCAAATCCCTAGTTTTAAAACACATCGTGCATGTGTTTTAAAGATAAGGTTGAAGATGACGTTTTTTGTCGTCGAAGTGGGTCGAAAAACACAAGACGACAATTTTCGTACATCTTAAGTTCGAGGGTGACGCAAATTGTACTCTACAAATTTGCGATTCCTTCGTACGGTTGGAACTTAGGCAGTACGACGCTAAGTTTTACAGGAAAACGACAGAAAAAAAACCCTTACTTATGCATATGGGGACACACCCTTAGCCCGCAACGAGGAAATCCGCAGCCGTACCATAAAAATTAAATTACCACAGGTAAATTTGAGTCACTTTAAAACTTTAAATGTAGTTTGTCGTCTAACGCGTTTCGAACCATTGTCGTGTCCCTCCACCTCATCTCTAAACTTCTACTCAAATCACCTCGCGAGGTGATTCTAACTAAAGCTTCATGATGTGAATGAATAAACATACGTTTTTTCGCATGCGACGGAGGTTTTGGGAAACTTTTATGCGCGGAGTACCAAAAAAAAACCCATTGCACGTTTCCAACATGTGCGTACTTTTTTCCGTAAAGAGGTCATGGACGCGTCTCGACCAACGGACGCCATTTCATCAAAAGCAAAGTTTGTGAAGGCACGTCTTTCTCTCTCCCTCTCCCATTACAGCATCTATCTCACAATTATTGCAATGAAAATCGACAATGATGGTATCAAATGAAAGATCTATGAAAAAGATTACTTTTGACTGTCTTTGGGCGTATTTTCATCGCAAATAGAGTGAGAAAGGGCAAAAAAACAAAATTGGGAAACCATCGCGTAAAGTTTTGGAATTTGTGACGGCGACGCTATCATAAGTGAGCATCACAAACCCTAAACATCTACAATATCACGAGAAACTAGACTCATATAACCGTCGCTATTTTGTAAACGTCATCAATTGTTGCAAGTATTGTAGTCGTCTACAACCGTCACAAATTCCACCCACGTCTTCATCCGTCACAATTCAAAGTAGCGATTTCATTGCGTTACAGCGGAATGCTTTGAAAGTAGTATGGAAAATCTTTGCTATAAAACACAGTATCATGACTAGGTTTCAGTTACATGGGAAAGTGTCATAGTGTGTTCCCATGTAACCTTAACTTAGTATTGTTACTTTGTTTTTTAGTGAAGATTTTGCGTACTACTTTTCAGAGTGTTTCCATGTTCGTAAACGAAATCGTTATTTTAAAATGTGACGGTAGTATATGTGGGTACAATTTGTGACGATTGTAGACGGTTTTATTTGTTGTGACATTGTAGATGCTTAGGGTTTAGCGACGTCATGACGTCATGCTCACTTGTGCTAACGCTGACTTCATTGATTCAAGAACTTTCGTCCATGGCTTCCCTATTTCGTTTTTTCAACTTTTCTCACTCGACTTGCCATCAAGGATGACCTTATTCCAATGGGGGTCGATATATTTGGTTGTTTGGGAGTGGATTTGGACGAACTTGTGGTCGAGGCTCTTTCGAAGGAAGTGTCTCTTACTTCGGTCACTTCTTTTTATCGTCAACATTTATTTGTAGCTTTAACACGGGTGGAGCTTCTATCCTCCTTCAATAGCCTATTGTTGTTATAGATCGTCGACGTGTTCCAAAACTTCTCAAGTTGCTCCCCCAAGCCGGGTGGACTTAATTTTTTTTTACTTTAATAGACTTTTAACCATGTTGTGGTTTGATTAGGTGGTGTGGTTTGGCTGCATTATTATGTTGTTCCTTCTATAATTGTTGCTTTTTTAAATGTACCTGGTTGGCGCGCCTTTTGTCTGTGTTGTTTGTTTCTTTTGCATAATTTTTTCGTTTTGTCTGCCTCCCTCCACTTTTTCGGTGCCCATGTACTCAAATGGTTTACCATCACTCTTTTAAATAAAGTCTTATTCACTTTATACTCTTGGGTGTATCAGTTTAAGCCCAATACTACCGTCGACGGGCTCCATTAAACATGAGGGAATTACAAGGGCACCTTTCATTTTAGAGAACTTTTTTAAATGTGGGAGTGGTTTGGACGTTTTTATTATTTTTCAATTATTTTGTTTTTGTAAACGCATCTCGAGTTTGTCCTTTCTGTTTGTCATTTTCTGTTCGCAATTCTTGGATTTTTGTTGTTTGATGCTTTCCACTTCCATTCCCCCCCCCCCTGTAGTAAAATGGTATGCCATCGAGGTTTCTCAAATAAAGCTTATTATATTATGCCAGTAATTCCTTTACGCCCAATAATGTGCGACGCATTCTGAGTTATTTCAAACGACTTCTCATCCCGAGTGCTAAAAAGGTTAAATTGACTCATTAGAATCTCAACTTCTGACCTCGGACAGGTCGGTAACAGTTTCGAAAATTATTTGTGTTCTATTAGTAATCCTACAGTTTTGTGGGTATTTGCGATGCACAACTAAGTTTTTAGCTGTTTACAATAAGAATTGCTTTTCTTAAAAAATACAAGTAATTTCCAATAGTGCAACAGGCTATGACATTGTGTGCAAAAAACTCACGAGCTTGTCATCAAACCTTGAGAGGCAAAAACTGGAAACCTAAATTGCCATTCGAAATTAGAGTTAAACATTTTTTGAACAGAAGGCATTTAACTTCAATATCGACCGGCGGATTTGTTTTCTTAGGCAAGCAATCGAAAGGCAATGGTTGTACCTTCCAACAACGATGATACGAGTACTTTTGACCGCTCAAAAACTTTTAACTCGGATAACTATGGGCAGTATATAGTGTGAAATAGTGTTTATTTCCTGAACTGCTAAAACACGGGAGACGACTGCAATAGGTAGCCTACAACATAAGAATGAAGTCTAGCCTGTCTTAACTGTGGTGAAATCTCAATTTTTAAAATATATTTGTACCTTTTTGTTATCATTTTAGCCCATTTTTGTGCAATTTTGTACCAAAAAAAGTCACAAATCTAGGTCAACATCTCGAGATGTCACCATAGTTTGGATAGGCTTTGAGCTCTACAACTGGATCTAAACACTGAAAAAAACCATGTTTTAACGTGTTTTTACCCGATTTTACTATTGTTTTTCCATGTTTATATAAAATTTTTAACTCTAAAGTGGTGTCAATTCTGTCCGATCTGAAGTAAGAATACAACATCCGATGGATAACGTCAGCAGAGGGCACAAAATCGTCAAGTCCTTTATTTGTGATAAAGTGTGATATATGACGGGTATCAATAGGCTCAATTTTCAAAAACTCGCCAGTTTTCATGAGCATAGTAGCAACAACCTTCCATGTTGGTAACGGAAAGCTAACGAACGGATTCTTTTGTTTAGGCGGCCAGCTATAACT
>JBBHKE010003525.1:0-35384 GCA_037447655.1 Zygnema cylindricum | reverse complement strand
TGTTTTTGTAATTTAGGTAACAATTCTTGTTATCGCTAACTGTTTTTGTAATTTAAGTAACAATTCTTGTTATCGCTAACTATTTGTGTAATTTAGGTAACAATTCTTGTTATCACTAACAATTTGTGTAATTTAGGTAACAATTTTTGTTATCGTTAACTGTTTGTGTATTTTAGGTAACAATTCTTGTTTTCGCTAACTGTTTTTGTAATTTAGGTAACAATTCTTGTTTTCGCTAAATGTTTTTGTAATTTAGGTAATAATTCTTGTTAATGCTAACAATTTGTGTAATTTAGGTTACAATTCTTGTTATCGCTAACAGTTTGTGTAATTTAGGTAACAATTCTAGTTATCGCTAACTATTTGTGTAATTTAGGTAACAATTCTTGTTATCGCTAACTGTTTGTGTAATTTAGGTTACAATTCTTGTTAGTGCTAACTGTTTCTGTAATTTAGGTAACATTTCTTGTTATCGCTAACAACTTGTGTAATTTTGGTAACAATTTATGTTATCGCTAACTGTTTGTGTAATTTAGGTAGCAATTCTTGTTATCGCTAACTCTTTTTGTAATTTAGGTAATAATTCTTTTTATCGCTAACAAGTTTTATAACCTAGGTAACAATTCTTGTTATTGCTAACTGTTTTTGTAATTTAGGTTACAATTCTTGTTAATGCTAACAATTTGTGTAATTTAGGTCACAATTCTTGTTATTGCTAAATGTTTTTTCGGGTAATAATTTTTGTTATCGCTAAATGTTTGTGTAATTTAGGTAGAATATCTTGTTATCGCTAACTGTTTGTGTTATTTAGGTAATAATTTTTGTTATCGCTAACTGTTTGTGTAATTTAGGTAAAAATTCTTGTTATCGCTAACTGTTTGTGTAATTTAGGTAATAATTCTTGATATTGCTAACAGTTTGAGTAATTTAGATAACAATTCCTATTAGCGCTAACTCTTTGTGTAAGTTAGGTAACCATTCTTGTTTGCTCTAACAGTTTGTGTAAGTTAAATAACAATTCTTGTAAGCTCTAACTGTTTGTGTAATTTAGGTTACAATTCTTGTTATCCCTAACTGTTAATGTAATTTAGGTAACAGTTCTTGTTATCGCTAATAGTTTATGTAATTTAGGTAACAATTCCAGTTATCGCTAACAGTTTGTGTAAGTCAGGTAACGAATCTTGTTATCGCTAACAAATTGTTTAAGTTAGATAACAATTCTTGTTATCACTTACTGTTTCTGTAATTTAGGTTACAATTCTTGTTATTGCTAACAGTTTGTGTAAATTAGATATCAATTTTTGTTATTGCTAACTATGTGTGTAATTTAGGTAATAATTTTTGTTATCGCTTACAGTTTGTGTAAAATACATAACAATTCATGTTAGCGCTAATAGTTTGTGTTATTTAGATTATAATTCATGTTATCGCTAACAATTTGTGTAATATAGATAACAATTCTAGGTATCGCTAACTGGTTGTGTAAGTTAGATAACAATTCCAGTTAGTGCGAAGTGTTTATGGAATTTAGGTAACAGTTCTTGTTATCGCTAATTGTTTGTGTAATTTAGATAACAATTCTTGTTATCGCTAATAGTTTGTTTAATTTAGGAATCAATTCCTGTTATCGCTAAAATTTTGTGTAATTTAGAAAACAAATCCTGTCATTGCTAACTGTTTTTTTAATTTAGGTAATAATTCTTGGTATCCCTAATTGTTTGTGTAATTTAGGTAACAAATGTTGTTATCGCTATCTGTTTTTGTAATTTAGGTATCAATACTTGTTAGCGCTAACTGTTGTGTAATTTAGGAAACAATTCTTGTTAACAATAACAGTTTGTGTAATTTAAATAACAAATCCTGTTAGCGCTAACTGTTTTTGTAATTAAGGTAACAATTCTTGTTATCGCTTATTGTTTGTGTAATTTAGGTATCAATTATTTTTATCGCTAAAAATTTATGTAAGTTAGGTTACAATTCTTGTTATCGCATAGTTTGTGTAATTTATGTAACAAATCTTTATATCGCTAACAGTTTGAATAAGTTAGGTAACCATTCTTGTTAGCGCTAATATTTTGTGTAAGTTAGATAACAATTATTGTTAGCGCTTATTGTTTGTGTAATTTAGGTATCAATTTTTGTTAGCACTAACTCTTTGTGTAATTTAGGAAACAATTTTTGTTATCGCTAACAGTTTGTGTAATTTAGATAACAACTCCTGTTAGCCCAAATTGTTTTTGTAACTTAGGTAACAAATGGTGTTATTGCTTACTGTTTGTGTTATTTAGATAACAATTCTTCTTATCGCTAATTGTTTGTGCCATTTTGGTAAAAATTCTTGTTATCGCTAATAGTTTGTGTAAGATAGGTAACCATTTTTGTTAGCTCTAACTCTTTTTGTAATTTCATTGTTTGTGAAATTTAGGTAACATGTCTTGTTATCGCTAACTCTTTGCATAATTTAGGAAACAATTTTTTTTTTCGCTAACAGTTTGTGTAATTTAGGTAACAATTTTTGTTATCGCTAATTGTTTGTGTAATTTAGGTGACAATTGTTGTTATTGCTTACTGTTTGTGTAAGTTAGATAAAAGTTTATGTTAGCACTAACAGTTTGTGTTATTTAGATAACAATTCTTATTATCGCTAACTGTTTGTGTAATTAAGGTAACAATTTTTGTTATCGCTTATTGTTTGTGTAAGTTAGATAACAATTTATGTTAGCGCTAACAAATTGTGAAATTTAGATTACAATTCCTGTTATCGCTAACAGTTTGTGTTATTTAGATAACAATTCTTGTTATTGCTAACTATTTGCGTAATTTATGTAAAAATTATTGTTATCCCTTAAACTTTGTGTAAGTTAGACAACAATTCCTGATAGCGCTAAATGTTTCTATTCTTAAGGTAACAATTTTTTTTATCGCTAATTGTTTGTGTAATTTAGGTAACAATTCTTGTTATCGATTATAGTTTGTGTAATTTAGGTAACAATTCTTGTAATCGCTAACAGTTTGTGTAATTTGGATAACATTTCATGTTATCTCTAAGTGTTTGTTTAGTTTATGTAACAATTCTTGTTATTGTTAATTGTTTGTGTAATTTAGGTAAAAATGCTAAATGTTTCTATAATTAGGGTAACAATTCTTGTTATCGCTAACTTTTTGTGTAATGTAGGTATCAATATTTGTTAGCGTTTACTGTTTGTGTAATTTAGGAAAAAATTCATGTTAATGCTAACAGTTTGTGTAATTTAGATAACAAATCTTGTTATCGCTAACTGTTTGTGTAAGCAAGATATTAATTCCTATTAGCACTAACAATTTGTGTAATTTAGGTAATAGTTCTTGTTATCGCTAACAGTTTGTGAAATTTAGATAACAATTCATGTTATCGCTAACTGTTTTTATAATTTAGGTGTTAATTCTTGTTTTCGCTAACTATTTGTGTAATTTAAGTAAGAATTCTTGTTATTGTTGTTGCTTTGTGACAACCGTAGTAGCACCAAGTGCCACTAGATCACAAGCAATCACAAAACCAAAAGGGGAAGCACTCAAGATACCGACTTCGGCCCACTGCACAAAGTAGTCAATATGGCCAAATGGCCCCAAACTACACCAGCGTGTAGTTTACTACGTGTGCTAACAACTCACAAAGTTTCAAGCAAAACGCCCAACTAAACCAAGAGATATAGCTCAAAGAATATCCCCTAAAATGTACAAAATGTGCCCTTTGAAACCTTGTACAAGGAATACATGAAAGTAACCAAGTCCTAGAATTTATACAAATAAATTCTACTACTGTCTAATTAGCCAATCACAGCAATTTAAATAATGTTACGGTACTATTTAGCCGTACTCTAATGTACACTAACTAAATACCTGATATATGTTAAATTCATCTTTGGTGTCTACTGTTTGGTACAGTACAGACAAACCTTAATTGTCTACGGACGTCTATTACTAACCGTACACACTAATATACAATTACGTGAGACGACAAACTCCTGTTCCCACAGAGTCACCACCAACATTAAAACATTATACGTTAGGAAACTTGCCGCGGCTTCGCTGTGGTCCAATTCCAGATTCTGGTAGGTCTTTCTCGGTCCGATCTTGTCTATCCGACGGTATGTCATAGTTAAGTAGTGCGCGCCATTTCGTAATCTTTCTTATCACATAAATATCGTTCGATAAAGGACTTCTTGTAAATCTTGTCACGGAGTATGTCTCGTCACGAAGAATACTCTAGTGACGTCTTCATACTAATTGTGCTACGTAGAATCAAGTAACAACTCTAAAAATATTTCCAAGTCTTGAGGCTTCGTCTCAAAAAATATAGAGAGGACTAAAGCTTTTAAAAACAACACTCCCCTAAATCTTTAGACTCTCTTAATCACTTAATCCATAATTGTCTCTACACCAATGTATCCAGACTATAACCACCTTAATAGCTTGGGACTTTTACTGCTGAATTCTACTCTGACTTTTTCTTATTTTTGTATATTCATGCTCAAACCTCATATGACTGCTATAATAACATGTTTTATGTAATTCATATAGCTAACTAGACTTCAAAAATTGTGTATATAGGAAATCCTTACCATAAATTCTGACCCCCCTAACTCTAGACTATCTTTTATATTGTTGTCAAAGTTTCTCTCTCTGCTTTCTAATTTTTGTCCGCACTCTGTAAGTGTAGAAATGCCCTTTTCATCCATCATTTCAGAACTTTCTAGCATATTTCTTATTCCTTTTTTCCTTGTCAATCCGATGACCATTTTACTCTTAACTCTTTTTCTACTTTTATTCCAAATATATTCTTAGTCTTCTCTAATTATTGCATTCTCCACTTGTATTTTTAGACTGTTTTAATTTCAATGACTCTTTCGAAGGTCCTTTGTGTAACTAGTAGGTCAATAGCTTTCCGATCCGGTGAAAGTTCCACAATTTCCCAAGTTTGGGCGTCCAAAATATGTGTCACAATGTCATTTGTTGCCAAAACCTTGTGTTTTTTTTCGGGGTCTGAATTTGCCTCCCGAAGGGTAAGAGACTCCCCTTGATTATCAAATAGGGCATAATGTCTTTGAATAACATTCCTCCGCTTAATTCTCCATCTCGCCCCCGTAAATTTTGAGGCTGGAGGCGAAGGTTTGGTCCGATTGTCAGTTTTTGGTCTTTCCGCTTGCGGCGGTTCACTGGTGATTGATAATCTTGGTCTAGCGACGAGATGGTCTCACCACTGGTCCACCGACAAAACACGCATATCTGTACTTCTACTAGATTCTCTTGTGCCCGTGTTCAAATTTATAGCGACTACATCATCTCGTCCTTGGTTCAGCGATGATGTTGTTTCGTCGCTACTTCGTGTTTTTTCTTCGGAGCCCGTCATTAATGATCTAGTGACGAGATCAACTCGTCGCTGGTCCAGCGACGAGACACAGTCGTCGCTACTTGTGCTCGACGCCTTATCGAGTCCTTGTAACGTTAAAACTTGATCCATCCTAGGTTGAAAAATGACATATTCAATAATTTTTTATGTTTTCCGTCAACAGTTAATTCCTCCTCATTTATAAAGTGATATTTCTTGTTATTACTACCCTATTCTTCTCGGGTACATATACTCTATATTCTTCTGACGAATCATCGTAACCAACTAGGATTCCAAATATACCTTTCAGCTCTATTTTCCACCTTGTCTAAATGCTCCCTGCAATAAAAACCTTGCTACCAAATACTCTAAGATGACTGGCTGTTGGTTTTCTTCCAATCCACATCTCATGAGGTGACTTTCATTTCACTACTCTAGACTCTAATCTATTTTTGATATATGTGGCACAATTTAAGGCCCCAGCCTAAAATTTCAAATCTACATTTTTCTCTACAAGCATTGATGTGGCAGCTGCAGTTAATGTTCTATTTACTCTCTCTCCTTTGTCATTTTTCTCTAAACTTCTATGGGATATTTCATTTTCTTCCAGAAAAGTGAGGAAATCTTGTGATAGATATTCTTATTTGTTGTCCAATCTCAATGTTCGTAATTGAATTCCGTGAATTTCCTCGCTCCAGGTTTTGAATTTTTTGAAGTTGGAAAACAATTCACTTTTCTCCTTCATGAAGTAAATTTTCGTGTAGCCTGAGTAGTCATCCGTGAACGTCACCATATATCTCTTACCTCCTATAGATGCGATTTTAGCTGGTCCCCATACACTCAAGTGAACTAATTCTAACACTTTTTCTGTTCTATGGCCGCTCTCACAAGGATTTATATATATCCTTTCGAGAGAAAAACCATTACATAAAATTTCTTCCTTTTTGCTAAATTCTACACCTTCAATTATACCTTCCTTTTTCAGATCCATTTTCCAACCAAAGTCTTTTTCTCCTATAATCGTATTAGTGTGTGCATAAAGGGAATTTTCGTTTGTTTCCGAAAAATTCAAAACTTGTTTTTCCTTTTCTATCATATTTGAGGTGGAGGCGGAAGTTTGTGTAGGTAGGCGAAACTCTGATTTTCGTATATACCAACCAGGACGAAAGATTCTAGTTTCACCAGCCTTTTTATACTTTGGACAACTTCTATAGCCATGTCTATTTTCATTACAGTAATAGCATACATCAGGCCTCTTTTTAATATGACTATTCTGAAACTGTACTTTTCGAGCACTTTCTGTATAAAAAGCTTCAGCTTGTCCACTACCTTTAAAATCTTCCTGACTAGACTCTTCATCTAACACATACTGAATTGCTATCGCTAGATTCCACTCAGCCTGCGGTAATTTTTTCAAATTGTCAAAGCCTCTTTTATATTCAATAGGAAGCCCTCTCATTAACATTAATGCTTGTTGGTCATTAGGAAAAATGCCACCTGAACAAGCATTTTCTACAATTAATTTTCTCAAACCATAACAGTACTCTGTCATACTACCACCACCAGAGTACTTATACTCCTAAATTTTTCCAGCAGTGATCATTTGGTGCTGAACATCAGTCTTGATGTATATGTCTTTTAATGACTTCCAAATTTTTGACGCCTTTTTCATTTAAATATGCGCCATTCCAACCTCCTTCGAAATAAGTAGTTTGATGATGTGGAGACACTGCAAATTTTTCTTCTTCCAGCTCGCATCCGATTCGGCCAGAGATCCATCCAAAACATCCATAAGGTTTATATTCATAAAATATAGCTCCACCATATCCGCCCAATAGATATAGTCCGTGCCATCGAAGACAGGTATTTTTGAGGGAGGGCCCGTAACCTTCTGCTCTGTGACAACCGTAGTAGCACCAAGTGCCACTAGATTAGAAGCCATCACAAAACCAAAAGGGGAAGCACTCAAGATACCGACTTCGGCCCACTGCACAAAGTAGTCAATATGGCCAAATGGCCCCAAACTACACCAGCGTGTAGTTTACTACGTGTGCTAACAACTCACAAAGTTTCAAGCAAAACGCCCAACTAAACCAAGAGATATAGCTCAAAGAATATCCCCTAAAATGTACAAAATGTGCCCTTTGAAACCTTGTACAAGGAATACATGAAAGTAACCAAGTCCTAGAATTTATACAAATAAATTCTACTACTGTCTAATTAGCCAATCACAGCAATTTAAATAATGTTACGGTACTATTTAGCCGTACTCTAATGTACACTAACTAAATACCTGATATATGTTAAATTCATCTTTCGTGTCTATTGTTTGGTACAGTACAGACAAACCTTAATTGTCTACAGACGTCTATTACAAACCGTTCACACTAATATACAATTACGTGAGATGACAAACTCCCGTTTCGATAGAGTCACCACCAACATTAAAACATTATACGTTACGAAACTTGCCGCGGCGTCGCTGTGGTCCACTTCCAGATTCTGGTAGGTCTTTGTAAGTTTGATCTTGTCTATCGGATAGTATGTCCTAATTAAGTAGTGCGCGCCATTTTGTAATCTTTCTTATCACATAAATATCGTTCGATAAAGGACTTCTTGTAAATCTTGTCACGGAGTATGTCTTGTCACGAAGAATACTGTAGTGACGTCTTCATAGTAATTGTGCTACGTAGAATCAAGTAACAACTCTAAAAATATTTCCAAGTCTTGAGGCTTCGTCTCAAAAAATATAGAGAGGACTAAAGCTTTAAAAAACAACAATCGCTAACTGTTTGTGTAATTTAGGTAACAACTCTTGTTATCGCTAACAATTTGTGTAATTTAGATAAAAATAATTTAGGTAACAACTCTTGTTATCGCTAACAATTTGTGTAATTTAGATAAAAATTCGTGTTATTGCTAACTGCTTCTGTAATTTATGTAAGAATTATTGTTATCGCAAATTATTTGTGTAATTTAGGTTACATTTTTTGTTATCGCTAACTGTTTGTGTAATTTAGGTAACAATTATTCTTATCGCTAACCGTTTGTGCAAGTCAAGTAACCATTCTTGTTAGCGCTAAAAGTTTGTGTAAGTTAGATAACAATTCTTGTTAGCAGTAATAGTTTGTGTAATTTAGGAAACAATTCTTGTTATCGCTAAAAGTTTGTGTACTTTAGATAACAATTCTTGTTTCGCTAACTATTTGTGTAAGTTAGATAGCAATTCTTGTTAGCACTATCAGTTTGTGTAATTTAGGTATCAATTTTTCTTATAGCTAACCGTTTGTGCAAGTCAAGTAACCATTCTTGTTATCGCTAATAGTTTGTGTTATTTAAATAACAATTCCGGTCAGCTCTAACTGTTTTTGTAATTTAGGTAACAATTGTTATTATCGCTAACTATTTGTGTAATTTAGATAACAATTCTTGTTATCGCTAATAGTTTGTGTAAGTTAGGTAACCATTATTGTTAGCTCTACCAAATTTTGTAACTTGGATAACAATTCCTCTTATCGCTCACTATTTCTCTAATTTAGGTTACAAATCTTGTTATCGCTAACTGCTTGTGTAATTTAGGCCACAATTTTTGTTATCAGTAACATTTTGTGTCATTTAGATAACAATTCGTGTTATCGCTAATTGTTTGTGTAATTTAGGTAATAATTCTTGTTATCGCTAATTGTTTGTGTAATATAGGTAACACTTCTTGTTAATGCTAATTGTTTGTGTAATTAAGGTAATTATTCCTATTATTGCTAAAAGTTTGTGTAATTTAGATAACAAATCCTGTTATCGCTAACTTTTTCTGAAATTTAAATAACAATTCTTGTTATCGCTAACAGCTTGTGTAATTTAGGTAACAATAATTGTTATCGCTAATTGTTCGTGTAATTTAGGTAACAATTCTTGTTATCGCTAATTGTTTGTTTTATTTAGGTATCAATATCTGTTAGCTCTAATTGTTTGTGTAATTTAGGAAACAATTCTTGTTAACCCTAACACTTTGTGTAATTTAGATAACAGTTTTTGTTAGTGCTAACTGTTTCTATAATTTAGATAACAATTCTTGTTATTGCTAATTGTTTGTGTAATTAAGGTAACAATTTTTGTTATCGCTAATAGTTTGTGTAATTTAAATAACAATTCCTGTAAGCTCTAACTGTTTCTGAAATTTAGGTAACAATTGTTATTATCGCTAACTGTTTGTGTAATTTAGATAACAATTCTTGTTATCGCTAATAGTTTGTGTAATTTAGGTAACAATTATTGTTATCCGTAATTGTTTGTGTAAGTTAGGTAACCATTATTTTTAGCTCTACCAGTTTCTGTAAGTTAGAAAACAATTCTTATCGTTCACTATTTCTCTAATTTTGGTTACAAATCTTGGTATCGCTAACTGCTTCTGTAATTTAGGCCACAATTTTTGTTAGCACTAACAGTTTGTGTCATTTAGATAACAATTCCTGTAATCGCTAATTGTTTGTGTGATTTAGGTAATAATTCTTGTTATCATTGTTTGTAATATAGATAACACTTCTTGTTATCGCTAATTGTTTGTGTAATTAAGGTAATTGTTCCTGTTATCGCTAATAAATTGTGCAATTAAGATAACAACTCCTGTTATCGGTAAGATTTTGTGTAATTTAGGAAATAATTCCTGTTATCACTAACTGTTTGTGTAATTTAGAAATTAATTCTTGTTATCGCTAATAGTTTGTGTAATTTAGGTAACAATTCTTCTTATCACAAATAGTTTGTGTAAGTTAGGTAACGATTCTTGTTATCGCTAACAGTTTGTGTATTTTGGGTATCAATTCTTGTTAGCGCTAATTGTTTGTGTAATTTAGGTAACAATTCTTGTTATAGCTAAAAGTTTGTCTAAGTTAGATAACAATTCATGTTAGCGCTAACAGTTTGTGTATTTTGGGTATCAATTCTTGTTAGCGCTAATTGTTTGTGTAATTTAGGTAACAATTCTTTGTTATCGCTAATTGTTTGTGTATTTTAGATAAAAATTTATGTTATCGCTAACAACTTCTATAATTTAGGTAACAATTTTTGTTATCGCTGATTGTTTGTGTAATTTAGGTTATAATTCTTGTTATTGCTAACAGTTTGTGTAATTTAGGTAACAATTCTTGTTATCTCTAATAGTTTGTGTAAGTTAGGTAACCATTCTTGTTAGCGCTAATAGTTTGTGTAGGTTAGATAACAATTCTTGTTAGCGCAAACTGTTTGTGTAATTTAGGTATCAATTCCTAATATCGCTAACTGTTTGTATAATTTAGATAACAATTCTTGTTATCGCTAATAGTTTGTGTAATTTAGGTAACAATTGTTCTTATCACTAATAGTTTGTGTAAGTTAGGTAACCATTATTGTTAGCTCTAACGGTTTGTGTATGTTAAATAACAATTCCTGTTATGGCTACATGTTTTTCTAATTTAGGTAACACATCTTGTTATCACTAACATATTGTGTAATTTCGATAACACTTCTTGTTATTGCTAATTGTTGATGTAATTAAGGTAAGAATTATTGTCATCGCTAATTGTTTGTGTAATTTAGATAACAAATCTTGTTATCGCTAACTGCTTGTGTAATTTAGGTAACAATTCTTGTTATCGTTAATTTTTTGCGTAATTTAGGTAACAATTCTTGTTATCGCTAAGTGTTTGTGTACTTTAGGTATCAATACTTGTTAGTGCTAACTGTGTTTGTGATTTAGGAAATAATTATTGTTAACGCTAACAATTTTTGTAATTTAGATAACAATTCCTGTTAGCGCTAAGTGTTTCTATAACTTAGGTAACTATTTTTTTTATCCCTAACTGTTTCTGTAATCTAGGTTACAATTCTTGTTATCGCCAACAGTCTGTGTAATTTAGATAAAAATTCCTGTTAGCGCTAACTATTTGTGTAAGTTAGGTAATCATTCTTGTTAGCTCTAACAGTTTGTGTAAGTTAGATAACAATTCGTGTTAGAGCTAAATTTTGTGTAATTTAGGTAACAATTTTTGTTATCCCTAACTGTTTGTGAGATTTAGTTTACAATTCTTGTTATTGCTAACTGTTTGTGTAATTTAGGAAACATTTATTGTTATCGCTAACAATTTGTGCAAGTTAGGTAACCATTCTTGTTAGCGCTAATAGTTTGTGTAAGTTATATAACAATGCTGAAATTTAAGTATTTTCTAGGTCTAGAGATTGTAAAAATAAAAGGCAAAAAGGGGACAGTGACAGTCTGCCTCTTACTCTTCACTCAAGTCCCCACACTTGTCGCAGTCACTGAAGACTTGAGGAGGAGTTGGATCCATGGCTGCCTAGGCTTTCCAAAGAGGACAGGAAGGCAAATCTTGATAGAGTTATCTAAAAGGTTTGACGGACCCAGGATTCGATCCTGGAAACTACCTTACGTCAAATTAGCCGTTAGCTTTAACCTTGATGTCTAAAGCCAGTGCTACAGTACATTAGGTTTGACAAATATTTATGTTAAGACACGTAGAGTAGTTTGTATAACGGAAAATAGATATGTAATGCATAGATACAGTTTTGTATAGTACGGAGTATGATTTAATGAATTTTATGAAACAGATACCACTCATTTGTTTCGAACGCGAAACAAATATCTCGCGCGTATTTTCAACGACTACAATCAGAAAAATATGGAAATACAATGTTGAAGGTCATAGGCATTAAGACTCAGCTGTGATCCACTCCCACTAGGAGTCACACTTGCACCAACAGAAGCATGTGGAGCACTAGGGCTAATAGGAGCACTTGCAATAGGAGCTGAGCCTTTATCAGACATGTTAGCGGAAGCAAACCCAAAGTGAAATGCCTACAAGACTAGATCTATAGTGTAAGATATGTTACTCCAAACGAATGAGGTCTTTTAACCAAACAAACATGTACTACAAGCAAATTAGAGACAATAGAGCATAAAACACCTTAAACTGCACTCAGTGCTTTCATTTCCTTAATTCTTGTGTAGAATGTACATTCTGTGTTGAGTTTATCAATCTTAATTGAACTAAATACTCAAAAGATCTAGAAAACATCTAAAAGATCTAGAAAACATCAAAAACGTATGTACATGGTTCACCAAACACCCTATTGACAAAAATCTAAGTGTTTGGACCAGAATTGTCCACTAACAATATCTATACCCTAAAAATCCGAGTGATTCTTATCACGTCTACATTCATTGGCGGACGTACACACTAATTAACTTAAAGATACCAATTCGTGTAGATACTATGAAAAATCCACACTAAATTTGGTCAATATTGAACAGTTGGTATTCAAAAAATATTCTAAGTCCTAGACTCAAATTTCTAAGACTTACTAAAGCTTACTTTTCAATACTCCCCTTAAGCTTTAGAAGGCTTACTCACTTAGACCACATGCTTTTCTGCAGTACTCCAATTTAGGAGCGGGAAGGGCTTTTGTCAACATGTCCGCAACCATTTTCTCATCAGGCAAATAACAAAGTTTTACCACTTTTGCAAATACTTTCTCACGTACCAAATGTAGCTGAATGTCCATATGTTTACTATTAAAATGGTTACTTGGGTTTGTAGCCACAGAAATGGCTACTTGATTGTCGCACCACATTATTTGTGTCCCGTGTTGCGTAAAACCCAATTCTTAAAGAAATGCCTTAATCCATAGCAACTCTTTCAAGGCTGCGCTCGCAGCCATATATTCGGCTTCCATAGTAGATTGAGCAGTGACCTTTTGAAGTTTACTACTCCAACTACAAGTACCACTTCCATTCTGAATGACATACCCAGTTGTAGACTTTCTACTAGGCACATCACCATAGCTAGCATCACTCCAAGTATTAATGTTAACCTTGTCCCCTCCCAAAGTAAGCCAAAGATTTCTAGTCCCAACAAGATACCTTAACACCCTTTTTGCAGCTTCCCAGTCTCTCTTTCGTGGATTTTGCAGACTTCTGCTCAATACACCAACAGCTGCAGCTATATCCGGCCTAGTACAATTCATGAAGTAAATTAGACTTCCTGCTACTTGTCTATAAGGTACTTGGGACATAAATTTTTGCTTTCTGCACTGAGTTCCTCATCTATTATAACTCCAAACTCATGCTCCATTCCTTCAAGTTTTTGCTTATACTCCATAGGAGAAGCACAACCTTTTGCATCAGCCAAGCCAAATTTTTCCAACATGTTTCCTATTGCTTCTTTTTGTGTTAGCCTAATGATTTTTTTTTTCTATCTCTTTCAACTTGTATTCCAAGAATGTATTTAGCCTCACCCAAATCCTTCATTTCAAATTTTGAATTAAGAGCGTGTTTTACTCTAGCAATTCCTTCTTTGTTCCTACTAATTAGCAGCAAGTCATCAACATACACAGCAATGAATATCACCTCATCAGGATTATCACCACACATCACATATACTGAATGATCTGAGCTAATTCTTGTAAATCCTAATCCTGTCAAGAACTCATCTAACTTTCTGTTCCATTGCCTAGGGGCCTGTTTTAGGCCATACAAAGATTTTAAAAGTCTGCACACAAGATTTTCTTTTCCTGCTTCCTCATAACCCTCTGGTTGCTTCATATAGATGACCTCATCTAAATCACCATGCAAAAATGCAGTTTTGACATCCATTTGGTGGATGTCAAAATCCTCTATGGCAGCTAATGTAAGTAAGATGCGGACAGATGGAAACCTTACAACCGGTGAAAAAGTTTCTTCATAATCTATCCCCTCCTTTTGATTATATCCCTTAGCAACCAAGCGAGCCTTATACCTGTCTATGGTATTATCTGGGTTCAATTTTAATTTAAACACCCATTTACTTCCAATAGCCTTTCTTCCTGGAGGAAGTTCCACCAGATCCCAAGTTTGGGCCTCCATGATGGACTTCATTTCCTCATTGACGGCTTCCACCCAATGTTCCCTTTCATTACTCGACAAAGCTTCTTTTAATGTTAAAGGCTCTTCTACGTGTGCAGAATGAGCAAAGGCTGCACTTTTTCCCCTGAGTCGTACACTTCGCCTAACTCCACCTGGAAATTCTGTCGCTGGCATAGATGGTTGGGTCCTCCTCCTTGACACATGTGATTCCTCTTGTAATTCAGTTTCGGCTTGAGGTAGAGGAGAGTCTACAACTCTTTCAGGCATAACACTTGTTGTTTCTGGTGGAGAAGATGTTTCCAAGTCATTTTGAGTTGATGTAGATGCATTTTCTATATTTTTCTTGAAAATTATAGGATTTTCCTCTAAAAAGATATAATCAACACTTTTATCTCTCTTTTCATCTATACGCTGACTAAATACATCTACTCCTTTTCCCTCATCTTTCACTATGATGTTTCTGGCTACCACAACTCTATTTTTCTTAATGTCATATACTTTATAACCCTTGGCATGATCATCATATCCTAGAAATATACCTGGTATGCCTTTTGGCTCTAATTTCCATTTTTGTGGATCATTATCTAGCATAAATATCTTACTTCCAAAAACTTTGAAGTAACTTACATCAGGTTTATGTCCTGTCCACATTTCGTAAGGAGTTTTATCTTTTCCTGCCCTTGTTTCTAGCCTATTTCTCATAAAAGCTGCACAATTTATAGCCTCTGCCTAAAATTTGTAATCTATGTCCATATCAGCCATTATTGTCCTAGCACACTCTGATATGGTCCTATTCATCGTTTCTGAAACACCGATTTGTTCCGGAGAATAAGGAACGGTTAGCTGATGTGAGATCCCAAGCAATTTTAGGAATTCTGCAAATTCATTAGAAATGTACTCCCCTCCATTATCAGATCTGAATCCTCCTATCTTTCTCTCATGCAGATTTTCAGCCCAAGCTTTATACTCTTTAAATTTTGAAAAAACTTCATCCTTACTATTTAAAAAATAAACTGTAGTAAATCTATTATAATCATCAGTAAAGGTAAGCATAAACTTAGAACCCCCCACAAATGGATACCTAGATGGCCCCCATACATCTGAATAAGTTAGTTCTAGCACCCTACTACTTCTATGATCAATTTGCGAAGGGAAAGGCAACTTATGAATTTTTCCCATTGCACAACCATCACATACATTTGATGTTGGTTTTTGACTAATTTTTACACCTTCCACCATTTTTTGATTTACCATCTTTTCTAACCTATCATAATTCACATGTCCTAAACGTTTATGCCATAAATCACAATCACTGATAACACTTGAGTACATAACATCATTATCATTATCATTTGCAAGACTCAACCGATACAAATTGTTTCCTCCAGCAAATCCCTCTGCAACTATTTTCCCATTCTTACTCACTGTTTTCTTTCCATTCTCAGATATAGTTTTAAAACCTTTCTTTTCTACCACTGATGTAGAGAAAAAAGTTCTTTTAAAAGCTGGTACATGCAACACATCTTCCAAGACCCTTTTCACAGGTTTTCCCTCTACATTCAACATAAGTGACACCCTCCCCTTTGCTTTCGACTCAACAAACGTATCATCGCTAAAATAAATTTTGATGGGTGAAATAGATTGAATACTCTCAAATAGATGGCGATTGCGGCATATGTGGGCAGATGCGCCCGAGTCCATAATCCATTCGTCTTCCTCCACGCCTTCCGTTGCTTGTGCCATCGCAAAGTATTTATTTTCACTGTTTTTGGGAAATCTGCTCACATCCTCCTCCTTAAGTTCGTTGAAGAGAGCAGTTCGGCGACCACCTGATTGAGAAGGAACCCGGCTTTCGTCCCATCCAGAGCGAAAATATCCTGGGCTTTCGCTCTCTTGTATGCATTACACATTCTGAACACATGCCCTTTTTCATCACAGTAATAGCACGTCAAAGGTGACCTTCTAAGACCACTACCTCTACCATTGCCACTGCCAATCTTAGAATCCGAAAACTGGTTAGCTAGTGCCTGAATAGACATACTACTACCTCTTTGTGACATCTGTTTAGCTTCTTCACTCAAAATAAGTTAAATTGCTAATGCTATGTTCCATTGACGCTGTGGAATAGCCCTAAGCCTATCCATGGCTCCTTTATATTCAACGGGCAAAGTTCTCATCAACAACATAGCCTGATGAGGTGGTGAAAAGTCCCCACCTGCACTAGTACTTTGAAGGAACAACCTTTTCATAGCATGGCAATGATCTGACATACTACCTCCAGAATACTTAAATTCAAAAATCTGAGTAGCTATGTTAGTCTGCACAATAACATCTAGCTGAACATACATAGCACGTACGCTTAACCAAACTTCACAAGCTTTCTTCAAATCAAGATACGACATTACCAAATCTTTTGTCATTTCCTGTTTCAAGACATTGAGGTAGTGGAGATTCTTCTTTCTCCAATCCGGTGCCGTCTCATCGGCAGTTACTTCCACAATGGATGACAAGTCCCTCTCCTCGAAATATAAGCTCAACATATCTTCCCAATATAAGAAATCAGTTCCGTCAAAAATAGGTAATTTGGGCGGTGGGCGCATAACCTGGTTAAGGTCATGGGCATTAAGACTCGGCTGTGATCCACTCCCACTAGGAGTCACACTTGCACCAATATGAGCAGGTGGAGCACTAGGACTAAAAGGAACACTTGCAATAGGAGCTGAGCCATTATCAGACATGTTAGCGGAAGCAAACCCAAAGAGAAATGCCTAGGAGACTAGATCTATAGTGTAAGATATGTTACTCCAAACGAATTAGGTCTTTCAACCAAACAAACATGTACTACAAGCAAATTAGAGACAATAGAGCATAAAACACCTTAAACTGCACTCAGTGCTCTCATTTCCTTAACTCTTGTGTAGAATGTACATTCTGTATTGAATTGATCAATCCTAATTGAATTAAATACTCAAAAGATCTAGAAAACATCTAAAAGATGTAGAAAACATCTAAAACGTATGTACATGGTTCACCAAACACCCTATTGACAAAAATCTAAGTGTTTGGACCAGAATTGTCCACTAACAATATCTATACCCTAAAAATCCGAGTGATTCTTATCACGTCTACATTCATTGGCGGCCCTACACACTAATTAATTTAAAGATATCAATTCCTGTAGATACTACAAAAAATCCACACTAAATTTGGTAAATATTGAACAGTTGGTATTCAAAAAATATTCTAAGTCCCAGACTCAAATTTCTAAGACTTACTAAAGCTTACTTTTCAATATACAAAAACACTATAGCAAAACATCTCATACTTAGATATGTGGCTAAGTCGTTAGCTATCACTCTTTTAAGTCTAACCAAGTCTTCAGAAATCTGGGAAACACTAAGTCAGATTTATAAGAGTGAGACTATTCAACGGCAGCAATTAGTAAAACAGGAAATAGAGGACTATGTTTATAAAGGCGGTAGCATGATAGAGTTTTGCAATGATACTGCTGCGTTATATGTTGAGCTAGCTAGTTCGGGATATGTAGAATATGAGGAGAGTAAGATTAATACACCACTTATGAAACTCCCAGATGAGTACGAAAACATCATTTGTCGTATGCAGGCACTTGATGGTTCCTCATGGACTTGGAGCTTTACCATGGCGATAATTATTGTGAGGGAATGCACTTTGGAGCTTCGTAGGGGAAGTGACAGAGTGAATGCATTTACAGCTGGTGGTGATTGGAGGAGGCGTGATCAGAGGAACGGCGGTGATTAGCGGAAGCGTGATGAGAGGAACGGTGGTGATGAGCGGAAGTGTGATGAGAGGAAGAAAGACAAAGGTAAACCTTATCGGAACTTTGGTGGACAAAGAGGGAGAGGAATTGACACGTGAGCTTTGAAAAAAGGGGTTTGCTTCTTTTGTAGGGAACCGGGTCATTATATGGAGGAATGCCCTTGTTTGGAAAAACTTAGAAGTTGGAATGTGGATGAGGAGGACGAAGAGGAAGAGGAGAAAGAGGATGAAGAAAAATTGGAGCTTCTTCACATCGGTAGAATGGGGAAGAGAGAAAAGTACACAAAAATTGCACGAAGGCAACAGTGTGCTTTTGGAGGTATAAGGGAAGTAAAGAGAAAAGAGGTACTTGAGGATGTCGAGGAGTGTAGAGTGTAAGATTTAGAAATGAGAAAGTCAGATCTTGGATCCATAAGTGAAAACGGGAAAGATAAAATTAATGAGGATAATTTTATAGTTAATAGGGAAACAAAAAATTGGTCGGAAAGGGAGAATTCAACGGATTTCTAGGAAAGGGGAGAAGTGAAACTGGAAGATGTTTTAAAGGATAGGGGAGAAGAGAAATATTTGATTAAAGGTTTAGGGGAGAAGAAATATTTATTGGGAATTAAAATAGAAAGCGATAGTGGAAAGAATTCCATGGGAGAGAGTGAGGGAAGTTCAGAAAATGGGGTAGTTATCATGGATAAAAGTATGAGTACGAAAGATGTAGATGTTGTTAGGAACTTAGTGTTGAGAAAGTAATCCTAAGTTAGTTCAGAAGATAGTGCATTAAAGGGAGAGAGCGCAGTGGCGCAATGGAGAAGCACAGTGTAGAAGTGCAAAGTGGAATAACTTTCTTGTTAAATATTTAATTCGAGCACGCGACCAGCCGATCTTTATCTACAGAGAAAGAGCTTTCGAACGAGCTATAGAGGGCAAGATTTGGATACGTAGATCAAAAGTAACAGGCGTGCAAAGCAGAAGTTTCTAGAAGGTTCCACAGGAAACGGTATGGACTTTTCCGAGGTGGTTCCTAAGTGTTTCCTTGGATTTTCGGGGACATGTCTAGTAGGTTCTTGTGACGTGGAGAGCCACGAGTTTCGGGGACATGTCTAGTAGGTTCTTGTGACGTGGAGAGCCACGAGAAGGACACTTGTCAATAAGTTAGAGCTAGAAATGTCTAGAATGTCTAGAAGGGTAGAGTAGAAAAGAGTATATATGAAGTAGGAGAAGTAGACAAAAATATACAATTGGAGAATTGGTTGTGACCATAGCTGAAGAGATAGTAAGAGTC
This sequence comes from Zygnema cylindricum, assembly GCA_037447655.1. Classification (NCBI taxonomy): domain Eukaryota; kingdom Viridiplantae; phylum Streptophyta; class Zygnematophyceae; order Zygnematales; family Zygnemataceae; genus Zygnema; species Zygnema cylindricum. The sequence continues at coordinate 16,052 of JBBHKE010003525.1, read as the reverse complement.
CCTATAGTGAGAAAGCATTGTACCTCTGTGTGAGTTGAGATACAAAGATAAGTGAAGCCTTGTAAAGAGATCTTGGAGATAATAAAGTGATTCTTCTTGTGAGGAAAATTTGAGCAAGTGTGCTTTTACTTTGTGAGTGAATTCTTTGTGGCTTCGGAAGATTCTTGAGTGACCTGTGAGAGAGTTTTTGCTTTGTGAAGCTAGATTGTTGCATGATGAGTGAGGCCCACAAAATTCAACACTTAGAGGGGACTAGTGGTTTTTGGGAAAATTTGGAGGTGGATGAATTTGACATCACTACTTGGTGTGATGTCGCTTGTGAAGATGTGCCTGTAAAAGGGTCATCATCCGGGTATGTGTTGCAGGTTGGGGATGGGGCTGATTGTTGGAAATGCAAAAGGGACAGTAGATTCTGGTTGGATGAAAAGGGGAGGAGGTGGATAAAATCTTTGATTGAATTTATGAAAAGTGGCATGCAAAATAAAATGTATGATCGACAAGATGAAATTATTTTGGTCATCTAATACACTTTCTTAAATATAAAAGTATTCGCTTGAAGCTTCATGAAGGAAAAAGGAAAAAGGAAAGGAAAATATATATATATATATGTATTTGTTGTTTTTGATGGGAGTTTAAAGTAAGTAGACTAGAAAATAAGGGGAGTGTTGAAATTTAAGTATTTTCTAGGTCTAGAGATTGTAAAAATAAAAGGCAAAAAGGGGACAGTGACAGCCTGCCTCTAACTCTTCACTCAAGTCCCCACACTTGTCGCAGTCACTGAAGACTTGAGGAGGAGTTGGATCCATGGCTGCCTAGGCTGTCCAAAGAGGATAGGAAGGCAAATCTTGATAGAGTTATCTAAAAGGTTTAACGGACCCAAGATTCGATCCTGGTACCTACCTTACGTCAAATTAGCCGTTAGCTTTAACCAATATGTGTAAAGCTAATGCTAGAGTACATTAGGTTTGACATAAATTTATATTTAGACACGTAGACTTGTTCGTATAACGAAAAATAGATACGTAATACATAGATACAGTTCTATATAGTACGGAGTACAATTTAATGTATTTTATGAAACGGATACCGCGCATTTTTTTCTAACGCGAAACAAGTATCGCGCGCGTATTTCCAACGACTGTATTTGTATCCGGTTTGATCACACGGCCACGATAAGTGCCGCGATCACGGAACATGTACTTTTGGCGCTTTTCAGCCATCGCCACGTCATGTGACACGTGGCGCGATAATGTTGGATTGCGGCGACTTCGGAGATTGCCGGAACAAATTCAGCTATGACACGTGTCGACAATTTGGCTATGTTGTACAATGGCCGTACAAAAAGTACACCGGCACCTGTACTTTTCTGTACGGCACAGTAATTTGATTGGTGTCGTACTTCAAAAGATAGAGTTTTAGAGGGGGAATAGGAGTTAGAAAATTTTGGGTAGGTAGGTGTCTCTCCCAGAGAGCACCTTGTATAAATGGCAAACTTTGGTCAGCCATAACTATCAATTTACTTAACCATTTTAGTGATTCATTTTGCTCCAGACTCAAGGGAGTCCAAGCTACACAGGGGTGTAGTCGGTGAGAGTTTTTGTCTACCAGGGTGGCTGCATTTCAAAGGGAAAGTCAAAGTGGGTGAATGTGTCCAAATCTCATATTCTAACTTTGCATTCTGTGGTGGAACTGACCACACCGAAAGTGTTATTTCACAGGGGTGAATCTATATTTGGGTTCACATTGTCAAGGGGTCAATAATTTGGGTTTATATCAAGTTAGGTGTCGGCACTATCAAGATTAGCTTCTTTGGATCTGCATACTCTGAGGGCCAATAGAGGTCTCAGAGTTTCAAACAAAACTTGTTAGCGCTAATTGTTTGTGTAATTTAGGTAACAATTCTTGTTAGCGTTAACTATTTGTGTAATTGAGATAACAATTCTTGTCAGCTCTAACTGTTTTTGTAATTTAGGTAACAATTGTTAATATCGCTAACTGCTTGTGTAATATAGGTAACAATTCTTGATATCACTAACAGTTTGTGTAATTTAGATTAAACTTCCTGTTATCGCTTATGGTTTGTGTAATTTAGGTAACACTTCTTGTTATCGCTAGCAGTTTGTGTAATTTAGGTAACAAATCGTGTTATCTCTAAGTGTTTGTGTAATTTAGGTAACAATTCTTGTTATCGCTAATTCTATTTGTATTTTAGGTAACAGTTCTTGTTACCGCTAATTGTTTGTGTAATTAAGGTAACAATTCCTCTTTTCGCTAACAGTTTGTGTAATTTTGATAACAAATCTTGTTATCGCTAACTGTTTGTGTAATTTAAATAACAATTCTTGTTATCTCTAACTTCTTGTGTATATTAGGTAACAATTCTTGTTATCACTAATTGTTTGTGTAATTTAGGTAACAATTTTTGTTATCGCTAATTTTTTGTGTAATTTAGTTATCAATAGTTGTTAGCGCTAATTGTTTGTGTAATTTATGAAAAAATTATTGTTAACGCTAACTGTTTCTATAATTTAGGTAACAATTCTTGTTATCACTGAGAGTTTGTGTAATTAAGATAACAATTCCTGTTAGCACTAACTATTTGTGTAAGTTGGGTAACCATTCTTGTTATCGCTAACAGTTTCTGTAATTTAGGTAACAATTCTTGTTATTGCTAACAGTTTGTGTAATTTAGGTAACAATTCTTGTTGTTATCGCTAACAGTTTGTGTTATTTAGGCAACAATTCCTTATATCACTAAGTGTTTGTGTAAGTTAGATAACAATTCATATTAGCGCTAACAGTTTGTGTATTTTATATTACAAATCCTGTTATCGCTAACTGCTTGTGTAATTTAGGAAACAATTCTTGTAATCGCTAATTTTTTGTTTAATTTCGGTTACAATTCTTGTTATCAACTGTTTGTGTAATTTAGATTCTAAATCTTGTTATCGCTAACAATTTGTGTAAGTTAGATAACAATTCTTGTTATCGCTAATTGTTTGTGTAATTTAGGTAACAATTTTTGTTATCGCTAATTGTTTGTGTAATTTAAGGATTAATTCTAGTTAGCGCTAACTGATTCTGTAATTTAGGAAACAGTTATGGTTATCGTTAACAGTTTGTGTAAGTAAGGTAACCATTCTTGTTAGCGCTTACTGTTTCTGTAATTTAGGTAACAATTCCTGTTATTGCTAATTTTTTGTGTAATTTAGGTGACAATTTTTGTTATCGCTAATTGTTTGTCTAATTTAGGTAATTATTCTAATTATCTCTAATAGTTTGTATAATTAAGGTAACAATTCATGTTAACGTAAACTGTTTGTGTAATTTAGGTAACAATATTTGTTATCGCTAACTATTTGTGTAATTTAGGTAACAATTCTTGTCATCGCTAACTAATTGTTTAATTTAGGTAACAATTCTTCTTATCGCTAACTGTTTGTGTAATTTAGGTAACAATTTTTGTTATCGTTAACAGTTTGTGTAATTAAGGTAATAATTCTTGTAATCGCTAAAAGTTTGTGTAATTTAGATAACAATTCTTGTTATCGCTAACTGTTTTTGTAATTTAGGTAACAATTCCTGTAATCGCTAACATTTTGTGAAATTTAGGTAACAATTCATGTCATCGCTAATGGTTTGTGTAATTTAGGTAACAATTCTTGCTATTGCTAATAGTTTGTGTAATTTAGGTAACAATTCTTATTATCGCTAACAGTTTGTGTAATTTAGGTAACAATTCCTGTTATCGCTAATACTTTGTGTAATTAAAGTAACAATTCCTATTATCGTTAAACGTTTGTGTAATTTAGGTAATAATTCTTGTTATCGCTAATACTTTGTGTAATTAAGGAAACAATTCCTATTATCGCTAAATGTCTATGTAATTTAGGTAACAATTCCTGTTATAGCTAATAGTTTGTGTAATTTAGGTAACAATTCTTGTTATCCATCTACATATACTGCTATATACACTATCCCATTTTCACCCTTTAGTATGTAGACAGAGTGATCAGAACTTATCCTTTTAAATCCTAAACTAGTCAAGAATTCATCAAGCTTTATATTCCATTGTCTGGGGGCCTGTTTTAGGCCGTACAAAGATTTTAGCAACTTGCATACTAAGGCTCTTTTCCTAGTTCCACATACTTTTCAGGCTGCTGCATGTAAATGGTCTCTTCTAGTTCTCCATGCAAAAAGGCCGTTTTTACATCCATCTGATGAATTTCCATATCTTCTATAGCAGCTAGGGATAGCAAAATCCTAACTGTTGGAAATCTTACAACCGGAGAAAATGTTTCTTCTAAATCGATTCCTTCCTTTTGATTGTACCCCTACGCCACAAGTCTGGCCTTATAGCGTTCAATGGTGTTATCGGGATTTAACTTCACCTTGAATACCCATTTGCTGCCGATCGCTTTTCGGTCTGGAGGAAGGTCCACGAGCTCCCATGTTTGAGCCTCCATAATCGACTTCATTTCGTCGTTTGCCGCCTCAATCCAGTGATTCCGCTCTGGTGATGAGAAGGCCTCTGGGATGGTCAAGGGTTCCCCTAAGAATGCCGAGTAGGCAAAGTGAGAGCTTGCTTGCAGACGGCTACTTGATCTTCTTCCCCCCGGAAATTCTGAGGCTGAGATCGTCGAATGTCGCGCATTGCGCTGATTGCGCTGATTGCGCTGGTTGCGATCCGTGTCTTGCGGATTGCGCTGGTTGCGATCCGTGTGTATTGACTGCTCTTGGTCCGTCTGGACCCGAAGTTGGTGAGGAACGTGGAGAGAGTCTGACTCCGGAGTTATTACCGGAGTTTGTGGAATCTGCGGGACAATTTCCTGCATGCAATCTAAGATGACATACTCCTGTACTTTCTGTTGCTTTTGCTGCTCTGTCATTTGAAATAAATCTATGGAGTCTAGTTCATCCTTAACAATGATGTTTCTAGCTACAACTATTTTCTGCCTTTCAAACACAAAGACTCTATAACCTTTTGAGTGATCATCATATCCTAACAGAATACCCGGTAATCCTTTCGGTTCCATTTTTCATCTATCTGTAGACGTATCCAATATAAAGCATTGACTACCAAAGACCTTGAAATGGCTAACATCTGGTTTGCTACCTGTCGAGATTTCGTAAGGAGTTGTTTCTACCGATCTTGATCCTATCCTATTTTTAATATACACTGCACAATTTAGAGCCTCAGCTCAGAATTTCGGATCCACATTTTTTTCTGCGAGCATAGACCTAAAGCTTTCCGTGAGAGTTCTATTCAATCTTTCCGACACCCCATTTTGTTCCGGTGAATATGGAACAGTCAATAGATGACTAATGCCTTCCTCAAGTAAAAAGGTTTCAAATTCTTTCGATGTATATTCACCACCATTGTCCGATCTGAGCTGTAGAATAGATGAATTATGAAGTTTTTCAGCCCATGCTTTATAGTGTTTGAAGTGACCAAACACTTCACTCTTCTCCTTCATGAAGTAAACTTTAGTAAACCTGGAGAAATCATCTGTGAAGGTGACCATGTATTTCATCCCTCCGGTAGATGGAACCTTCGCCGAACCAAAGACATCTGAATGAATTTGTTGTAAAAGTTTCGTTGACCGATGCTCAGACTCTTTAGGAAATGGCAATCTGTGGATTTTGCCTAAAGCGCAACCATCGCAAGTTTTGACCGGCTCATCTATGATTGATACACCCTCTATTTTTCCAGCAAGGACCATTTTCTTCAAACTATCATAATTTACATGGCCTAATCTTTTATGCCACAACTCATCTGAGTGCAAAATACCAGAGTACAGAACATCATTCTCCTTGGTATTAGCCATATCCATGCGATACATCTTGCTACGATCTCTAGTACCTGTAACCGCAACCTTGCCATTTTTGCTAACAACCTGCCGACCATTTTTCAAATTAACCTCAAAGCCTTTGCTCTCTACCAACGACGTAGAAAACAGATTTGTCTTAAAGTCTGGCACAAATAAGACATTGTGAAGAGTCCTTTCAAGTGCTTGTCCTTCTACATCAACTAGTAATGACACATCACCCACAACACGAGTTTGGACACTCATTCCACAAGCATAATAAATATTTTTCTCCGGCGTTGCTTTCAGATTTTTGAAGATGGCCTTGTTCCAACACATGTGGGCTGACGCTCCTGTATCCATTATCCATCCGGGGTCTTTCGCGCCCTTGATTGCAGCCGCCATAGCGAATAGATCCGTATCGTCCTCCGTAGAAACCGTCAAATTCTTGTCTTGGAGAGATGAAGAAGCCGAAAATAGTGCATTTCCACGAGGTGTAGTCCCCGTGGAGCCTTTGTAAAACTGGCTTTGTTGCCATCTCGGCCGCTATAAACCTGTAGCGTTAGCTTTTTTAAGCTTAGGACAAAATTTGTATCCATGACCTCTCTCACTACAATAAAAGCATGCATTGTTGGATTGTCTATTTCCACCTTGATTAAAATGTTTGAACTGATTATACTGAGTTCTTTGCTGATTAAACTATCCTTTTCTCCCAAAGTCTGAATTAAAAGCCTGTACTTGCTCAACATTGAGAATATTAGATGTAGCTTCCTCCTCTAGTAAAATATTGATGGCTAACTGTAAAGTCCAGCTAGCTTTATCTTTTTGTTTGAGCATGTCAGATGCTCCTTTCATACTACAAGGGAGACCCCTCATGAGCAATGCCGCGTGTTGAAAAGGAGGAAACACCCCACCTGCACAAGCATGTGCATCTAAAAGGATACGAAATTTGTTAGAATATTCAGCCATTGTACCGCCAGTGTACTTATAGTCCCAAATTTTTCCAGCCAATAGAAGCTCTTCCTAGACATTGGCCTTTTCATAATCACTTTTAAGAGATTTCCAGATATCAATTGCTTTTTTCATCTTTATCCGAGACATAGCTAAGTCCTCATATATACAAAATTTCAGAATAGAACGAGCTTGCGTATTTTTCTTAGACCATGACGGATCATATTCATCCAGCGAACCATCCAAGATATCTAAAAGATTGACATTTTCAAAATGTGTTTCCACCATATCCGCCCAGTAAACATACTTATCCCCCGAAAAGATAGGAATTCTTGATGACAGGCCCATAACCTGTTGTTCTACAACCACCGGTGCAGGTGGAGGAGCAGCAGTAGTAGTAGAAGTAGACATGATACACTCTCAGAAGTTATCAAGAATCCTACAAAACAGCTGTTCTTAAGTGCTCACCAATTCTTATATAAGCATCCAACCCTCACAAAACTCTATCAGAATATAGAGTAGCATAATTACTGATAACTCCCAAAGTTATAACACAATTGACCCGACAACACTCAAGATATAATACTCAGAAGTTTCCCAAAAACTGTCTGCAGTTTTACTACTTGGAAGTCTGGATACATAATATGTTATGAGTCCTAAGTCTTATACTTGTGTTGAATTGGCAACACCAGTGTACTTGAGAGGTACATCGAACCACCAAGCTACCACTAACCTGTCAAGCTACCATTGAGCTATCACTAAGCTAACTAGAATCGTATCTATCGCAGTTGCTCTATCCTGTACAGAATCACATTAAGAATATCAGACGTTGCGTTGTCTGTACGGACAATATCAAATATAATTGTGGTTGCCTTGTCTTGTCTGTGTTGCAGTTTCGCTGTTGCGCTGCTCTGCTGCTGCGCTGCTCTGCTGTATAGATACAGCAGCTGCTTTGCTGTATAGCAGTTGCGCAGCTGTATAGCAGCTACGCTATTGTATAGCAGCTGCGCTGCTGTATAGCAGCTGCGCTGCTCTGTTGTATAGCAGCTACGCTGCTCTGTCTGTATAGTTGCTACGCTGCTATGTCTCTAAAGGAGCTGCGCTGCTCTGAGACTGAAAGCTTTCCAAAAAGACAACATAATTTAGGTAACAATTCTTGTTATCGCTAACTGTTTATGTAATTTAGGTAACAATTCTTTTTATCGCCAACAATTTGTATAATTTAGATAAAAATTCTGTTATCGCTAATTGTTTGTGTAATTTAGGAAACAATTCTTGTTATTGCTAATTATTTGTGTAATTTAGGTAACAATTCTTGTTATTCCTTACAGTTTGTGTAAGTTAGATAACAACTCATGTTAGCGATAACAGTTTGTGTAATTTAGATTACAATTCTTGTTATCGCTATCTGTTTGTGTAATTTAGATAACAATTTCTATTATCGTTAATTGTTTGTGTAATTAAGGTAACAATACCTGTCATGGCTAACAATTTGTGTAATTGTGATAACAAATCTTGTTATCGCTAACTGTTTGTTTATTTTAAATAACAATTCTTGTTATCGCTAACTGCTTGTGTAATTTAGGTAACAATTCTTGTTATCGCTAACTCTTTGCGTAATTTAGGTAACAATTCTTGTTATCGCTGACAAATTGTGTAAGTTACGTAATCATTCTTGTTATCGCTAATTGTTTGTGTAATTTAGGTAACAATTTTTGTTACGGCCAACTGTTTTTGTAATTTAGGTAACATTTCTTGTTATTGCTAATTGTTTGTGTAATATAGGTAACAATTCTTGTTATCCGTAACAGTTTGTGTAATTTAGGTAACAATTCTTGATATCGCAAATTGTTTGTGTAAATAAGGTAACAATCCTTGTTATCCCTAACAGTTTGTGTAATTTAGGTAAAAATTCATATTATCCCTAATTGTCTGTGTAATTTAGATAACATTTCTTGTAATCACTATTGTTTATGTAATTTAGGTATCAATTCGTGTTATCGCTAATTGTTTCTGTATTTTAGGTAGCAATTCTTGTTATCGCTAACTTTTTGTGTAATTTAGGTAACAATACTTGTTATCGCTAACAGTTTGTGTAATTTAGGTGATAATTCCTCTAATCGCTAACTAATTGTATAATTTAGGTAACAAGTATTGTTATCCCTAGTTGTTTGTGTAATTTAGGTAATAATTCATGTTATCGCTAATAGTTTGTGTGAGTTCGACAACAATTCTTATTAGCGTTGAGAGTTTGTGGAAGTTACATAAAAAATTATTTTAGAGCTAACTCTTTCTATAATTTAGGTATCATTTCTTTTATCGTTAATTGTCTGTGTAATTTAGGTAACAATTCTTGTTATCGCTAACTACTTGTGTAATTCAGGTAACAATTCTTGTTATTGCTAAATGTTTGTGTAAGTTAGATAACAATTCATGTTAAGGCTAATTGTTTGTGTAAGTTAGGTAACAACTCCTCTTATCGCTAACAGTTTGCGTAACTTAGGTAACCATTTTTGTTAGTCTTACAGTTTGTGTAAGTTAGTTAACAATTCCTATTAGCCCTAACAGTTTGTGTAATTTATGTAACAATTCCTATAAGCGCGAACAATTTTTGTTATTTAGATAATAATTCTTGTTATTGCTAAGTCTTTGTGTAATTTATGCAAAAAAAATTGTTATCGCTATACGTTTGTGTAATTTAGGAAACAATTCTTGTTATCACTAACAGTTTGTGTAAGTTAGATAACAATTCTTTTTTGCGCTAACTATTTTTGTAATTTAGGTAATTTTTATTGTTATCCCTAACTGTTTTTATAATTTAGGTAACAATTCGTGTTATCAATAATTGCTTATGTAGTTTAGGTAACAATTCTTGTTATGGCTAAGAGTTTGTGTAAGTTAGATAACAATCCTTGTTAGCGTTAACAGTTTGTGTTTGTTAGGTAACACTTCTTCATATTGCTAACTGTTTGTGTAAGTAAATAAACCACTCTTGTTAGCGCTAACAGTTTGTGTAAGTTAGATAACAATTATTGTAAGCGCTAAGTGTTTCTGTAATTTAGGTAACAATTCTTGTTATCACTAAGTGTTTGTGTAATTTAGGTAACATTTCTTGTTATCTCTAACAGTTTGTGTGAGTTCGACAACAATTCCTATTAGCGCTGATAGTTTGTGTAAGTTACATAACAATTCATTTTTGAGCTAACTCTTTCTATAATTTAGGAAACATTTCTTAATGTCGCTAATTGTTTGTGTGAGTTAGGTAACAATTCCTCTTATTGCTAACAGTTTGTGTAAGTTAGCTAACCATTATTGTTAGCGCTAACAGTTTGTGTAAGTTAGAAATCAATTCCTGTTAGCGCTAACAATTTGTGTAATCTAGATAACAATTCGTGTTATCGCTTAGTGTTTGTGTAATTTAGATAACATGTCATGATAGCGCTAACAGTTTGTGTAATTTAGATAATATAATGTGTTAGCGCTAACAATTTGTGTAAGTTAGGTAACAATTCTTCTTATTGCTAACACTTTGTGTTATTAAGATATCAACTTCTAATATCGTTAATAGTTTGGTTAAGTAAGATAACAATTCCTATTAGCGCTAACAGTTTGTGTAAGTTAGGTAAGAATTCCTCTTATCGCTAACAATTCGTGTAAGTTAGATAACTTTTCTTGTTAGCGCTAATAGTTTTTGTAAGTTAGATAACAATTCCTGTTAGCGCTAACTGTTTTGTTATTTTGGTAAAAATTCCTATTATCACTATCAATTTGTATAATTTAGATAACAATTCTTGTTATCATTAGCATTTTCTGTAATTAAGATATCAACTTCTAATATCACTAATAGTTTGTGTAAGTTAGATAACAATTCCTCTTAGCGCTAACAGTTTGTGTAAGTTAGATATCATTTCCTATTAGCGCTAATAGTTTGTGTAAGTTAGGTAACAATTCCTCTTATCGCTAATAGTTTGTGTAAGTTACGTAACATTTCCTGTTAGCGCTAACAGTTTGTGTAAGTTAGGTATCATTTCCTGTTAGCGCTAACAGTTTGTGTAATTTATGTAACAATTCTTGTTTGTCGCTAATTGTTTGTGTAATTTAGGCAACAATTCTTGTTATCGCTAACAGTTTGTGTAATTTAGGTGACACTTGCTGTTATCGCTATCTGTTTGTGTAATTTAGATAACAATTCTTGTTATCACTAACAGTTTTTGTAAGTTAGATATCAATTCCTATTATCGCTATCACTTTCTGTAATTAAGATAACATATCATGTTAGCGTTAACAGTTTGTGTTATTTAGATAACATGTCATGTTAGCGCTAACATTTGTGTAAGTTTGGCAACAATTCTTCTTATCGCTAACAGTTTGTGTAATTTATCGCTAACTGTTTGTGTAATTTAGGTAACAATTATTGTTATCGCTAACTATTTTTGTAATTTAGGTAATAATTCTTGTTATCGCTAATTGTTTGTGTAATATAGGCAACAATTACTGTTATCGCTAACTGTTTCTGTAATTTAGATAACAATTCCTGTTAGAGCAAACAATTTGTGTAAGTTAGGTAACAATTCCTCTTATCGCTATGTGTTTGTGTAATTTAGATAACAATTCCTGTTAGCGCTAATTGTTTCTGTAATTTAGGTAACAAATCTTATTATCACTATTTATTTATGTAATTTAGGTAATAATTCCTGTTATCGCTAACATTTTGTGTAATTTAGATAAGAATTCCTGTTGTCTCTAACATTTTGTGTAATTTAGGTAACACTTCCTCTAATCGCTAACTGATTGTGTAATTTAGGTATGAATTCTTGTTATTGCTAATTGTTTGTGTAATTTAGATACCAATTCATGTTAAAGCTAACAGTTTGTGTAAGTTCGACAACTATTCCTATTAGAGCTGACAGTTTGTGAAAGATAAGGTAACAATTCTTGTTAGCACTAATAGTTTGTGTAATGTAGATAACAATTCCTGTTATTGCTAATTTTTTGTAATTCAAGTAAAAATTCTTGTTATCGCTAACTGTTTGTGTAATTTAGGCAACAATTGCTGTTATTGCTAACAATTTGTGTAATTTAGATAACTATTATTGTTATCACTAACAGTTTGTGTAAGTTAGATACCAATTCCTAATAGCCTTAACAGTTTGTGTAAATGATTTAACAATTTTTATTATCGCTAACTATTTGTGTAAATTAGGTAACAATTTTTTTTATCGCTAATTGTTTGTGTTATTTAGGCAACAATTCTTGTTATCACTAACAGTTTGTGTAACTTAGGTAACAATTGCTGTTATCGCTATGTGTTTGTGTAATTTAGATAACAATTTTGTTATCACTAACAGTTTGTGTAAGTTAGATATCAATTCCTATTAGCGCTAACAGTTTGTGTAAGTTAGGTAACAATTCCTCTTATCGCTAATAGTTTCTGTAAGTTAGGTAACATTTTCTATTAGCGCTAACAGTTTGTGTTAGTTAGGTAACAATTCCTGTTAGCGCTAACAGTTTGTGTAATTTATGTAACAATTCTTCTTATCCCTAATTGTTTGTGTAATTATGTAATAATACTTGTTATCTTGTTATACTTGTTATCGCTAACATTGTGTAATTTAGGTAACAATTTTTGTTTTCGCTAACAGTTTTCTGTAAGTGAGGATACAATTCCTGTTATTGCTAACTGTTTGTGTAATTTAAGTTACAATTATTGTTATTCCTAACTGTTTCTGTAAGTTAGATATCAATTCATTTTAGCGCTAACAGTTTGTGTATGTTTGTTTACAATTCTTTTAGCGCTAACAATTTGTGTAATTTAGGAAACAATTATTGTTATCACTAACTATTTCTGTAATTTAGGTAACAATTCTTGTTATCGCTAACTAGTTATATAATTTAGGTTACAATTCTTCTAATCTCAAACATTTTGTGTAAGTTGGATAACAATTCCTGTTATCGCCAAAATTTTGTGTAAGTTAGATAACAATTCCTCTTATTGCTAACAGATTGTGTGAGTTAGATAAGAAATCTTGTTAGCGCTAAGAGTTTTTGTAATTTATGTAATAATTCCTGTAAGCGAAAACAATTTGTGTAATTTAGATAATAATTCTTGTTATCGCTAACTATTTGTGTAATTTATGTAACAATTTTTGTTATTGCTAATTGTTTCTGTAAGTTAGATAACAATTCATTTTAGCGCTAACAGTTTGTGTATGTTAGTTTACAATTCTTTTAGCGCTAACAGTTTGTGTAATTTAGGTAACAATTTTCTGTAATTAAGATATCAACTTCTAATATCACTAATAGTTTGTGTAAGTTAGATAACAATTCCTCTTAGCGCTAACAGTTTGTGTAAGTTAGATATCATTTCCTATTAGCGCTAATAGTTTGTGTAAGTTAGGTAACAATTCCTCTTATCGCTAATAGTTTGTGTAAGTTACGTAACATTTCCTGTTAGCGCTAACAGTTTGTGTAAGTTAGGTATCATTTCCTGTTAGCGCTAACAGTTTGTGTAATTTATGTAACAATTCTTGTTTGTCGCTAATTGTTTGTGTAATTTAGGCAACAATTCTTGTTATCGCTAACAGTTTGTGTAATTTAGGTGACACTTGCTGTTATCGCTATCTGTTTGTGTAATTTAGATAACAATTCTTGTTATCACTAACAGTTTTTGTAAGTTAGATATCAATTCCTATTATCGCTATCACTTTCTGTAATTAAGATAACATATCATGTTAGCGTTAACAGTTTGTGTTATTTAGATAACATGTCATGTTAGCGCTAACATTTGTGTAAGTTTGGCAACAATTCTTCTTATCGCTAACAGTTTGTGTAATTTATCGCTAACTGTTTGTGTAATTTAGGTAACAATTATTGTTATCGCTAACTATTTTTGTAATTTAGGTAATACCTGCTATCGCTTGTTTGTGTAATATAGCAACAATTACTGCTATCGCTAACTGTTTCTGTAATTTATACCAAATCCCTGTTAAAACAATTTGTATTAGGTAACAATTTCTTCATGTGTTTGTGTAATTTAGATAATTCCTTAAGCTTAATTGTTTCTCAATTTAGGTAACAACTATTATCATATTTATTTATGTAATTTAGGTAATAATTCCTGCTATCGCAACATGCACTTAGATAAGAAATCTATACCTAACATTTGTGTAATTTAGGGACACTTCCTCTAATCCAACTAAAGTAATTTAGGTATGAATTTTGTTAGCTATTAATTGTGTGTAATTTAGATACCAAATCATGTTAAAGCCAATAGTAAGCCCTGACAACGCCCATTAGAGCCGCATGAAAGATAAGGTAACAATTCTTGTTAGCACTAATAGTTTGTGTAATGTAGATAACAATTCCTGTTATTGCTAATTTTTTGTAATTCAAGTAAAAATTCTTGTTATCGCTAACTGTTTGTGTAATTTAGGCAACAATTGCTGTTATTGCTAACAATTTGTGTAATTTAGATAACTATTATTGTTATCACTAACAGTTTGTGTAAGTTAGATACCAATTCCTAATAGCCTTAACAGTTTGTGTAAATGATTTAACAATTTTTATTATCGCTAACTATTTGTGTAAATTAGGTAACAATTTTTTTTATCGCTAATTGTTTGTGTTATTTAGGCAACAATTCTTGTTATCACTAACAGTTTGTGTAACTTAGGTAACAATTGCTGTTATCGCTATGTGTTTGTGTAATTTAGATAACAATTTTGTTATCACTAACAGTTTGTGTAAGTTAGATATCAATTCCTATTAGCGCTAACAGTTTGTGTAAGTTAGGTAACAATTCCTCTTATCGCTAATAGTTTCTGTAAGTTAGGTAACATTTTCTATTAGCGCTAACAGTTTGTGTTAGTTAGGTAACAATTCCTGTTAGCGCTAACAGTTTGTGTAATTTATGTAACAATTCTTCTTATCCCTAATTGTTTGTGTAATTATGTAATAATACTTGTTATCTTGTTATACTTGTTATCGCTAACATTGTGTAATTTAGGTAACAATTTTTGTTTTCGCTAACAGTTTTCTGTAAGTGAGGATACAATTCCTGTTATTGCTAACTGTTTGTGTAATTTAAGTTACAATTATTGTTATTCCTAACTGTTTCTGTAAGTTAGATATCAATTCATTTTAGCGCTAACAGTTTGTGTATGTTTGTTTACAATTCTTTTAGCGCTAACAATTTGTGTAATTTAGGAAACAATTATTGTTATCACTAACTATTTCTGTAATTTAGGTAACAATTCTTGTTATCGCTAACTAGTTATATAATTTAGGTTACAATTCTTCTAATCTCAAACATTTTGTGTAAGTTGGATAACAATTCCTGTTATCGCCAAAATTTTGTGTAAGTTAGATAACAATTCCTCTTATTGCTAACAGATTGTGTGAGTTAGATAAGAAATCTTGTTAGCGCTAAGAGTTTTTGTAATTTATGTAATAATTCCTGTAAGCGAAAACAATTTGTGTAATTTAGATAATAATTCTTGTTATCGCTAACTATTTGTGTAATTTATGTAACAATTTTTGTTATTGCTAATTGTTTCTGTAAGTTAGATAACATTCATTTTAGTTAACAGCTTGTGTATGTTACTTTCAACCCTTTAGGCCAATGCTTGTGTAATTTAGGTAACAATTATTGTTATATCTAACTTTTCAGACGCTAACTAGTTATAAATTTAGTAACACCCCTGTTATCTCAAACATTTTGTGTGTAAGTTGATAACAATTCCTGCTAGCTTAAGAGTTTAAAAGTTAGGTTACAATTCTAGCTACTAATGTTTGTAAGTTAGTAACTATCCTTGTTAGCTATAATTTGTGTGGGTTAGATAACAATTCATGTTATGCTAACTGTTTTGTTATTAAGCAACAATTCCTCTAATCGCTAACTGATTGTGTAATTTAGGTAACAATTCTTGTTATCACTAACAATTTGTGTAATTTAGACAACAATTCCTGTTAGCACTGATACTGTGTGTAAGTTAAGTAATAATTCCTCTTATGGCTAACTGTTTGTGTAAGTTAGGTAACCAGTCTTGTTAACGCTAACATTTTTTGTAATTTAGATAACAATTCGTGTTAGCGCTAACTTTTTCTATTATTTAGGTAACAATTCTTTTTATCGCTAACTGTTTGTATAATTAAGGTAACAATTTTTATTATCGCTAACAGCATTTGTAATTTAGATAACTATTCTTGTTATCGCTAACAGTTTGTGTTAGTTAGGTAACCATTCTTATGAGCGGTAACAGTGTGTGTAAGTTAGATAACAATTTTGTTAGCACT
>JBBHKE010003524.1:30334-48417 GCA_037447655.1 Zygnema cylindricum | reverse complement strand
TAGTTAAAATGCCAGCTAGTGAGGGATTAGGTAACAACTAAGAAACACTAAGGAGAAATTAAGGAGAAACTATTGTAGAACTAATGTATGAGAATTAATGTCAGAATTCCTTTTCTGAATTTTGTATTGTCTCTATCTATGTTCATGAGGATTTAATGTATGTGAGCTGGTTGATATTTGATGTGAGTTAAATTCGCTTCCGCATTGTAATTTGTCAATTTTCTGCGCATTCCGATTGTGTTATCGATCCTTTCAAAAATGAGAGGAAAATGAAGATGGATAGAGACAAGAAATGGAAATTAAAAGGGGATTGGGAAAAGGAGAGGGAGAGGAAAAGAGAGAGAAAAGGAGAGAGGAAAAGGGAGAGGGTAGAGATTTAGAAATAGTGGCCATAGGATCGATCAATTACAAGACAGGAAGCTTAAGGAAAACAAATCTCTATATGAGATAGCAAGGCTTAATTCTTGAACAAAGAAAGAAGATAAATCATGACTTGACAAAATAAAAGCACTTAGTGCAAAATTAGCAGTAGGGAAAAATTGGAGAGAATCATTCAGTAGATTGATGATTTATTTTTTAACGCATAGCATTGGTACATTTTTATATGTGTAGGTGTCGTGTAGACCTATACTGCTTGCGTGTCACGTAAAGAAGTACAATCTTAACTTGTGACCTACGTAAACAAATCAACGGTCACAATTCACTTCGTGAAACATACTCAAAATCTGCGACAACTTAACTTGCCGTACTGTACGAGTAAAAGACTACGTTTCATCCAAAACTTGACGTCTACGCTAATGTACCGTGACATCTACCAAGTCATACTTCACTTCTAATCAACCGTACAAGACTTCGGTTTATTTTTTTTCACAACACGTAACTTCTTTCTCAACTTCAACTTCTTTCTCATGTAACTTCAACTTCTTTCTCACGTAACTTCAACTTCTTTCTCACGTAACTTCAACTTCTTTCTCACGTAACTTCATCTTCTTTCCCACGTAACTTCAACTAACTTCAACTTCTTTCCCACGTAACTTCAACTAACTTCAACTTCTTTCCCACACAACTTCAACTTCTTTCCCACACAACTTCAACTAACTTCAACTAACTTCAACTTCTTTCCCACGTAACTTCAACTAACTTCAACTTATTTCCCACGTAACTTTGACCAAGTTTGACTTTTTGGTCCTTCGTTGAAAATGAAAGCAAAATTTTAACAAAAAAGAGATAGGAAAAGGGGGAGAGGAAGAAAGAGAGAGAGAGAGAGAGGGACAGAGTCGGAAAAGGTTTTATGGAAAAGGCGAGGTAGTGGGCAAAAAAAAAGGGATAGGAAAATGGATAGGGAAAAGGAAAAGGAGAGAAAGAGGCAGAGGAGAGGGAGAGGGAGAGGTAGAGGGAGATGGAGAAGGAGAGGACACAGAAAAGGGATATGGGAATGGGGAGGGTTTCTGGAACGAGTATGGGGGCACAAAGAACTGCGAGTTATTACAAATAAAACAAAAAAACAAGCTTCGATATATCGCCATATAATGTATCGGCGTATCGGCAAAATGTCGCGATATTGGGCTTGTTGATATATCGAAGCGACATATCGATTACCTGGTACCCGAAATTAGGTGCATATCGAATATCGGCAAGAAGTCCTCGATACACAACACTAAATAAAGGCGTAAGTGAGATATTAAAACTCACTTTGTCCAATCTGTACGTAGAACTATCATTTATATGTTGTCACCGGAAAGAGCGATCGTGTCATTTAGTTTTGTCGACACTTTATTTTCGCGTGGATAGTGAGGGCCCTTATGGGAAAGGCGCTACTGGAGTGAATACTTCCAATGGTACCATTTGGGCACAATGGCAAGGTCAAGATTACGATGTTCACACCTCGGATTGTGGATAGTCTTGTTTTACTGCAGCTCTTGTGACACTCCATTTTATTCTATTTTCTGGGTCATCTCATATTGCTGTATTCACACTAGGAATGGATGATGAATGAGATGAGGAAATGAATGTCATTTTTTCAGTTTAGACGTGAATCGCCCTTGACGTCATCCCACGTCAACAAAAACGTCGTGATGTGATTCATGTTGCCTTACAATTAGGCGTCGATGACTCAAATCCGTCCGTACCATTCATTCATTCATTCGGGATACGACTTCCTATTTTTTCAAAGTCGGATTTATGCATTCCAAAAAGGTTTTCCGGAAATGAAGATGATTTACCACAGTTGTCAAGTTTTGACGCACTTAACCATATATTTTGTCTGTCACTACGCTCCAAAAAGGTTGACAGCCGAGCGGTCGGCCTGTTTGGCGCCCCTATTTTTGTTTTTTTGCGAAATGAATGGTACAAGATTATTCGTTTCATCATCTCATTCATCATCCATTTCTAGTGTGAATGCAGCAATAGAAACCAATCACTTTCCATATTTGTGACGCCAATCACACTTATCACGATGAGGCACCCCCGATTTCTTGGGGTATCGCAATTAGGCATGTTCTCCATTAGGCGGCCCCAATAAACATGCGGATACGTCTATTTCTAGTGTTTACTGGCACAGCCTTTCACTATGTTGTGCCAGTAGACATCAATCCTCGATTATGATTGGCGCCACGTAGGTTAATTTTCAGATTCTTAAAATCTAGAAATATTCTTCAAGCTGAAAATCTTTACATAATATTTTTGGACAGGCGGAGGAAGTTGATGATTCGTACGAAAATGTTGCGACCAGATTATAATTTTGAAATTGAAAATCAAAATTTCGAAAAAGAAAAGGCGCCGCAAACTTTTAAGGTCAGCGGATGTCAGAAGGAGCGTGCGAAGATATTTTCGGTCGACCATCATACATTGTGGCGGAAGGCACATGGCGTGTACGACGTGCTCGATTCTCATTGCCTGTTCGTGGTGGATTTTTTTTTACTTTTCATGTGTACCAATGGTACGCGACTAGTGTGAAGAAACTCTCCTCGCCGAGGAGAGTCTCTTCAAACTGGACGATGTGCGTGATTGCCTCGCGAATGTAAAAAAGTGAAATATCCAACGGTCGATACTTACGCCAATAATATTGGAGCCATCCAGTAGACATGTTTCGTCATGTTTCGTCTGACAAAAAAAAATGGTACGAATCTAAGAAATCGTACGGCGTCCAGTAAACAACCCCACTTTTCCTCCAATGGAAGTTCACCCTTAGGGTAGAATTCCATTAGACGAAAAGTGTGGTTCGTTACTAAACGCCGTACAAGTTCGTACAGATTCGTACCACGCCCTACCTTAAATTTTTTTTTTGTCAGACGAAGTATAGTTACTGGAAAGTTCTCGGGAAGCTCTAATGATGTAGGCGTAATTCCTGGCCGTTGGATATTCCACTTTTTCAGATCCGCGAAGCAATCGCGCACATCATCCAGTGTGACGATACTCTCCTCGCGAGGAGAGTTGTACGATACTAGACGTGTACCATTGGTACACTTGAAAAAACAAAAGAATATCTGCTTTAAATAAGCGATCACAGGTCTACACGTCGTATAGGCCATGTACCTACGTCGTACGGTCCATGTGTCGCTTGCCATGCTGGATGCAGGTGAGCCGAAAATATTTTGGCACGCTCCGTCTGACATCCACCGACATTCAAAGTTTGGCGCGTCTTTTTGCCATTCCGTTTCGAAATTTTGATTTCCGATTTCAAAATCAAAAATCTGGCAGCAAACTTTACTTACGAATCATTAACTACTTCCGGTCGTACAGATTTCGTTCTAACTTTCCGTTTGAAGATTTTCTTTAAGATTTTCAAATCTGGACTGTAACCAATGTGGCGCCAATCATAATTGAGGAAGGTTTGTTACTGACCCGACAAAATGGAATAGTCTTCTAGTAAACGCTGTCAGTAGAATTTTCCGTACATTTACTGGGACCGCCTAATGGAATTCTACCCTTAGTGCGCTTTCTAGGTTTATCTCCGTATTCCGTCATGCGACTGAAGTGATTGGATTAGGAGTAGGTAGTAAAAATGTAAAATAGAATGGATTCGATGTCGCGACGCGCTACCATAATTACTTTGCATTAGCTTTGGGCATCAAGGGATGTAGATTTGAGTAGCCTGTTTGGTACGTGTGTAGAGTACGAATACCGTGCTAGACCGTTTGACCTGCGGGCATATTTTGTCGCATTTGTATTCTGGCAGGTCTGCGGACTGCACCGTGTGTCGCTATGGGAAAATCTCCCTAAAATAGTGTGCTAAGCAAACGCTTAACCTTTAGATTTCAAAAGCGAAGCACCTTACAATGCGCTACTGTACCGGTCTGCGCGTAACGGAATAAGTACCCGACCGGCAGTTTCAGTTCGACTCGCAACACTGGGACTGTGCCGAACTTTCGAAGCAAACGCTCGACTTTTAGATTTGGACAGCGCACAGATTACAAAGCAGTTCGTGAATTCCCCAAAAGGTATCTGTACGGCATCAGCCGCACCTTTTACAAATATGCCAGGCACCGACCGCGGCCCTCTGCGGCTCTTGTTTCCCGTGCAAGAAGGAGCCTTTCCATTTGTACTTACTCGACCAGTTGCGCCTCTCCCGCATAATCCAAAAATGGCACGGGCCAACGACAGTGAGAACAGTCCAGAAAGATTCCAGCCATTTCTAAACACACTCAACCCAGTTGCGCCTACCCGCAAAATTCCAGAATCATCCGCGGCCCGCCGACATTAGAAACAGTCCAAAAAGATTCCAACCTTTCCGCCTCGCGCTATTGGAGCGTAGCTAAGATGCGCATCTCTGAGAGCTGCCACGTGGTCAGAAGAGTTCGCGCGAAACCCTTGGCGTTAGCAGCTGCAAACTATAAAGGGTTTCGAGCGACGAACGAGAAGTGACTCAGCACTCAACTCTGACCACCGCCTCTGCATCACTGTTTTCATCATCTCTCCCCTGCCAGTCAAAATGGCCGCCATTGTCGCTTTCCTCGCCATCGTCGCTCTCGCAGCAGTCAACAGCGCCGAGGCAGCAATTAAAATCGGTGGCGCCACATCTGTGGAGAAGGTTTGTTCTATTTTCATCATCGTCATCATCTTCTGTGTTCTCTCTCTCTCTCTCTCTGTCTCTCTCTCTCTCCACATTACATAGGTCTTTTATTGTGGTAGTGAAAGATCTCTGCATTGCAGTGAAGCACAGCTGTTTGTTGTTGTTGTAAATACTTCTTTCATAGTAGTCTTGCCAACCTCCGTTTCCCTCGATTTTGCGACTGGTTTTTGTACCTCTTTATTTTGATGAAAGCATTTATTCTGCTAAGCGCAAATACATGTCCAAACCCACATTTTGAACTCTTATGTACTGACATATCTCTCTCTCTCTCTCTCAATCTCCCTCCCTCTCTCTCTAGCTTTATCTCTCTCTCTCTCTCATATCTCCCTCTCTCTGTCTCTCTTTTTCCTTGATTCTGTAATTTTGAACCCACATTCTGCACTGACATCTCTCTCTCTCTCTCTCTCTCTCTCTCTCTCTCTCCCTCCTGGTATCTACAGTATGTCGGGCAGCTCTGCCTGAGCAACAAGGCTCTGTACGGGTCATACGCCTCTGTGGGATCCTCTGCCGGAATCGCCGGATTTATCCTGGGCATGTCTCGGAACAACGAGTCCGTCTCGACGGGCTGTATGACATCGGACGTCCAGGCCGGAGGAAAAACCAAGCTCAGCGTTCCCTTCACTGTCGCCACGTACTCTTTCTTCACCAAGAAGGCTTCCGGACTCCGTTTGACCACCGACCAAGTCGCCAAAATCTACACCTCCACCGTCTCCTGGTCCGCGATTAAGGCCGGTCTCTCTGGAAACGTCATTCCCGTGGCTCGATCCGACGGCTCCGGAACCACCGAAGTGGTCTGCCGATGGCTCGCAAAGTCCTCTTTCTGGCCTGCCTCTGTCAAAAGCCCCGCCTGCGGCTCTGCTTCCTGGAGTGGGAAAAGCGGCATTTCTAGGTCGGTTGTATACAGGTCAGGATCGAGTGGAATTGGGGAGTACCTCGCCGCGACCCCCAACGCTCTCGGCTACTTGCAGACTGGAATCGGAGTTACGACCTACAAACTTTTCCCCACGGCCATCAGGAACTTGGCTGGAAAATTCGTGACCGCTGCCGGAACCACCGACTGTGGAGATATTTACGCTGCCCTTCCCCGAACTGTCTATGTCCCCAGACCATCGACTTACCCCATTTGCACCCTCGTCTTGGAATTCGCCAAACTGAATGGCGGGGCAACAGTCAAGAAATTCGTACTTTACACCTTGTCTACTTCCGCGCAGGCATTGGCCCCTGAATTCCTATTTGATCCTCTTCCGAGCCAGCTCATCGCAACTGGTATCTTCTGGGCCAACAAGATCAGATAGAGAGTGAAAGTGGGAGAGCGTGAGAAAAGTAAAAGGGTGTGAAAATTGCAAATAGTAAGATTTTCATTTTGTCACTGGAGGTGGTGAAGTAGCTTTTATGAGGCAGTTTAGAGCTTTTATTTGGTCGCTGGGAGGTAATGGATGAATAGGGCCTAAAAACCATTTTGGATTTGCTTGGACAATTAGTGTTTTTTGCCTTTTTCTCCTTCGCTCTTTCTCAATGATTGGTTCCCGGATGTGTTTGGAATTCTGGGTTTTGTCGGCTTAATGTACGTTGATTCAGTAATGCAAATCGTATATTGATGTATTTTGTTGACACTTTGAGTAAGGATAGAAAAACGTACAAAAGCAGGAATGTTCCAACTTTTGAGTATTTCACAAGGGCTGTCAGCTGTGACAAGCCAAGTCTTTTACTTTTCGTCCATGGGGGATATGGAAGGTGTAGAAACTATGACAGATTCGAAGGAATTCCACAAATCGTTAAATGAAGGAAAATATTTGTGACGAACATTTTCGTTATGAGATACAATACCTGTACGTTTGGAGTTGATTTTGTAGAAATAGTCCAGAGGAAGTTTGGATTTTTCCAATAATATTTTCAATTAAGGAATATTTCTACAAATGGTTCGAAATTATCCATAGTTGGAAGGTTTAATCTTGTGTAATCTGCTGTATGTATATTGGAATGTTCAGAGTGTTGAATAGAAAATGTGATAATTTATGTTTTTCTATATTTGTGAGTGGAGAGATGCAGTGATGCATGGCTAACCTGTTGTGGGTTAACGGGAAAAATTTTCTTCTATCATATGGAATTGCCTAGAAAAAAATTTGTCAGAATCTTTATCACGGTTGTGAAGGTTGGGAGAACGTTTGGACAACAAAACACCTCCATGTCATTGCTCCGAAAGTGTGTGCCTCAGTTGGCACGGTTGTTATCTATTTATTTGTTTGTTTATTGATTGATTAATTTATTGATTTTTCATTGGCTGATTGTTGGATGGATCAGTGAATCGATCGATTGACTGTGACTGTGACCGATTCATTAATTGTTGCGACAAGACGTCGACGGGTTCAGACCGATGTAGAGAAAAAACAGGAAAGTAAACAAGAGGAACTGGTTGGAGAAGAGGAAAAGCAAGAAAAAGAGAGAAAAAGTAGGAGTCATTAGAAGGAAATCTGGAGGAGGAAAAAATGGAGGGGGAGTGGAAAAGGTGGTAATGTGAGTTTTTAGCTCACCTGTGAGTTGAAAGCTATTAACCTTGTAAGTGGACAGCTATTAACCTGGTACCTGTTCAGTTAGAAGCTGGAGACAAGTGTGCAGAAAGTCCAACGGTGGGGAGTTAAAATTTAAGGGAACGACATGATGATTGGAGGGAGAGAAGGAGGTAGAAGAAAAAGCTGATAGGAAGGAAAGGGGGAAAATAGTAGAAAATTTGAAAAAAAAGAATAACGGTGTTTTTGTAATGGCAAATCTAGTGTCCATGGAGGTTTGGCAGAATTAATTGATGAAAGAAAACCAATCGTTAAAACAAGAACTAATGAAAGGGGAATAACTATTTGCATGCCAGGCAAAGAATGGGAGCTCAATAAACGGAGACAATTGCAGCACTTTCAAAGAGAGTGGAGATGCTAACAAAAGCCCCAACTCTTAAGGCCAAAGAACATGTATTTCAAGATTTTTTATTTTTTCGAGTCAAGTCCTGAGCTGAACTTATTTATTTACTTAATTTCTGTTCTTAGCTGGTTCTGAGTCGATGTTAGCAGAAATAACATAAATTTAGTGCCAGTCATTTTTTTGGTCCTGAAACATACACTCCTATTAGCAATACTAATTGTTTTTTCCCAACGCTTATTTGGTAAGTGGTTGAAAACCGTCTACATTAGTCAAATTAAAATTGTTTGTATGAAAATAAATCGCACGCTGTACATTTCTTAACACTAAAAGCGATTCATGGTGTACCCTAGTATAAGGGCCACTGTGCGCAATTCGGGTATTTCCATCCAAAACGTTTTGCCAAGTTTAGTGATATGACTGTCGTGGTTTTTTGCATTTTGTCGTAGATTGCGAATGCGGTATTTGGTTTGTCAGTGTAGGCATTGGACGGAGGCGTTGGAAACAAGGGAGATTTGGGAGACAAATCCGCCCCTTCTTGTCCGTCTCCAATTACACCGACATTTCCAAGAAAAATGGAAAGGAAGATACCAAACCCTTCTCCACACTTTGTTTCTGTGTAATGTATTGAAGCCATTAAAAAGTTGGCGTGTCATTGTTGCGGATTTGTTTTCAAATCAATGCAAAGAAGGGAAGAGAGGGTAAATCACAATATCATTTTTTTCGTTTTTGCAAAAATATGGAATGTGAGTAAATTTCTTCAAGTCGCAAAATACTCGCTTTTGTTGAATGTCTATGGCATTTGGGGATGTTAGATATCTTTCTTTAGTTTGTCTGACACAATGGAAGTTGCATGTAAAAATTGACGTGAAAGATGTTCCTTTTTCCTAGGAGGCTGATGGACGTTAAAACTGATTTTCCGAAAGCGTTTATAAGTTGATCAAATCTCTGTATGGTCTTAAACAGGCTCTTATACAGTGGAATTCGAAACTAGACAACTTTTTGACACGGAAGTAGCTCAGATCAATCGGTTTACGTCTTACCAGATGATAAAGATAAGATTTGATACATAGCTGTTTATGTAGATGACCTATTGATCCTTTGCAAATCACAAAACAGGATTCAAGAACTTCAGGCACAACTGAACAAGGAACTTGAAAAAGTACTTAAAAGAGGCAAAGTATATTATAGTAGAGCCAATAAAATCTTACGTTTACCTAGAAAGAAGCATCAGGAAACTTGATAGAAAAGGTTGGTATTGGATTAGCTAACAGTTGTACTACTCCCTTACATACTAATAAAAAGTATAATTTATAAGGATAGAACACCTGAAACAAAAGAGCAAGAATTTATGCCAACCATTCCATAACAAGAAGTAGTTGGTAGCCTTATCTACTTTATGAATTGTACTCGACCTGCTTATTCAAATGCAGTAGGAGTCTTAAGTGGAAAACTACAAGATCCGCGAAAAAAACATTGTGAAACAACAAAAATAGTACTTCGGTATCTTATCGAAATTCAAAAGTTATGGTTACACTTAGGAGGAGGAGAAATGTCAATCAACACCTGGAGTGATGCGAGCCACGGAGACGACACGACCAAGAAATCAACATTTGGATACATTCATCAAATTGGAGCAACACATGTGCTGGAGCAGCAAGTTGCAAAAAGAAAGTGCTCAATCCACTGTGGAGTTAAAATTTCTAGTAGTTGTGGAGCTAAAATTTCTAGTAGTTATAGCAGTTTGTTTGGCAGTAAAAGATATTATTTGGGTTAAAGCAATTTTGCAAAAGTTAGGGTGGATGCAATTGAGACCTCAAATACTGTAGTGCCACAATCAAGCAGTCATTGTAATATCTGGAAGTCTACGCCATGATTTTAAGAGCAAACACAATGATATCAGGCTAAGGTTTGTCAAAGAGAATATTCAGAAAAAAGTAGTTCAAATGCAACACTTACCAGATTTCCATATGATAGCAAACATGTCGACAAATGCCCTACTAGCTCAAAAACTCAAGTTTTGTAGAGAGGCGTGTAAATTGATAAGTGAGTAATAGGATAGAAATTATGGGGAATGTTGAAAAGTAACTTTCATTTGTGAGAGAGGAACTTAAGGACTTTGAAACTTCTGTAAAGTTTTGACATCCATAATGTACCACATATAGAACGACAGTAAAAAGTATTTGTACAACCAAAGGTAGGGGAGCAACATCAACTATCACGAGAACGTCATTTAATATTAAAGATGTAGTTCTATCGAACGAAGAGTGAGGTTGGTAACAGAAATTCAGACCTTTCCGTACTACGTTGTACCTTTTATTTTGTTTTTATCCGCGAACAACATAACTGAGAATCTTGCCAATATGCTCCAAAGGTGTGAGAGGTAACAATGACCGTTGGATCTTTATTCGCGAAGCATTCGCTTCAAATGTTTCTGTAAATGGTGATGTACCTGCATTTGTAGAAAATAAATGAGCCGCGACACGTTGGTTATTGAACGTACGCGTCAAGACGGCAACCTAACGGAAATCAACAACTTTTGCAAATGACATTTACATTCAAAAATACAACCGAAATCACAAAAATAATCTCGTAACGTCTTTTGTCACGCTATTTTTGTTAGCGCCCATTTGTAACACCATTTCTAGCAACGCTCATTCATCACGCGAAAAAAAAAGGAACCCTAAAAAAATGAGCTGGTCGTTGACAATGCGTCTGCAAAGAGTACATAAATGTGTTGAATGATGACCTGGTGCGCGTGTACATGGTACGCAAATGAAGATTTCAAGTTAAAGCTGGTTGGTGTGAATGATATTTGACAATTTTCAATATAAAATCTTTATTTACGTGGTACCATTCTTTTTCGAACACATGGATTACAGTCTCTGTGCGTTATAACATCGTTTAAAATGTAGCACCCTGTAATCTTGGCTGTACAATTACAAACTTTCCTGATGGTACTTCGCCGTAAGTTGAAAATTGTCAAAAGATCACGAAAAAAATAATTAATCAAGCAATTAGAGGAAAGGCCGTATAATCTAAAATTAATATGACTTGATTTTTTGTACATGTGGGGATAGATTTTGGTCAAAAAAATGGAAAAAAAATCATAATTAAAAATAAGACTTCGTTCAGATTGGGATTTTTGTTCATGCATTATTAAATACGCATTATATGTTTATGATATGTAGATAACGTGCTACCCAACCAACCAGCCCCAATCTAAAGTCATCACAAATACAATTTTTAGTTTATATTTCATAATCTATGAGCGGCAAAAAATGTTGAATTCAACCTTTTCATTCTAAATTCTTCACAACACCTTTACATTTTCAAAATCGTAGTTTAGATTTTAATTTTGTGTGTTCGATTCAATTCACAAGGGGCAATAATAACAAAATTGAACCATATAACGGCAATATCGTTTGTCGATCTAGTTTTGAATCATTTTTGTCCGAGTTAGCAAGTTTACAAACAAATTGATTCAGTGTACATAAATTTGTACATCTTCTCAGCTTGCGATCATTTCTAATCATCTTAAACTTTAAATTTTAAATGTTGAATTTGTTGACGTACAAAAACTGTACCGCTCAGTACCCGGAATTGTGGTGTAAACCACACTAAAACCTATATAAAATTGGACCCACCAGCATAACATGTGAGCTGGTGGCACAGTGGTAGTGCGTTCGCAGCTTAAGTGAAAGGTCCCAGGTTCAAATCCTGGCCGGCTCATCAATCCCTTTATTGGGATCGTCCATTCTATCCCCCGATTCTAGGAATCTTAACATGGTATCAAAGCCAGGGGGACCAGGTTTACATGGACTATTATGACCGGCTACCTCTCGAGGGGGGGTGTTGACGTACAAAAACTGTACCGCTCAGTACCCGGAATTGTGGTGTAAACCACACTAAAAACTATATAAAATTGGACCCACCAGCATAACATGTGAGCTGGTGGCACAGTGGTAGTGCGTTCGCAGCTTAAGTGAAAGGTCCCAGGTTCAAATCCTGGCCGGCTCCATCAATCCCTTTATTGGGATCGTCCATTCTATCCCCCGATTCTAAGAATCTTAACAGAATTAGATATAAAAAAAATGTTTATAACTCATTGTTTTGAGTTTAAATATAGTTGAGCTACGTCACAGTTGCCATTGCTTGGTTGAGTTTTAGAACCTTTACCTAAATATGTACTTTTTTTATTAGATTTTGTACAGTAACGTCAACTCGAATTACATTTCTTTGGTTAAACATTCGTCCTCGTAGGTTAAGTCAATGTATCTAACCTATCAGTGTTTGTTTGTAAAAATATCCTTATTACATTGGTTTTATTTTTTTTGTTTTGGCATTCACTCTTGTGTAGCCTTTTTTTTTGTTTCGACCACATTACTGTTTCGTTTCTTTTTCTTTAGCTCTTTCTACAAGGTTTGCCTTTTTTTTATAATGTTTGAGTTTGAAGTGTCGTCATGGTTTGAAAACTGATTACAATATTCAATATTAAAGGGTCGAAAATCCATTCTAATAAAATACTCAGAGTAGGTGATGTTTGATTGAATTGTGTTTTGTGCACGTGCATCAAGTTATATTTTTTTCTTAAAAGCTTTTAAGATTTTTTAGCCTTCAGCACTTGATTTTTTGTCTTTACGGATGGTGAATGTTTACGCTAGACGGACAAATGGTACGCTTTCACTAAAGTTTAATTGAGTGCAATAAAATGTATTTTGACGGATCCTCGATGTGTGAACTCCTAACTTTTCGGGGTTTGTTCGATTTTTACTAAAAACCCATATAACATACATATCATATGCCCATTTGTAAGCATGCATTTGAATTAGGATAAATCAATTCGGATAGGGATTGAAATTCACAAAATCTTTGCTCGCGATGTTACGAGTTGTCGTTATTCCAAAGTAGTACGAGTAGTAAGGCTAAAACTATGTGACGACTCTTTTGTTTATAGAATGCTTACATGAGATAAGAGTTTTGTTTAGGATTTTTCATGGGTTTTGAGGATTTAATATGGAATTCATGGTATTTTAAAATCCTTGAGGCTTCTTCAAGTTTTTACTATTATCTGAAAAGGTTTTGCCGTGGTGTTTGCTTTGAAGAACAACTTTTTTATCGTTCCCATTATATTTTGGTATGAAATAAATTTGTCTTTTTGTGTCATTACTAACAGACTTATATAATACATAGTTTTATAAACCTAAATTGACAAAAAATTAACGGTAAAACCAATTGTGTACTCTAGTCAGAGGTTGCAAAAGTCAAAAAAATTAGATACCCGAAAGCGACAATTTTATTATTTTCAAAATCTGAACACTCGAAACCCGGCCGGGTTATGTCACGCGCCTATATTATTACCTGGTACCCGATACGCGTTTACGAAAAAAAAAGGTAACGGAAACTTGATTTCCCTCGACTACTAATACCCGCCCCTAGCCGAATAAGTACAGAATTACTGGTACATCTCCCTCATACCTTCCACGTTGCCAAGAGTACAAAGTACAATAATGTTGGATAGTATGGACATTACAGTACAGTACACCGTCAATCGCTATTAGAGTAAAGGAATAAATAGCGTAAAAAAAGAATTAGTGTTACAAACACTAATAGTGATTTTTTTTTTTGAAAAAAATTATATACATTAAATAATCACTAACTGTAATTTGGGTTGTCCAGAATAATAAATACCCGCCCTTAAATGACTACAGTAATATGTGTATCCGTACAAATTCCGACAATTCGTACGTCGTCGCGTTGTTCACACGGTCGACGGACGAACATATGAGAATGTGATTTTTTTCGACGAGTTTGCGTCTCTTTCTTCTAGTGCACATTCACATGTGTGTGCAATAATGTTAAGTGTCTTTTTATGCCTTTGTAATTCAAAAAGTACCATTTCGTACAGAGAGATCCTTTCCGTACGCCACACTATTTCCATCGAGGTGTACTTCAATTATTAACGCTAATTGAAATAAAACCCTAATTAAAATAATGGAAAAAATAGAATTATGGATTGTATTTAAGGTTTTTTTTTTTGAAAAAAGGGCACCGAATTGGCGTTATATACTCTAGTAGCGATTGACGCTGTACTTTAGTTGCACGATCACACTATAAATGGATGATGAAATGAGATGAGGAAATGAATGTCCTTTTTTTTGTTAGGATGTGAATAGCCATTGACGCCATCTCACGTCAATAAAAACGTCGCGATGTGATTCATGTTGTCGTACGATTAGTCGCCGATGACTCAAATCCGTGCGTACCAAACCATCGTTAAGAAGGGGGGCGGACGCTTCGTCAAAGTTCCAAAGAAGTTTTAAGTTTACATTTTTTTAAGTTATATTTTAGATGATTTTGATTGGCTATTTGATAATTGGTTAGCATTTAAAAAAAAATCGTTACAGTACGGATCATTCATTCGGGATACGACTTCCTGTTTTTTCAAAGTCGCATTTCTGCATTTCGAAAAGGTTTTCCGGAAAGGAAGATGATTTACCACAGCTGTCAAGTTTTGACGCACGACCGTATGTTTTGTCCGTCGCTACACTCCAAATCATATATTTTGTCCTTCGCTACGCTCCTAAAAGGTTGACAGCCGAGCGGTCGACCTGTTTGGCGCCTCTGTTTTGTTTTTTTGCGGAATGAATGGTACGTGATTATTCGTTTCCTCATCTCATTTATCATCCAATTCTAGTGTGAATCGTGTAAGTGGAACGTACCTAAGAAACCTTCAATTTTTTTAGGTTTTTGCTAACCCGGTCGTACCCTACTTTTTTTTTTCTGTATCACCCGGCCTAATCCGGCCGGCCCCACAAAATTTTGCACTCGAATCCGTTCCGCATCCGACCCGGGCGGTCGGGTACGGATCGGGTACGGATTCGGGTACCCGATTGCGACCTCTGCTTTGCGGGTTCCAAAAAAAAAAAAACTGGCCGCTCCGATTCGATACGCAACACTGGGAAAAAGCTCCAACTTATTTAAGGGTGAACTTCCATTAGAGGAAAAGTTGTGTTGTTTACTGGATGCCGTACACTTTCGTACAGATTCGTACAAATTTTTTTTTTTGTCAGACGAAACATTTCGAAATATGTTTACCGGATCGCTCCAACATTATAGGCGTAATTATCGACCGTTGGATTTTTAGCTTTTCTAGATTCGCGAAGCAATTGCGCACGTCGTCCAGTGTGAAGATACTCTCCTCGCCGAGGAGAGTATCTCCTTACTGGACGATCGCACATCGTCCAGTTTGAAGAGAGTCCCTTCAAACTGGACGATGTGCGCGATGTACACCCTGGATGATGTGCGCGATTTTCAAGTGAAGATAAAAAAAATCGCCAACACGAATAGGCGATGAGAACCGAACACGTCGTACACGCTATCCACTGTCCACAGTTTGCCGCGCTTTCGCTCTATTAACACACGTAAAAAATGTGACAGATGTCACATAATACGGCAGAGGCTTTCCTTTGGAGGCAAGAGTCTCTATTAACACACGTAAAAATGTGACATATGTCACATAATACGGCAGAGGCTTTCCGTTGGAGGCAGGCGTTCAAGTAAAAGCCATGGCAGTGAAAAAGTTAGGGTTTGTTACAAACCCTGATGAAGGTACAAATAGTACGTTGGAGCATTCTCGTACTATACTTTAAGTACATTACGTTGGTATACTTTAAGTACATTACGCTGTTACAAATATTTCGTTCTAACTTTACGTTGAAGATATTTTGCAGATTTTCAAAATTTTTAGGTGGTCCACATTTTGGTTCTGACTTTCCTTTGAAGATATTTGGCAGATTTTTAAAATCTTGACTCTAACCTACATGACGCCAATCATAATTGAGAAACGATGTTAACTGGCACGACATAATGGAAGGCAGTGCCAGTAAACTTAAAAAATAGACGTATCCGCATGTTTACCGGGACCGCCTAATGGAGAACAGGCCTAAGCAAACGCTTGACTTTTAGGTTCTCACAGCGAAAAAAGCTTACATCATGTTCGTAGTAAAATACCGCCGTTTGGTATCCCCCGAAAGGTACAAACCATAGAGTTCTCATGCGCATAAAACGCACGCATGAAACGCCAAAAAAATAACTAATATGCACATGAAACAAATACCAAATATTTTAAAATGCGTTGACCGAAGTTGACTTCATACTAAAAACGAAAATCAAATAATATTAAAACATTTAATAAATAATTAAAAATACGACGACAACTTAATCAAAATTCAAAAGTTCTAAATTAGCGACGACATTGTCGCTTCGCTGGACGCTGATCAGGCAACCAACAATCACACTGTCTTGGCGCTGTAGTGTCGCCAGTGCCGAGGGAGCGTCAGCACCCTGTCAGCGCCGACGTCTTCCGACGCCAAGTCAGCGCCGACGCCCTCCATGCGCCATGCCGGCTCTTGGTCCTTATTACAACATGTCAACATTCAAAATTTTACAATTGAAGAAAAAAATAACAATTTTTGAATGTCGAAATTGAATTATGACAAAATCACAATTGAAAAAAAAATATATCTATTTCTGTGTGTCAACATTTAATAACGATAAATTCAGAATTGAAACAAAAAAAATAACCATTTTTGTTTGTCAACATTGAATAATGACAAAATCAGAATTGAAATCTATTTTTGTACATCAACATCACATAATGACACATTCACAATGGAAGCAAAAAAAATCATTTTTGTATTTATGGGAGAGAAATAACTTAGTATACACATAGAAATTAACTCATTGAAAACCTTGAATAGGGTTATTTCTTCTATCACTCTAGATCTTCATCCATGTCTTCGTCAGTATCTTCTTCCACTATCTCTCCTTCCTCAGATACAAATGCACAATTTGTTGTCCCAAATCAGCCCACCCTTTGAATCCTTAACACGAACCCACTCTGATCCTCGAGGCCTAGGCATGGCTGCTAGTGAAAAGGTCCGTGGAAACTTCAATCGAGCCTTCAATGGCGGATTCAATGGCGACTTCGTTGTAATGATGGACCGTACAAATTTCTTTCAAGCTTCGCGCGCGAAAATGAAACGTCTCTTTTCATAAATTTCCGTACCGTACATATTTCTTTTAAACGTCGCACGCGAAAATGAAAAGTCTTTTTTTTGTAAAGTTCCGTACATTACATTTTGTTCTTTTTCCGTACGTTTAATCCGTACGAAAAGTATACGCATTTAACGAAAGACTCAAAATTTAAAAAAAATAACGAAATTTCGTAAAAATGTCATAATCCGTACGAATGAGACATCTATGATGGGAGCATAATCTGTCGTTTTCTGGTTCTTATTTGTGACAAAATTGTCGGCTTGCTCAGCCTTTGGAGTTTTGAGGCACGGTTTGTAGCGATGCCACGTAGCCAGATTTCCTGGCAGTTACCGGTGCGCAAGTCCGAGAATTTCCACGGATAAAACGACAAAGTTGGGGTGAAATGGACTCCTTGGAAAAAAAACAGATGAGGCTGTTGCGAATCTGTTTCACAGGCGTCATTACGTTGCCCAGTCTATCGACGGTTCAGATTTCTTTGTCCCGGTACCGCAAGTGAATGGCCTGTACGGTCATCAAGTCGGGATAGCCAACCTTTTTGTTTGTCGTACTTTGCACGCATGTAGAACAAAACTAATATTTGTCGCGACCTTGGTGAATAGTAGAATCACTCAAATCTACACCGTGAATCGCTATTAGCGTAATGAAATAGATAGCGTAATGAAACAATTAGCGTTATTTACGCTAATTGGGAATGCCGTTTTTTTTGGAAATAATTTTTATTCGTAAGGGTTAATCGCATTTATTGCGATTAACAAAGTAATGCGATAGATAAAGTAATGCGATTATCGCTAAGTGCCACATCTAAACTCACTAAGATGATAAGTGGTTCCAGCGCTGTTTATAATCAAAACAAGATGTACGCACGTTTCATGCTGTTTGTTTTTCCAACCGATAGGGCTGAACTACTGGCATGTCCGGTAAGTGAACGCCATGGCCCTGTTTCTTTAGACTTGGCAGCTATCTGACCCGTTGCATTACTGCGGACACTTTGTCTAAGCGTTGTCGGAGTAGACAAAAAAAAGGTTCCTCAGGTAAAGTGGGGTTG
>JBBHKE010003524.1:0-30324 GCA_037447655.1 Zygnema cylindricum | reverse complement strand
TTACAATTTGTAAAATATCAAAAACCTTCGTTTTGTAAACAAGTGTAGGGTTATATCTTATCTTTCTTTAAACTGTTTTTATCAACCTGATTACAGAAACATCCAATACTGTATTTATCTTTTCGAATGTTTTAAATACTGGATCTCTATTTATGTCATAACCTACAAAGACATTAGTCCAACTATTTTTGTCAAATTTCTTTCTATTCTATATTGGGATGTGAACAAATGTTTTGCTTCCAAAAACTATAAAATGTTTAACATTTCGTTTAAAGCTTGACCAAGCTTCTTTAGGTGTAATATCTTTCACAAAAGTACTAGGAGAACAATTCTTCAAATAAACTGCAGTAAGGATAGCTTTAGCCCATAGGTTTTGACTTAGTTTTGCACTATGTACTAAATAACGTGCAATTTCAACTAAAGTTTGGTTAAGTCTTTCTGATACTCCGTTTTGCTATGGACTATAAGCTACTGTGAATTCTTGTTGTATCCCCCAAATTTTGCAGTTTTCCATAAAAGCATTAGAGGTATATTCTCCCCCATTATCGGACCTTAAAATATGGATTCGTTCTCCTGTTTGGTTTTCTACCATGGTTTTAAACTCTCTGAATTTCTCAAGGGCTTCACTCTTGGATTTCATAAAATACAACCATACTTTTTTAGTGCACTCATCCATAAACGTGATGAAATATCTAGAACCTCCAAGACTTAAGAGGTGAGGACCGCTGAAGTCGGAATAAATAAGCTCCAACTTCCTTCTATGTTTGGGTTTATCATCTTTATGAAAAGGAAGCCTTCTTTTTTTACCTTGAGTACATCCTTCACACACCTTATGGTTGTCTTTGGCGTTGACGTCCTCAAGTCCTCATACCATCTTTTTTTCGATGAGTCATTTGAGATTCTGCTCTCCCAGATGACCAAGTCGTTGATGCCATAGCTCTAAAGTCTGTGCTTCTGTGCTGAAATTCATCTGTGTATCTTCATCATCCAAGCGTAGAACAAAAAGATTCCCTTCCGAATATCCAAGAGCGATTAGCTTCCCCTCACTTTTGATTTCACACCGTTCACTTTTCTTTTTCTCAAATTCAACTTTAAGTCCACTTATCACAGCATGCATAACACTGAAAAGGTTATGCTTAAAACCTGGAAAGTCTAAAACATCTTTTAAATGCCCTTCATGACTACTAGTATCACAGTATAATTGTAACTTAACCTTGCCTATTAAATTGGTCTCTAAAATCTTATCATTTGCAAGTACAATTTGTCGAGGATTTTGTAATGCTGTGAGAGAAGAAAAGATGGACTTGTCATTACACATATGCATGATGCTCTACAATCTATAATCCATTTACTTTTCTAAGCATTTGATTGTGTGAGAAAAAGTTTAGTCTCATCCTGAATGGTCATGGCAAATGATGGTTTGTTTTGTCTGTTCTTGTCTTTATTACGACAAACTGAAGACTTATGACCTGGTTTTCCACAACTGTAACAAACAATTTTTTTCGTGAAGTTTTGAGTTTCTTTATTTTTTAAATCTACAGTCAGCAGTCTGGTGATTGGTTTTCCCACATATAGCACAAGCAGTTACTGACTCAGTACGTTTTATTGACTGTTTGCCTTTGGCATAAAGAGTTGCATCTGGCTTTTTTTCCTCTTTTCTTTTAATTTCAACTTCTTCCTGAATGAAATGCTGACATACTGCATCAAAGTCTAAAGTAGCTAACCTTTTCAAAGCAGTGATTATCATAGCATACTGTGATGGCAATGACCTAAACAGTGTGAGGATCAAATCATCATCATTCAGTATTGTGTCGACTGCGGCTTACTGTAACTTAAGCTCTTTCAGTCTATTAATATGGGTTTCCATAGTATCTCCACTCTCTATACTAAAGTCCAGCAATTTGTTTTTTAATTGCATTATGTTGGACGGATTAGTACGCTGACATACAGTCCTTAATTTGTCCCACATAGCCTTAGGTTTTTCTATCTCAACTATGTGTAAAAGTTGCCTGTCTTCCACTGCTAAAAAATTAATGTCGCTGCCTCTTTTGCCATTCTATCATATCGTGCTGCCATTTAAGCTTCAGTAGGTTTTAGTTCAGTACCTGCTACAATACCCCAGTAATTCTCATATTTTAGAATACGGGTCATCTTAGCTTTCCATAGTAAATAATTACTGCCATTAAATTTTTGGATGTCTGTAATTTTACATAATGCTCCGATACCATGTTGAGATTCTAAAGAAGTGGCCATAGGATTGATCAATTACAAGACAGGAAGCTAAGGAAAACAATTCTCTTTATGAGAAAGCATGGCATGGCTTAGTTACTGAACAAAAAAGAAGATAGATTAATTCCATGACAAAATAAGAACTTAGTGCAAAACTAGCTGTAGAGAAAAATTGGAGAGAATCATTCAGTAGATTGATGATTGATTTCAATGTGAGCATGAGTACATTTTTATATATGTGAATGACGTAAGTACTACGCTACTTGTGTCCCACGTAAAGGATTAGAATCCTAACTTTTGACCTACGTAATCATATCAATGGTCAAAATTCACTGCGTGACACCTACTCAAAATTTGCGACACTTAAACTTGTCGTAGAGTACACTTAAACGGCTACGTTTTATCAAAACTTGACGTCTATGCAAAGTATGCTTGATGTCTATCCAAAATGTACCTTGAACTGTACCGTGACATATATTCAACCGTACATACACCTATTCAAGCGTACATATACCTAATAAGACTCCGGTTGATTGATTTTCACGTCACATTGACTTCTCTTCACGTAACTTTTGGAGGCCGGAGGAGCTGCCAAGATTAGCGTTCCCTTCACGGGCATCACGTACTCTTTCTTCACCAAGAAGGCTTCTGGAATCCGTAAGACCAGCGACCAAGTCGCCAAAATCTACACCTCCACCGTCTCCGGTCCTCGATTAAGGCCGGCCTTTCTGGAAACGTCATTTCCTTGGCTCGAGCGGACGGCTCCGAAACCACCGAAGTCATCTGCCGATGGCTCGCAAAGTACTGTTTCTGGCCGGCCTCCGTCAAGGCCGGCCTCCGTCAAGAGCCCCCTATGCAGCTCCGCTTCCTGGAGTGGGAAAATGTTGGAGGAATGTCCACTTCGGACTCCACACGTGTGTATCGGAGTATATGCTGGTTACGCCAGTGCGCCGTTAATTGCCGTAAATTCGGTTTCAGGCGATCGGCCGGGTAGCTCAGTTGGTAGAGCTCGTGTACGGCTAACACAAGGTCCCGGGTTCGATCCCCGGCTTGGCCATTTAACCAAAGTTTTCACTTTGGCGCCCATGCGATATGTAGAATATCGCCGATCCTCAACATGGTATCAAAGCAAGGGGGCGTTGGCAAGCCACACGAGATGGAGTACATCGTGAGGGGGCGTGTTGGAGGAATGTCCACTTCGGACTCCACACGTGTGTATCGCAGTATATGCTGGTTACGCTAGTGCGCCGTTAATTGCCGTAAAATCGGTTTCAGGCGCTTGCATGCACATCGGCCGGGTAGCTCAGTTGGTAGAGCTCGTGTATGGCTAACACAAGGTCCCGGGTTCGATCCCCGGCTTGGCCATTTAACCAAAGTTTTCACTTTGGCGCCCATGCGATATGTAGAATATCGCCGAAACACAACATGGTATCAAAGCAAGGGGGCGTTGGCAAGCCACACGAGATGGAGTACATCGTGAGGGGGCGTGTTGGAGGAATGTCCACTTCGGACTCCACACGTGTGTATCGCAGTATATGCTGGTTACGCCAATGCGCCGTTAATTGCCGTAAATTCGGTTTCAGGCGCTTGCATGCACATCGGCCGGGTAGCTCAGTTGGTAGAGCTCGTGTACGGCTAACACAAGGTCACGGGTTCGATCCCCGGCTTGGCCATTTAACCAAAGTTTTCACTTTGGCGCCCATGCGATATGTAGAATATCGCCGATCCTCAACAGAAAAGTGGTATTTCTAGGTCGGTTGTATACAAGACAGGATCGAATGGAATCGGAGCGTACCTCACCGCAACCCCCAACGCCTTCGACTACTTGCAGACTGGAATCCGAGCTATCACCTACAAGATTTTCCCCGTGGCTATCAAGTACTTGGGTGGAAACTTCGTAGCTGTTGCCGGAACCACCGACCGTGGAGATATTTACGCCGCCCTTCCCCGAACTGTGAGGGCTTTGAACTTGCCATGGAACAACGTTAACCTTATCGATGCCTCTAGACTTGTGACTTACCCCATTTGCGTCCTTGTCTTCGAATTGGCCAAACTGAAAGGCGGGGCAACAATCAAGAAATTTGTGCTTTACACCATGTCTTTCACCGCGCAGGGATTGGGCGCCTTATTCCTGTTCGATCTTCTTACGAGCCAGTACACTGCAGCTGGTATCGCGTGGGCCAAGAAGATTTCATAGCGAGTGAGAGTGGGCGAGTGTGAGAAAAGGAAAAAGATGAGAAAATTGCGATTAGGAAGGTTTTCATTTTGTCACACCAGGTTGTGAAGTAGCTTTTATCAGGCAGATTAGAGTTTTTGTTGGGTAGCTGGGAGGTAATTTGTAAATTAGGCCTAAAAGGAAATTTTGGATTTGCTTGCTTTTTCTATGATCGAGACATTTTGCATTTAATGTACAAATTTTCATGATGTGCAAATTGTTTATCAACTGTTTTTTGCATTTTTCTTCCTGCATGAATTGTTCCTGGATGTGGTTGGAAACCTGGGTTCTGTTGGGTCAATCTATATTGATTCGTATTGCAAATGGTATCTTGATGTGTTTTTGGAAAATGTGAGCGGGGATAGAAAAACGTTCAAAAGGAGAAATATTAGGAGTTTTGTGTATTCTATAGGGGCTGTAAACTGAGACAAATCAAGGATTATTTATCTCGTCTAAAGGGGATCTGGAAGGTGAAGAAACTATGACAAAATCGAAGGAGTTGCATAAATCGTCATATGAAGGAAAAGGATAGTGACCAACATTTTCGTTATTGGATACAATGCAAAAGCGTTTAGAATCGATGTTATAGAAATAGTCTGAAGGGAGTCTGGTTTTTTCCAAGTGTATTGGTTATTGAGGAGTATGTATGCGAACGGTTCAAATGTTCATTGTTGGAAGGTTTAATCTAGTGCAATTTTCGGTATGCTTATTGTGCATTAGAATTTTCAAGGTGTTGAATAATTAATGTAAGATTTTTTTTTTCTAAATTTGTGAGTGTAGAGAGACGCAGTGATGCATGGCTACCCATGCTGCGGACAGCTGGCCAAAATTGAATTCCATCATATAGAATGGCTCAAAGAAAATCTGATCGGATTCATTGTCAGGTTTTGAAGGTTGGTAGAATGTTCGGGCAACAAAACACATCCATGTAATTGCTCCGAAAGTGTGCCTTCGCTGATACAGTTGTTTTCTATTTGCTTGTTTCTTTATTGATTGATAGATTTATTCATTTGTTCATTGGTTGATTGTTGGTTTGATGGTTTGATGGATCAGTCAATCGATCGGTTGACTATGACTGTGATCGATTCATTAATTGTTGCAACAAGACGTCGACGGGTTTAGAGCTATGTAGAGAAAAAACAGGAAGTAAACAAGAGGAACTGGTTGGAGGAGAGGAAAAGTAAGAAGAGGAGAGAAAAAATAGGAGTCATTAGAAGGAAATTTGGACCTTTTCAGTTAGAAGCTGATGACAAGTTGTTCAGAAAGTCCATCGGCGGGGAGTGAAAACGCGAGGGAACGACAAGATGATTGGAGGGAGAGAAGGATGCAGACGAAAAAGTGAATAGGGAGGAAGAGGGCAAAATCGTAAAAAGTTTGAAAGAATAGAAAAAAGATGTTGTTGTACTGCCAAATCTAGTGTCCATGGAGGGTTTGGCAGGATTTATTGATGAAAGAAAACCAATCGTTGAAATACGAACTAATAAAAGGGGAAAAAACCAATCGTTGAAATACGAACTAATAAAAGGGGAAAAATTGTTTGCACAGCAGGGGAAGATTGCAGCTCAGCACACAGAGACAGTTGGAGCACTAGAGAGTGGAGATGTGGACAAAAGCCCTCCCTCTTAAGGCAAAAAAACATGAATTTTCAAAAAAAAATAGAAAATGGAGTTATATACTTAGCTGATCATTATTGTTTCTTTGATTACTGTACTTAGCTGAATCTGATTCCTTGTTAGCCAAATTACAATATTAGGTCCCAGTTATTTTAGGCCTTTGCACATAAACTCATGTTAGTAAAACTAGTTGTTTTGTTCTCAACGCTAATCTAGTAAGTGGTTGAAAACCGTCCACATCAATCAAATTGGAATTGGTTGCATGAAAATAACCCCCACGCTGTACATTTATTTAACACTAATAACGATCCATGGTGTAGCCTAGTGTAAGGTTCACTGTCCGAACTTTGGGTTATTGAAAGAAGGAATATTGGCTCACATTTAGAGCATGTTTTCCGTCCAAATCGTTATTTTAAGTTTACTGATATGGTTTTTTGCATTTCGTCTTAGATTGCGAATGCGGTATTTGTTTTGTTAGTGTAGGCAATGGACGGAGGGGTTGGAAACTTTTAAATTGGGAGAAAGGGAGATCAGGGAGATAAATCCGCCCCTTTTTGTCCATCTCCAATTGCGCTTACAGTTCCTAGAAAAATGGAAAAGAAGGTAACACTTTGTTTTTGCGTAATTTGTTGAAACTTTTTAAAAGGTGGCATGTCATTGTTGCGGATTTGTTTTCAAATGGACGCGAAAAAAAGGAAGAGAGGGTAATTCGCAAATATAATTTTTTTGCAATGGCTAGATACTCGCTTTTGTTGAATATATATGGAATTGAAGGAAGTTAAATATCTTTTCTTGAGTGTGTTGACACTAGTGTTGGGTATCGGGTAGTTTCATATCGCGATATTTTCGATATTCGATATATCGAATATCGATCGAGCAGATTCCTCGATATATCGTATCGGGACCAACATAAATTATCGCGATATATATCGCAAAAATTGCATATCCGTACAGTCAGAGTACGGAAAACCGTACGAAAAGAGTACGGAGAATCGTACGAAAAATCGTACGGATATTTTGCCCCCCCCCCCCCCCCACTGAGCGGGGGGGGGGGGGGGGAGGGGGGGGTGTTTAAAAAAAAATGTAAAATTTTGATTTTCGATATATCGGCAATACGATATATCGGCGATATATCGCGATAATTTGAAATTCGATATATCGAAGCGATATATCGAATATCGGGTACATGAAATTCGATATATATCGAATATCGGCAATGGGTCCTCGATACCCAACACTAGTTGACACAATTGAAGCTGCAGTTAAACTGTGAAGTCTATGATGTTTTTTTTTCCTGGTAGGGGATGGCGGTGAGGTAGCTCTTTCCAGTTGAAGTTTGATGCTGTTTATATTGGGTGCAACTCGTGGAAGCAATGTTGTGACTTTCAAATTGTACGTTTGTACATTAATAAAAGAAACCTAACGATTGACGCGCAGACTAAATAAGATGAATCATTCCCAACAAATTCTTCAATAATTGCAGCATCAAGCGTTGTTTTTTTTTTTTCTTTGGGGAAATCGCTTCATTTGCCCAAAATCTCATTTTGTTTAGTGTACGATCCCCTATCACGACGTCCAAAATCGTCATATGGATCCACATTTCTAACCCTAAAATTGAATTCAAAAGTTGGAGAAATGTGGGAAGTCTAGAACCTGAATTGATGATAAGAAACTTTATTGTTTTTTATCGGCTCATCCTCAGTGATGTCGTCCGTCACTGGTATTAAAGCAGCTCAAAAGAAGGGATATAACAACATATTGACCTTCTTACCTCACACGCACCGTGACTCCCACACTTCCATTTTTTTTCATCTCTTTCAGTCTTTGACGACCGCCTCTGTGAAATCATCCACAAATTCTCTGAGTAGAGGGGCTTTTGACCAATAATCGGGCTCCAGGGCACGAATTAAGGCATATTTGCCCTTCTCAGATGGGGAATGGGCTTAATCCAACGGACGAGATGCGGCGGCAGCATATCTAGGGAGTTGGTGCCTCATGGCCTTGACTCTTGTCTCTCGTTTCTTCTAGTGATTCAAAGATTCCACCAGATCTAGTGTGGGTCAAATTATTGACAGTGAATGTTTGAAGCCTCAGGAAATTTTTATGCACTCCTTTAACTGATCCCATAAAGACATTTTCCGAAGTAAATAAGAAAAAGGGAAAAAAAAAACTCCATAATACCGAAATTTAGTCGCACATTTCACAGTTCTTAAAGTCGTTTGAAACTGGAACCAGAGATGAGGCCAATAACGTTCAGGTAAGTATAGCTGAAAATAGCGGAAACTTATTTAAAAATATGAACTAATTTCTCATTCATTTGCTGTTAACATTTCAGGAAAAAATCCGAAGCG
This sequence comes from Zygnema cylindricum, assembly GCA_037447655.1. Lineage (NCBI taxonomy): Eukaryota > Viridiplantae > Streptophyta > Zygnematophyceae > Zygnematales > Zygnemataceae > Zygnema > Zygnema cylindricum. The sequence continues at coordinate 21,916 of JBBHKE010003524.1, read as the reverse complement.
GGGAAAAAAAAAACCAACTAGTTTCAGTTTATTATATGTGAATTTTACCAAACTTGTCGAGATATTGCAACAAGATACGAGTCTATTACAATTGGAATAAGAAGAACATTTTGTGACCCACAGCAAAATCGTCAATAAACTGTTGACAAGAATTTATGCTAAAACCGAAAGTAGTAAAAAGGTGAATGGCATGTTTACTATATTTGAGCTAGAAACCTGTAGGTTTCAACAATAAAGAGCTCCTAAAATTCTGCCAAATTTCCAAATGAAAACAAAGAGGCAAAAAGAAAAAAAGAAAGTGAAGTCCATTTTTAGAAGAAAAAAGAAAAAAAAAATATTAAATTGTCCCATGAGCTCACTCCTAGAGTAGAATGCCAGAAATCCAAGTATCCCCCCCCATTAAGTTAAAAAAAAAAAAAAAAAAAAAAAAAAAAAAAAAAAAAAAAAAAAAACTGACAGACTTTATAGACCCAGCGGAATTAGCACACGAGACTTGGAAACTTCCACATTTAAAATCGGTAATCTGTCTTACTTTTTTTATTAGGAATATGCGAGAATTTACTTAGTTTGGTGAGACAGCCTCGGTAACCAATTTTTACAACGAGTAATGTAAGTTGAGATGGTATAAATCACAAATCATGGGCCTCCGTTTTGTTGTTTCCTAGGCCCTGGATATCATCAGCCCTCCCTTATAGGCCAGTCCCCAAATTTCCTCCCACTTCGATTCTCCCTTAACAATGTGAGAATTTCGAGTCTTGTGTCCTCTTTCCCTCTCTTTTACTTCCCAGTTCTTTTTTCACTCTTTTTCTCTCCTTTAGCTCTGTCTTTCGCCTCTTGTTTCCTTTTCTCTCTCGCCTTTCTTTGTCCTCTTACTCCTCCCTCTTCTCTGTTAGAATCAATGTTGTAATCGTCCGCGCGGTCTGTCGCGCGGCCAGCTACACCGCGCATCGTTATTAGTGTCACGGTCACTAATTTGGGTTCTTAAAATTTTGATTTTTTTCCAAAAATAGTATACGTGATTTTAATTTTTCCTTGACGTTAATTGAAGTTCCGTACAAATTAGCGTACAGAATGAAAGTACATTAATATGTAAAAGTGTGGTGTACGGTCGATGTCAGACCGTACATAAATGTACCTTTTTAGTTGAAAATTTTACAAAAAATGAATTAAATCGGACGCGTTCGCATAGGAACGTGCGCTAAAAAAACGGGATTGGTCTGACATGTAAATATGTCTGACATGTACGGATATTTATATTTCACTACGGTGTACGATTTTTTATATTTTGTACGGATACATATAATAATGTATATAATCGTACAGAAAATTTTCCATTTTTGCTGTTCCAAATTAGCATGAACACTGAAATTAGAATAAACCTATTTTTTTTTAATTTTCAAATTCTTAATTAGCGTCAATGACGGTATATTTACTTACACACTATTTAAACTTTGACACTAATAACGATGCGCGGTGTAGTTTGTCGTTACGTGAAGCTAGTTGTCCAGGTTGGTTTGGAGTCATTATGTTTTACTGGACGTTTTGTAGATTCCTGGTCTCGCGAAGATTCTGTTTTGCGACGACCAGGTATTGTGCTGTTTGGCGTGTACAATTTTCTTTGTAGTTGTACGATTTAGGTGTACGTTTGTTTAGTACTTTAGTTTTATGCTGTTTCGCGTGTAGACGTGTTTTGATTGGTAGGCGCTTCGTGCGCACTTTATGTTTCGTGTGTTTTTCGTTTGATAGTGTGACGTTACACTTGCAGTACTATATACTGCAGCTTAGGGGGAGGAAAACTTAATCTTTTATGGGAGACAGTGAAATATATTGGCTTTCGTGGACAGTTCTCTCTCGTGTGAATTATCTGAATACTTCTGCTGTAAGTCTTGCACTCTGATTTTGTGTAAGATCCTATCAAGTGGTATCGGAGCCTGTGTGCTCCTTTGAGGTGTAGAAGGGTGGCTAGTTTGGCCGCCATGGGGAGAAAGAAGAAAAATACCCCTTCTCTTATGATGCCTTCTTCTTCTACGTTAATTCCTCGACCTCCGGATCCGAATCCTGAGATCCAACGGAATCCGAATCATCGTCGAATCCGGAAGTAGAAACTCCATTTGCTTTCACCGGCAAAACTTTTGAGGAAGCCGTTCCAATTGATCCGTTCGGACAAAAGAAGGAGAATGAGGGGAAAAAGAAGGAGGGAGATGACCCGATGGAAGATCGTCTTCAAAAATTGATGGATGGAATTTTCCGATATGTTGATCAACGGATCTCGGAGACGAACCGTGTCACGAGACCTCTATTTTTCGGAGATCGCATTCCGACACAAAGCGTCGTTGATACGGAAGGAGATGAGGAGGAGATGAGGGAATCAATTCGAAAGGGGAAACTTCCCATCGATGACGATTCCGATCTTGATGATTGGAGTGAAGGGGACGAGCAAGTTGAATCTATGTCCGGAAAAAATGTCATCTTCGATGGGACGGATTATCAATCGTGGAAGAAATTTATCAAAGGCCAATTTAAATTAAAACGCCTTTGGAAGGTGGTAAAAAGGGTGGACAAGATGCCTACCTCAGATCGGAGAGCTTATCGGGTGTGGACGAAGAAAAATCTTTTCGCCGTCGCGGCTTATTTCAATCATGTAGCACTTCCATTCACGATTTTTTCTTACCTGAAGATTCGCCCATGATTGTTGGGTGGCCCTTGAAAATCATTTTGAGAAGAGTCTTCAAAACAAGGGGCAACATATTTATTCTGATTATACATCCTTCAAAGTGAAACCAAATGAATTGATCGATGAGGCTGCAAAGAGATTTAATATTATTATTGAGCAACTCGCAAATATGGGGAAATTTATTGAAGAGAATGATAAGGCATCGGTCTTCACCCATGCCTTACCGGCAAAAATGACACACTTAAGGGACATTCTCTTATCGAGGGCTTCGAACACCTTGGACTCAATCATTTCATTCCTTAAATCGACCGAGGAGAATTGCCCGAGCTCATCAATGGGAACCCAACCGACCGGTTCCCTCAATGCGACAACACTGAAAACGCCCGATCTAAATTATTATCAGGGAAGAGGAAGAAGAGGGGTGTAACAGTAATAATGGATCGATCTTGTTCGTAAATGGGTATTCAAGGGTTACGAATATAAAGTTATTAATTTGGTAGACTTCCGCGAAAGAATCGCGCGATTTGGAGTTCTATTTCAAAAGATATAGTGATTGGTGTGATTAGGTGACAGCGCGGGGTCAAACTAACAAGTGGGTATTATTGAAACAGGTTAAGGGTCAAAAGTAGCCGCGGAATTTCAAGCATACGTCTATAAATTACTAATAGCCATTTAGTACACATGATGGTTCGTTTCGTACGATTTTTAGTATGAAACGTCATAAGTTAGAATTTGTAAATTTCGAAGGTAGTTTCGCGTGTAAAATTTATGACGCGCAAACGTGCGAAGTCGCGTTTCAATTCGCGCGCACTTTTGCACGTAAATGTTACATAGTAAAATGTAGCATTTGATTGGTTAGAAAATTCTGCGTAGTTAGTGAGAGATTTCGCACGCTTTTGCATTGGTCAGTTGGAGTCCTTGTTGATCAATGATTGACCCAGGTAAAACCTGTTCAACGGAGCGTTGACTCTAGCCTGGCTAGTCAAGGGCGATGATGGATAAATAGTGAAGTCTAAGAGAAAAGTAAACAGCTTTTTCCTTAGAAAAAGTTAGCGGAAATGCTTACTGATCGTGGTCCTGAGCGATTAAAACCTAATTGGAGCATTGACATTTTGGCATTGAAATCTCTTACAAACTAAGTAGTGTTTTAGTTAAGAGATAGAATATTTAAGAGGGGAGAGTAGAGGAAAATACTTTAATGAGAAGGGTTGAGCTAGGAGGGCAAGAGACCGAGCTAATGTTATGTGGACAAAAGCTTCTTCTAATTTAAAGTTTATCCTTATGTGAGTTCTTTCCAATGTGGATGTGTATTTTCCAATGTGTGGAATGTGTGGTTCAAATGGGTTGTCGTAATGGGATTTTCTGAGAGGTAAAAGATCCTATTACATTTGGTATCAAAGCTTTGGATAGAAACCAGGGAGAAGTTTTCTCACCCGCAAATCGACTGCCGTGACTGCTGAGGGTGCTCTAACCTGTGTCGGTAGAACCACAATGTGAAGTGGTAGGGGATTGGAGGGAAACTGAGTGATCACACTGCCAGCGACCGCTAGTTAGACGTGGGGCATGTTCAAGTCCTAAGAACTAAGTCGGGGTGGGTAGTGTAACCACCGCTGAAACTCACTCCAATTGCGTAGAGGCCAAACAAACTTGCCTTCTCTTAGCAATGATTCATGTGTAGAGGGAGGGCTTGAAGCCATGAAAGGTGAGAATGTGAGAATTAGAGAACAAAAGATCCAGATGTAGTGGGAAATGGGGAATTTGCTAATGGTGGAGGAGGAAAGTGGAGCACTTTACTTCTTTGAGAGCAAATGAGTCTAGAAATGACTTAAAACTTTTCAAACCCTAAATTGTTACCTTTGATTGCTTTCAATTTTGCTGATGCAAAATTTGTGGTTGAATTTTACCTTTGAGAGCTGGAATTTTGCTGCTGCAAAATATGTGGGGAAACTTTTTACCTTAATATTTAAATGATTGAGAAAATTAAAATTTCACTAATTTACTTTTAATGTTTATTTGATTTTCAGATTTTGATATACTTCAGAAGATTTGTTAAGGCAGGGAAGGCTTTGATTGGAGAAATGTGAGGACTTCAAATCTGCTGCAAACTCTTTTGGATAATTATACTCTACCTTTCTTATTACTTGATTTTAGGGTTTGATAATGGCAAATTCTGCATTGAAACGTGAAATGGAAAATGCCTTCAATGTGTTCAAAATGCGTATTGTAAAATTGGTTAAAAGATTGAATAATCATGCTGCTGCTGTGGATGAAACAATTTCTGAGTTTAAAAGTGAATTGAAAGATGTTAAAGAAAATAGAAATGTTTCAAACCAGAAATTGGATGAGTTAATAAATTTAATAAAAACCAGAAATGATGTTAATGGCCAAAAGGGTGAGAGTAGTAAGAGAAATGCCACTTTTAGAGATGATGATCACGATAAACCTAAGAAGATAATGGATCTGAAATTGTCTATCAGTGAAGCACCATCATTTGATGGTGAGAAGATTGATGAGTTAGATGCTTGGATTTTTCATATGGAGTATTATTTCGAATCTAGGAATTGTGATCATGATGATTACACTTCCTTTGTTGTTGGCAGTCTGATAGGTGATGCTCAGATTTCGTATTACACTCAGAGGATGTCTAATTTGATTCCTGACAATGCTGATAGGGAAGCTTTTAAGACTGCGATCAAATCGCATTTCTTGTCTATCACTTATAAAGCCAAAATGGAAGAAAAGTGGCTTAACTGTAAGCAGACTGGATCTGTGAAAGATTATATTGTGGAATTTGACTCATCTAGCATTCATGTTATAGGTTTGATTTATGAAATGGCTAAGTTGCATTTCTTGAACTATCTGAATCCTATACTGAAATCACAACTGAAACATCAAAAATTTATTAATTTGATAGAATTACAAGGTAAGTCATTGGAATTAGAGGATCAGTTGGGGTATAATCGGGATACTCGATCACTCAAGGGTAATTTGAATGAAGTATCAGAGAGGGGTGAGGAGGAATTTATGGAAGAGGGTCTGAATGCGGGTCTTGTGAATAGGCAAAATCTTTTTAGGGGAAATCAGAGGGGTGGACAAAGTATTAATGCAGGAAATAAATTTCACAATAGAGGGGGATACACTAAGAGTCCTAAACCGAGTATTAATGCTCAAAAACCTAACCTTAGTATTCCTACATGCACTATCTGTAAGAAAAGAGGTCATAGGGCATTTGTGTGGACAATTGAAGAAAATTAACTGTTATAATTGTGGAGAGGAGGGTCATTTCAGTAGAGAGTGTACAAAACCCAAAAAGAAAGTCACTTGTTTTCAATGCGGAGGTCCAGATCATTACGCTAAGGACTGTACAGATAAAGGATCTCATCTCTTAAAACAGTTGATGTCAATGAAGGTCTTCAAGAAGATATTGCATTATACTTAGTTGAGCAAGAAGCCCAAGAGCTAGGAAACGGAAAAGACTAGATGAAAGTCCCCAATTGAGTCGACCAAATCCAGAGGTTAAGGAGTTAACTTTGGAGGGCAAGCTAATGAATGGAAAGGCTAGGATAGCTGAATTTATATGATGCTAACTACACTCAATAATTTGAACAATCCTTTTGATAAAACTTTCAACAACAGACCTATGTTAGGACAGTTAAGTAACGATGACACCAAACATAGTTTGATCAGATTCGAGTCTTTAGTGGAAGGGAAACCATTAAGAGTTATGGTAGATTTGGGTGCTACACATAATTTTATTTCACATAAGTTTGTAGAGGAAAATAGAATTCCTACAGTCATAAGGGAAAAACCTTTGCATGTTTAGGTGGCAAATGGTAATAAGTCCACATTAGATTTACAAACTGACACATTATAAGTGGATATCCAAAGTAATAAAATGAAAGTTGTGTGTGAAATAATGAATTTGGGTAGTGAAGAGTTAATACTGGGAAAGTATTGGTTTACAGAACATAACCCTCAAATTAATTGATAAACTAACACCTTGAGAGTGATGTTTGACAACGGCTAGAAGGTTTTGCAAGCATTACCCTCGAAAAAGTTGCACAGAAATCATATAAATAACATAACCAAATTGGGAATGGAAGGTTTGATTTTTGCTAAACAATTTAAAAAGCATTTAAAGGATAAAACAAATCATGATTTCTTGTTATTAGTAATTGAGGAAGTTACTCATGAAAGGGGGGGAGAAAACACTAACATTGATGTTATTCCTAAATCAGACACCACTAAAAATCTTGTAAAACAAAAATCTGATTTTGTAACTGACATTAATACATCTGATGCTGCTGTTAAGGATTTGATTTTTGAATTTTGGGATGTTTTTCTAAGTGATTTACCCTTAGGAAGGCCACCTTCCTGAGATGTAGAACATGTTATTAACTTGGAACCTGGATGTAATCCTCGTGTCACAAGAATTTATAAGCATAGCTTTTTTGGGCAGGAGGAGTTAAAGAAACAAATCAAAGAGCTTCTGGAGAAAGGACATATTCAACCCAGCAAATCACCGTACGGAGTACCAATTCTCTTCGTCAAAAAAAAGAACGGAACGTTAAGAATGTGTGTCAACTATCGTAGCCTGAATAAGTTTACGGTGAAGGATAAGTATCCATTACCTTTAATTTTTGATTTGATAGATCGTTTCAAGGTGCTAAATTATTTTCTTTGATTGATCTACGTAGTGGCTTTAATCAGGTGCCAATTAGAACTGAAGATGTTGATAAAACTGCTTTTAGAACTAGAGTCGGTCATTTTGAATGGATAGTGATGCCATTTGGTTTGACGAATACACCGCCTACTTATCAAAGATTAATCAACCAAACCTTTTTAGATTATAAAGATGAGTTTGTTTAGGTGTTTATAGATAATATTCTAATTTACATCGAATCTAAAAACAACATGTAATTTATTTAAGGAAAGTGTTAGAAAGGTTAAGGGAAAGAAAACTTTATGGAAAATTGTCAAAATCCAGTTTCCTTAAAAGTGAACAATTATTTTTGGGACATATAGATAGTGGGGAAGGTGTTAAAATAGACCCATCCAAAATTACTGCAATCCAAAGTTGGAAACAACCCATTAATGTCATAGAAGTTAGATCATTTTTGGGATTGGCCACTTATTACAGGAAATTTATCAGAAACTTCAGTATGATCGCCGCACCTTTTACAGATTTACTTTGGGAGAACGAGACGTTTGTGTGGGGAGCCGATCAGGAGAGAGCTTTCGATGAACTAAAAGGGAAGTTGACCTCAGCCCCTACACTGGTGTATTCGATCCTGCAGAGGAATTTGAGGTTTTGATCACTACTAATGCATTGGATAAAGGTCTAGGTGCAGTCATAAGTCAAAAAGTCGGCAAACATTTTCATCCTATTGCTTTTGAGTCCGAAAAATTCAATGATGCTGAAAAGAACTATCCAGCACAAGAAAAAGAATTACTCGCAATAGTTCATGCATTGGTGAAATGGCGTTGTTATTTGCATATTAAAGAATTTATAATTCAGTGTAATAATAAGGAACTCTCTTATCTACAAAGATTAAGTGACGCACAGATTATGACTGGTAGACAAGTTAGGTGGATGCACAAATTGACATATTTCAAATTTAATGTCAAACATATTCCTGGAAAGACAAATGTAGTCACAGATCCTTTAAGTAGATGTTTTGAAATAAGTGTGGTACTTCGAGATGAATTGTTTTTAGATGCTGTTAGAAATGGTTATGATAAAGATCCTTAATTTGCTGTGATATGTAAGAATATTATGGAAGGGAATTCTAACCCATTGAATGAGAGGCATGTCAAAAAAATTAGAATAGAAAATGGATAACTATATTTGCGAATAGGGGACTGATTATGCATCCCTAAAGTGGGAGACCTAAGAAAATAACTTTAACAAGAAGCCCATGAGCATTTAGGACATCAGGGTCGTGATAAAACTCTTATTCGGTTGCAGAATAGGTTGTTTTGGCCAGGGATGGCAAAAAGAAGTGTCAAAACACTTGGAAAGTTGTGTTCCTTGTCAACAAAGTAAACCTAATAACCTAGTAACCTATAGGTCTTTTAAAAACTTTAGATATTCTTGAAAGACCATGGGAATCTGTCAGTATGGATTTTATTGTCAGATTGCCAGCTACATCTATAAGAAATGACAATATCATGGTGGTAGTCGATAGGTTCAGTAAAATAACAATCTTTATCACTTGCAAAACTACTCATTTCGTTGTAGATATTGCAAAGTTATACTTTGACAACGTGGTCAAACATCATGGAGTTCCCTTGTCTATACTCAATGATACGGATTCTAAATTTACGTCTGCATTGTGGAAAGAATTACAGCTACATTTAGGCATTGAATTAAAAATGAGTACCTCTTATCATCCTCAAACAAATGGACAGACCTAAACGATGAACCGTACACTGGAAAAAATGCTTAGGACTGTTTGCAGTGGAGTTCAAAACACATGGGAATCTAAAATGCCATTAATTGAATTTGCATACAATTCATGTAAACATGCTAGTACAGGATTATCACCGTTTGAAATTGCATACGGATATCAACCGAGAGATGCATTAGATTTAATAATAGGGGTCACTCAAGAGAATAGGGGTTTTAGAATAGAGTTTTGGGCATACATTCAAACAGTTTGGAAAACAGTCCGGGATGCATTGGTGGAGGCGCAAAGAAGACTAGAATAAAATGCTAACCGCAACTGGGGTGATTGGGTGGTAAGCACAGGTGACAAAGTTTGGCTTTCAACTACTCATTACATGTGCAAGATCGAGGGACAATCGGATCCAACGGGGAAATTTGCTCCTAAATACATTGGGCCATTTACTGTTAATCGAGATGACATCGTCAATTGCTGCCAAATTGGACTTTTCGCCTTTAACAAAAATTCATCCAGTGATACACATGAGCTAATTCAAACGAGCAAAATTTCGACCAACTGAAGGAGAATTGGAATTGGATCCCTCAATAATTATAGAACATGAGGTCTACAAATAGGTAATAGATTGGGTTGCACAACGGTTTAAAGTCGGTAACACTATATTCTGGCAAGTGCATTATCTTGGGAGGCCGGAAGAGTAGTTAACTTTAGAAGATAAAAATTATGAGTTTTTACAAAGGTATTGGAGGAATAATAATATAGAAGTTCGATCATGAAAATGAAATGTGTTTTAACTAAGGTCAATAAAAAATAAAGAGGGGATGATGTAACAGTAATAGTGGATCGATCTTGTTCCTAACTGGGTATTCAAAGGTGACGAATATAAAGTTATTAATTTGGTAGACATCCGCAAAAGAATCGCGCTATTTGGGGTTACATTTCAAATGATATAGTGATGGGTGTGTTTAGGTGACAACGCGGTGTCAAACTAACAAGAGGGTATTAATGAAACGGGTTAAAATTCAAAAGTAGCCGCGGAATTTCTAGCTATTGAAAAGAGGTAATTAATAGTTCACTTCTGCTGCCTGCAAAGGAGAAGAGGAGGGAGACGAGGAGGAGAAGAGGTAGATAAAGCAACACAATATACAATACGAGAGTAGGGAAAGGAAAAAGAGGGACAATAAGAGAGGGAGAGAGAGAGAGAGAGAAAGATAGAGTGAGGATCAAAGGCACGCCATGGCTACCACCATATTTAGAAAGTGGTAGATTTTGAAGTAGAGGATATTTTACTAAAATGATGCCTAAGTCCAGATTTCAACCTGGGTCTGTGGACCTCTTCATAGTCGTACATCTTAACCACTAAGGCGTTATCGAAAAAATACACGTGACGGGTTTCAAAGATATACAAACATTAACGCAACAACTAATTAACAGCATACTAACCAAAAAGAGCATTTCATGCATGTACGCGAATCTTAACCGTGTAAAATATGTTTTGATCGGACGGCCGGCATTGTAGCCGCCACGCGAAGTGAGCTTTTGGCGTCATTTGGAGATAGCGTCACGCGGTGCCACGTGGCGCTACATTATTTGATACCGGAGAAGATGGGAGGAGGAACCATGGCTCCCGATTTGACAGGTGTCACCTTGTAGACTATGTCGTACAATGGTCGTACATTAAGTACATCTCCTAATGTACCTTTTTGTACTATATAGTGTTCTTATTAGACTAGGGTTTAGTAGTAGGTAGTCGTGAGTAGGGAGAGCAAGACTTAGTGATATTTAGGTACCTCTCTAAGAGAGCTTGTAACTATAAAGGTCTTCTTTGACCAGCCATAACTTACTGCTCAGGGGAGCAAATTCAATGATTCTTTTTGCGTTTGACTCAAGGGAGACTTGTCCTCACAGGGGTGAGGGTGATCAGAATATTTGTGTGCCTGGGCGGCACTTATTCAGTGGGAAAGTGGAAGGGGAAAATATTATCCTAGAGGCTTTACATATGCTGCTCATTCTGTGGGTCAATGGAGACCACAGAATTTCAAGTTATGGGCCCACCCTCTAGGGTGCCCATATTTGATGGATCATACTTTTTGTATTGGGAAATGATGATGGAGGGAGAACTATTTGAGAAGCATCTATGGGGCATAGTGTTTGGACAAATTCGATGCCCACCTCCACCTAGGTTTGGAGGGACACGTTTTTCTGGCACCTCCGCCTCTACAGTTGGTAGAACAGCTGCCACCATCACCGAGGATGAAGATGAGGAAGGAGAGGAGATTGTCATAGAAGGAGAAAAAGGAGGAGTTGCAACTCAAGTTACACCATTGCTGAAGGTGATAATGGCAGCAGCACCACCAGCAACGGCGACAAGGGTTCAGACCGAAAGATCAGAGTATGAAAAGTGGACCTAAAAAGACAAGGTTGCCAAGCTCTTAATTCTTAAAAGTGTAGCAAAGGGCATTGCCATTCCCCTTATGCATGTCAAATCTTCATCTCAGATTTGGATATCACTAGTTAACAAATAGAAGAGTGGATCATTGCAGCAACAACAATTGGCAAAAAATAAGATTGCAACTTATACTTATAAAGGAGGAAGTAGAAATAATTATTGCAATGATTTAAGAGCATTATTTGGAGAGTTAGAGAGTGCAGGTAACTCATGGTTTGAGAGACAAAGAGTGAACACATTAATGATGAAACTACCTAAAGAGTATGAGAATATCATTAGGAGCACAAAATTCCAGACTGTGCGTATCTTTTTTGAGATAGTACGATATTTTTGTGACGGCGAGTGGGAACGGCCGTTGGGAAAAGTCATGTCATTTCATAGTTTAAAAGTAGGCGTTTCTATTGTAGGTCTTTTGTTGGCGCCTTTATCGTAAGTTGTGTAATGGGATTTTCATGTGATCGTCTTAAGTCACTACTTTGATCAACGACCGTCCGGTCGTCCAAATCTGACGATAGTCCAATCGTAAGTTGTGTTTTAGGCTTTTCATGTGATCTTTTTAGTTCGCTACTTTGATCATAGACCGTCCGATCGTCCGAATCTGACGGTAGAAATAAAAAGTAGCTAAAAACTCACAGAATTTTATTTTTTTTGTCCGGTTTTTTTTTCAAATTTAGACATGACGTTTAATTCTCTATTGATCGATGTGAAACTCAACCCTGTTACTATTTTATTTCATTTTGCGGCCAATACAATATGGGTCTTAAGGGTATAATGCATTTTTTTGCGTACAATAGGCATGTTTTATGGGTGTACTTTCACCTATTTTTTAACTATGCGTCATTTCTTTTCTTGCCTGTAAAATATTGACGGCATTGAGGACGACCGTCCCTCCGAAAAACGGAAAAGCCCCAAGCAATTGTGAGAAGATATATGGGCCGTCCGTTTGCATTTTTCTGCAGGATATCCTGCATCCTGGAGGCGGGAATATGCTGTCCCACTCTCCGCGGCTCCTGGGAGGTGTGGACCAATCACGTTCAAGTTCCGTGCTTGGAAGTATAGGTCAACTGTCAAGACTGAAGAGTTTCGTGCTTGGAAGTATAGGTCAACTGTCAAGACTGAAGAGTATGGGCGAGCCTTGCTGACGTCAGCTGCTCCTTAGACGGTATAGGCCAACTAGATTCGTGAAAATTTTGAACACGTGTTGAAAATGTATGTTTTTCGCCCCACTTTTTTCGTTTAAGCTTAGCTTCTAAGTTCTAAGGGTACGTCTCTATGTAACCGATACTTTGAAAAAGTATGTTGGACTGTAGTGAAGTGTTCCGTACCACTTTGAAATGCGTCCCTATGTGCGAAAATGAAATCGAAACTTTGAAATGTGACGGTTGACGACGACTACGAAATTAGTGACGCTAACAAAAACAACGACAGTTGTTGACGTCTAGACTTTTGTAATTTTGTGATGTGGCAGACGTTTAGGGTTTTGTAACATCGTGAGGTCACGCTCACTTGTGACAACGTCGACGTCACAGATTCAAGGACATTCGGCCATGGATTCCCAATTTCGTTTTCTCTATTTTTTTCGCTCTACCTGCCATAAATATATACATGAAGGGTAGCCAAAATAATTATTTTTCAAATATCTTTAATTTCATACGGAGACTATGTTTATTTTCGCAGGCAATCTTTCGACACTTTGGACGCTATGTTTCTGCACACATCCTACGGATTATCGAGGTGGATCCGAACGGAATGTTGAGATTACAAGGAGCGGACACACGGAATTTTCGAGAGCACTCCAAGAATTGTGCTCCATGATTTATTCATTTTTCTCTTTCATGTCTTATTTCATTCACAACATATTTTCATCATTTCGGTTTAAGTGGAACACAACTGATGATATTGCATGCATCTTCACGTTATTGACACATGCACGACAGCTGTCATGCCGCATCTCGTCGGTCATTTTAATTGTTTTTATTTAGGTGTTAAGATGGGTAGCTGCCACACTAATTTATATTTGGGTGTATTTGGGTTTTGCAAGGCCGTACATACTTACGTTGGCCGTAATTTCCGGCAACGGCGAGTTCGACCGTACGACATACATCTTTTGTGATTTCCGTCGACGGAGGATTTCGTCATTTCACGTCGTCCGTACAATATATATTCTGCGCGATTTCCGCCGACGCTGGATTCGATTTTTCACGTAAACCGTACGACTGTTATTTGTCCGAATTTGCGCGACAACAAAGTGGACTGTACCTACGGTCCTACTGTACCCATTCTCATTTCCTGGAATATCCGCCGAAGACTCATTTTCGAATTTGCGCTCGTACAAATAATCGTACCGTACCAACTTTCATTCGCGTGAATTCCGAGCAACAACAGATTTTAATCATTTCGCATGGAGTAGCATCTCGGCCGTCGACGCAGAGTTTGCAATTTTTCATAACATCACATCTGGACCATTGACGCGTGTGACAGAAAAAGCGACTGTCTGTTCTGACGAAGCGACGTGATTGGACTATTTTAAGTCGTGAACCATTTGGAGGTTCACGCATTAACATGTAGATAGGAAGGGTTTTAATCCGTAGGTCATAGATTTTGTAATGTAGGGCATAGGATTTCGGCCTCCTATTGGCTGAATCCAAACTAGACGCAAATACTTACATAGCACGCTGTACTTTGATTGGCTTGTTTTCACTAAGAGCAGATTTTGTTACTTAATTCATTTCGGATCATTTCCTACACACAATTTCAAGTGCAGGAATTATTTATTTTCAGTATTGAGGATTTTCTACAGCCATCTTCTTATTTGTAAAATTGTTCAGACAGCTTAGAGGCGATTTTTTGCCTTTGCGTCAAGCGTCTAGTTTTCTATTACATTCTTAATATCTTGTAAAGCCTCACAAATTAATCTATACGGCTTCGGCCAAAACCTACACAGTTTCCCTTCACATTTCTCGTCTTTTTGAGTGGATTTCGACCGCGTTATCACGACACACACTTCTTGTTGATGCAACTCTTAAAACCTCCAAAGGTACTCAGAGTAGGCAGCTTGTTAGAAGCCTCTAGGATAACCTCAATTCTTTAACCTTTGTCTGAATATTGCTGACACCCTGACAGAATACAGACTGACCAAATTGCACCCCTTGGAAGGGTGACTCCCCTGAGTCTGCCACAAAAAGAATCCTTGAATTTGCTCCCCTGAGCAGTTAATTATCAATGGTCAAAGATGACACATTTATACAAAAGCTCTCTGAGAGAGAGGCGGCTATCTCTAATTTTCTAAGTCCTAAACCCCTCTCTAAACCCTCTCCTACTGATGTACGAAACCAATCAATTGAGTGTACAGTAAAGAAAGGTACTTGGTCCGAAGTACTTTCTGTACGGCCATTGTACGATATGGCCAAAAAAACGACGCCTACCATATCCGGGTTCGCCATAATATGTCCCGGAGATGCCGTCATCCAATGTCCTGCTGCCACGTGTCACCCGTTGTGGTTGTGACCGAAAACCGCCAAATCAACCATTCCGCGATGCCGGCTTCTTTCTCCGTCGTTAGATTAATGTCGGCCATAATTTTTAGCCGTTAAAAATACAAGTAGTACGTTTCTTGTGTAATTCTATTTTTAACTGTGTCTGTGTGATTGTGGTCCGTTTGTCAGTAAATCGAACTTCTCTTTTTCGTCATCTTTAAGTTGTTATCGTACCCTATATACTTCAGCACTGGTCTTAGACTGCAGGGTAAGAATAAAGGCTACTTTGACGGATGGTAGGTACCAGGATCTAATCCTGGGTCCGTCAATCCTTTTGGTAAGTTTACCAAGGATCTGCCTTCTGAACTCTAGAAGGAGCATAGGCAGCCATGGCTCTATCTTCCTCTCCAGCCTTCAGTGACTACAACAAGTATGGGGGCTAGAGAGAAGCTAGAAGCAGGCTGCCTCTGCTTTTTCCTGCTCTTATTTAAATCTCTTAACTAACCTAGAAAATACCTTTTATTTCAACACTCCCCTTATTTTCTAGTCACTTTTGATTTTAAGTCCACATCTCTCTCTGGAGAAAATTAATTTAGGAGAAGGTACCGGCTTGGTCATCATGTCTGCCACCATCTCCCTGTCTGGTCTGTATTCTAGAATTATTATTTTGTTCTCCACCTTTTCCCTAACAAAGCTAAGTCTGATGTCCATGTGTTTTGCTTTAAAATGATGTTTGGGATTAGCAGCAATTGCAATTGCTCTTGATTATCACAGAATATTTTCTGAATTCCACTCTTAAGATGCCCCAATTCACCAAGCAACGATTTAACCCACATCAATTCCTTCACAGCAGAGCAAGATGCCATATACTCTGCCTCCATGGTAGACTGAGCAATGACCTTTTGCTGCTTACTGCTCCAGCAACAAGCACCATTCCCCACATACAACACATATCCAGATGTACATCTTCTCATCGGAGCATCCCCATAGCTGGCATCACTCCAATTGGTGATGTCAGTATATTCCCCACCCAGATGCAGCTATAGATCCCTAGTTCCTATGAGATATCTGAGGACCCTTTTTGCTGCTTCCCAATCCCTTTTTGTTGGAGCATTTAGACTCCTACTTAGCACTCCTACAGCTGCTGCCAAATCCGGTCTGGTACGATTCATAAAATATATCAGACTGCCCACTACCTGTTTGTATGGAATAGTCTGCATAAACTTCTTCTCTTCTGGACCTAGTTCATCATCTCGAATTAGGATGTCTCTTTCCTCACTCCCCTCACTTCCCTTCTTTAGATCCATGGGAGTAGTGCAACTGTTAGCTTTGTTCATCTGAAATTTTTCCAGCATGTTTCCAATTGTCTCTTTCTGAGTTAATCTAATTATCATCTTTTTCTTATTTCTCTCTACTTGTATTCCCAAAGTATATCTAGCCTCCCCCATATCTTTCATTTCGAACCTTCTTTTTAGATCTGTTTTTAGTTTGTTAATTTTCTTTAATGACTTACTCAGAACAAAAAGATCATCAACGTAAATTGCAATAAAGATGACACCTTCCTCATCATCAAAAACATAAATTGAATGGTCTAAACTGATGCGAAAGTATCCCAGACTGGTAAGGAACTCATCAAGTTTCTTGTTCCACTGTCTGGGCGCCTGTTTCAAACCATTGAGAGATTTGATTAGCCGGCATACCTTACTTTCCTCTCCCTGTTCCACGAATCCTTCGGGTTGTCGCATGAAGATCTCCTCCTCTAGTTCTCCATGTAGGAACGCTGTCTATGTCCATCTGGTGGACTTCCATGTCTTCTACAGCTGCTAGACTGAGAAGTATTCGGACTGAGGGAAATCTGACGACCGGAGCGAAGGTTTCTTCGTAGTCTATTCCCTCTTTCTGAGTAAAACCTTTCGCCACTAACCGAGCCTTATACCGCTCAATTGTATTGTCCGGATTCAGTTTTAGTTTGAAAACCCACTTACATCCAATTGGTTTTCTATCGGGAGGACAATCCACCAGCTCCCATGTATCAGCCGCCATGATTGAAGTCATATCTTCATTGATGGCCGTCTTCCACCGGTTTCTTTCCGGACAGTTCATTGCCTCTTCATATGTTCGAGGTTCATCCGGGTGAGATAGTTTAGTTACCTTGTTATTAACTTGTTTGTCTTGAAGCCTTTTGCTGCTTCTTCTCCCTCCCTCAAAATCTGAGGCTGGAATAGATGGTTCTTGTGGATTCTTTCGATTCACCACGGCTTCTCCCCTGTCCCTTGGATCCATATCCGTTTCCACCACGTCTTCCGCTTGTGTCATTGGCGTTTCCAAGTTCAAGTCTTTCTCTGTATGTTTTGAATCGGCAAAGATATCATCCAAACTTGCAAGAGTATCGTCTTCTTGAAAACCCGGATAGTTAGGGAGATGAAAGTCATCAGAATTGTCTGACTCAACTCTGATTCTGACAGGTTTTGAGGATTTAAAGGGATCTACCGACTTCCCTTCATCCATAGCTACCAGATGTTTAACTAATATTATATCTTCTCTCTTTAGATCATATACTCTATACCCTTTTACATCCTCATTATATCCTAGCAAGTATCCTGGTTTCCCTTTAGGATCTAGTTTCCAATTTGATTTATCTGTATCTAAACTGAAGACTTTACTACCGAAAACCTTTAAATGAGATAGATATGGTTTTCGGCCGGTCCATTTCTCATATGGAGTTTGGCCTTTCACCGCCGAAGTTAGAACTTTGTTTCTCCAATAAATTGCACAATTCATAGCTTCTGCCCAAAATCTTTTTCCTATCTTTTTATCTGACAACATACTCCGTGCACTATCATTTAGTGTCCTATTCAATCTCTCGGCAACACCATTCTGTTCCGGGTTTTCTGGAACTGTCTTTTGATGTTGAACACCATCCTCCCTTAA
Source organism: Zygnema cylindricum (assembly GCA_037447655.1). Classification (NCBI taxonomy): domain Eukaryota; kingdom Viridiplantae; phylum Streptophyta; class Zygnematophyceae; order Zygnematales; family Zygnemataceae; genus Zygnema; species Zygnema cylindricum. Next base: position 3,982 of record JBBHKE010003524.1, on the reverse strand, counting down.
GAACTCTTCAAACTGATTGGAGGTATATTCTCCTCCATTGTCACTTCTCACTCTCTTTATTGAGGTCTCGTGAAGTTTCTCAACCCATGCCTTATATTGTTTGAAATACTCCGGAGTTTCTGATTTATTTTTCAGAAAGTATACTCGGGAGTACCAGGACCAATCATCAATAATGGTTAGCATAAATCTTTTGCCTCCGGGTGATGGCACTCTCGCCGGTCCCCTAATGTCCGTGTGTACCAAATCAAGAACTTTTTCTCCTTTATAAGTTGCTTCCTTTGGGAATGGTAATCTGTGTGCTTTACCTTGAGCACACCCATTGCAATCACTCACATTATCATTTTCCCCAAAGCGTATCCCTTCAACTACTCCCAACTTTTTCATTTCTCTTAACTTTTCTAGATTCACATGCCCAAGTCCCTTATGCCACAACATAATATCATTGACACCAGCATAGTAAAGTTTGAGTTTTTCATTACTTAAAGCAAGCCTGAACATTCCTTGGTTACCTTTCTCAGCAGTGAAATACACATCTTCGTCAAAGCTAGCTGTAAAGACTCTTTTTCTGGTGCTAGTTTCAAATCCTTTATCATCTAATACAGATGTAGAGATAAGATTTTTGTTTAACTCCAGAATAAACAATACATCGGAGAACATAACTATTGAGGTTTTACCTTCCACTACGACTTTCAAATCTACCTATCCTACATAAGTAGTGGTCACTACCCTCCCATCCCCATATTCAATCTCTACTGTAAGGATCTTTCTCAGCTTAGTAAACAGATGCTTATCTTTGCACATGTGCATAGATGCACCTGAATCCACAATCCAGCCTCCTTCACCTTTCAGTCCACCGAAAGCAAATTTCTGCTTTCGTGGAATTTCGACTTCTGTTTTTGCCTCCAACTCCTCATCCAAAAGAAGTTCGTCGTCCTCCTCATCGGATTCCTCCTCGAGTACCTGTGTGACAAGTGCTTTTTTCTTCCCTCGTGTTTGACCCCCGGTCTGCCCCTCCTTTATCCGAAGCTCGGTCAGTTTGGTGCATTCTGCCATGTAATACTTGGGTTTCTTACAAAAGTGACAAAGCCCTTTTGGTCCCCTCGTTCTAGATTCATCGGATTGATTTTTCAGGTCTTCCTCTCCATGACTTCCAAGGGGTTTCCGGGAATCTTTGTTTCTCCAACTTGCTCCAGCCTCCAAGGCTTGTCCGTTCTTAACTCCCCTTCGGATTTCGATTGTATACTCTCGAACGAGAATCATACCAACTACTGAATTCCATACCCACCTGGAGTCCGGTAGATCCTGTACCTGGTTTACAATGTTCTCATACTCATCGGGTAGTTTCATGAGTAAACAATGTACCTTTTCCTTCTCGGTTTCTACTTTTCCGACACACTCTAACTCCATGAAAAGTATAGCCAGCTCATTGCAGAAATCGAGCATCTTCTCTCCTTTGTGAAAGTATCCATTGATCCTTTGGTCTGCTAGCTTCTGTTCCTGAATAGTACCGCTACGGTACATCTCTATAAGCGCATCCCACAGATCGGATGCCCTTTCCACCTGTAAATGAGGACCAGCGAGTCCTTGTGTGAGATGACGGAGGATAAAATGCTTGGCTGCCATGTTGTTGTAGTCCCAGGTATCGATATCATTCTCCTCATTCCTCGGAATAGGAGACATGAAAGCAGATCCGGTTGCTATAGGTGTGGATTTCTCTTTTTCTTTCCCTTTTTCCATCACGATGCTTTCTCCGTCTTCTGATTCCTCTGATGACGGTGGATCTGGTTTCCTACCAAATCTGCTTCCTCCAAACCCTGGAGGAATAGCAGGACCGGATGGGCGCTTCACTCGCCCACTCACTATTCCCCAAAATCTTTTATCACATAGGGCTCCCATCACCATACTCTACCAGTAGATGAACCCTGTCCCATTTAATATGGGCACCCTAGAGGGTGGGCCAATAACCTGCAACTCTTAAGACCTCCATAGGTACTCAGAGTAGGCACCTTGTTAGAAGCCTCTAGGATAACCTCAATTCTTTGAGCTTTGTCTAAATATTGCTGACACCCTGACAGGATACAGACTGACCAGACTACACCCCTTGGAAGGGTGACTCCCCTGAGTCTGCCACAAAAAGAATCCTTGAATTTGCTCCCCTGAGCAGTTAATTATCAATGGTCAAAGATGACCCTTTTATACAAAAGCTCTCTGAGAGAGAGGCGGCTATCTCTAATTTTCTAAGTCTTAAACCCCTCTCTAAACCCTCATCTACTGATGTACGGAACCAATCAAATGAGTGTACAGTACAGAAAGGTACTTGGTCCGAAGTACTTTCTGTACGGCCATTGTACGACATGGCCAGAAAGACGACGCCTACCATATCCGGGTTCGCCATGATATGTCTCAGAGATGCCGTCATCCAATGTCATGCTGCCACGTGTCACCCGTTGTGGTTGTGACCGAAAACCGCCAAATTGACCATTCCGCGATGCCGGCTTCTTTCTCCGTCGTTAGATTAATGTCAGCCTTAATTTATAGCCGTTAAAAATATAAGTAGTACATTTTCGGTGTAATTCTATTTTTAACTGTGTCTGTGTGATTGTGGTCCGTTTGTCAGTAAATCAAACTTCTCTTTTTCGTCATCTTTAAGTTGCTATCGTACCCTATATACTTCCGCACTGGTCTTAGACTACAGGGTAAGACTAACGGCTACTTTGACGGATGGTAGGTACCAAGATCTAATCCTGGGTCCGTCAATCCTTTTGGTAAGTTTACCAAGGATCTGCCTTCTGAACTCTAGAAGGAGCATAGGCAGCCATGGCTCTAGCTACCTCTCCAACCTTCAGTGAATATGAGAAGTATGGGGGCTAGAGAGAAGCTAGAAGCAGGCTGCCTCTGCTTTTTCCTGCTCTTATTTAAATCTTTTAACTAACCTAGAAAATACCTTATATTTCAACATTTGATTTCCTAGAAATCCGGGATTCGGTATGTCCCATACTAGGGAAAAGTGAGCCGGCCAAGGCCCGAACCTGGGACCTCTGACTTGAGCTCTCAGCGCACTAACCACTGTGCCACCAGCTCGATGTAGAGCTTGGCGGGTCCGTACCTATTTCTTTTAGGCGGGTTTAAGTGTGACGTATCACATTCTACCCCGTATTGAACCGGCATTCACGTGCCAATCCAACACTTCTTTTCTCGACTGTGGCTGAGCTTTTATTAGTGTGGAAGTTGCATGTTGGGATTATTGATTTGCTGTTTTTCTTTCTTGTGATTGTGTATTTATTTCTATTTGCTTATGCGGATCTTTTGAGTTTGGCTATCTCAAACATCATAAGTGTCGGGCATATCGTCATTTTTTATTTATTTTTCTCGGTTGTTTATGTTTTGATTTAATTTATTTAAGTATAAATTCAGATTATCCTTGATAAGATAACTCCTGCAAGGAATATAAATAGACCGTGGGTCCTTGTGGTCATCCATCGGCTTAGTATTCCTGTTGAAATAAAAACAAACAAGCGAGAAAAGAAAATTCGACAATTTTCACCTTGCTAAATGCGAGAAAATATAAAATTTCGAAAGGTGGCATCTAGAAAACTTACAGCCTCCAAGAACGGAGTCCATGACTTTTTGAAAAACTGCTGGAGCATTTTTCAGTCCGAATGGCATTACGGCCCATTCCCATCGGCCGTCGCTACCCCAAAAGGCAGTTTTATGCCGGTCTTTTTCCTCTATCTCAATTTGATTGAATCCCTGACGGAGGTCAAGGGTACTAAAATACTTTGCTCCGCCTACATGATCAAATATTTCTTCGGCAAGAGGCATGGGATGACGATCTTGAACCGTTCTAGCATTTAGTTCACGATAGTCACCACACATTCGACGTTCAGTAAAATTACCCTCAGAATCCTTTTTTCGAGGCATGACAGTGGGAGCTGCAAATGTGGAGTCTGACCGAGAGATTAGGCCAGCTTCCTCTAGTTCA